>JAJOZX010004814.1:0-305000 GCA_023014485.1 Bathynomus jamesi | reverse complement strand
CTTAATAAGGCTAAACGAACCTTCTATCGTGTGAATAATAACACTCGCACCTTGTCAAAGAATATTTTAGTACTTCCATTTTTCCCGGGCTTCTTAGGCATTGCTAATGTACTTAAACTTTTGGATATCAGTGTAGTTTTTCATAACAATATTGTGAAAAACATCATAGTAAAAAATAGCCCTACCAATAATTTAGGCATTATCTATAAAATTGGGTGTAAGCAATGTGATTCCTTTTACATAGGTCAGACGGGAAAGGATTTGCAAACGCGTGTAAACAGCATCAATATTCCGTTAGAACGGGACAGTTGTCCAGTGCCCTTTTTGTCCATTTGTCAGAGTTATCCATTGTATTGATTGGAATAATGTTTCAGTTTTGTTTCACTCTAGCAACATTGTTAATAGAAATATTCTTGAGTCGGCTATAATTCAACTTACAAATAACCTTAACATGAGTAAAGGTCTGTTTCAACTTGATCCCGTTGCTCTGAATTCCTTCAGAATGGATTTAAACAAAAAGGGCAGGTTGTTAAATCTTTGGTAAAAAATTTGTTTTTGTCTGTTGTTTCCCTTACAATTTTATTTTCAATTTTTGCTGTATGCGTGTATGTGTATGTATGTATGTGTATGTGCGTATGTGTGTGGTCATTGCAGTTAAATGTGTTTGTATGTATATGTGTGTATATGTATGTATGTATGTGTGTATATGTATGTAGTATGTATGTATGCAGTTAAATATATATATATATATATGTATATGTGTATGTACCTTACCTTACCTTACAACCTCACAAAGGTTCTGCGGGATGATTTCTCATTTCGTGAAGGTCAAGCTTGTATATATATATATATATTATAGTGTGTGTGTGTGTGTGTGTGTTTGTAATATGTGTGTATATGTATATATATATTTGGGTATGCGGTATATATGTGTACGTGTATTATTTGTAATTTTTTCAATTTATATTTATTTTTATTCTTTTATTCTTTTGCGACTACCGTTTTCTCAGACAATAATTATAAAAACAAATTTGGTAATTTTTTTCCCTTATGCATATATATATATATATATATATATTCTGTATATATTGCGTTTATATTTCGTATATATACCGTAAATATGTTGTATATATATTTTATTGTTCTTTATATATCATCTAGGCATCATTTTGTTTTCCAATTTATATTTACTTGTACTTTTTTATTCGTTTGTGACTATAATATGCATATGTGGTAATTTTTCCCTTATAAATTGGTGTGCCTCTCTTAAAATTTATCTTTCAATTTTTTTATTTTTTTAATAATGTGACATATATATCAATTTGGCAGCATCTATTAAATCGATTGTAAAACTTCCCTCTTGAGCTTGAATTGGTAGACTCCACTTACAATATTTATATTTATTTTTATTTCTTTATTCTTTTGTGACCTGTTCCATAAAAAGCCATTTGAATTTATATTGAAGGTCGGCCAAAGTGCTAAAAGTGTCTTTATATATATATATATATATATATATATGTGTGTATATATATGTATATATATATATTATATGTATGTATATATATTTATGGGTTTTTTTATTTGCCTGTTTATTTCTTTATGATTATTTAGGCTGTGACATATATATCACTAAGGCACTATTTTGTAATTAATTTTTTCTCAATTTATATTTATATTTATTTTTATTTCTTTATTCTTCTGTGACCATATAAATGTTGGCTCCTCCCACAATTTTTTTCTATGCTTACTATATATATGTATATATTATATATATATATGTATATATATGTGAATATGTATGTATGTATGTTATTTTTGTAACCTATATATTGCCTTGATCTGTCCTTTCACTCCAGTGTTCCTGAGGATGTCATTAGACGAACGAAAGCGCTTGAGCACCCCTTTGTGTTTCTTTTTCCTTCGTGGTTTTATTCATCATAATACTTTTCACGTGTCACTTTCGTGAAATAATTTTTCATATATATATATATTATATATATATATATATATATATATATGTCACGCATAGGTTGTGCGAGCCTCTGCCCGCTTGCGACTTTTTAGGATTAATGCACTTTCGACAATCCAACGAAGGTGGTCCTTGTTGTTATTTTATTTATTTGTCGGGTTCGAAATCCCAGCTGAGCCGTGAACGGCCAAATTCTAAAGGGCAAGTTCTACCTAAAGCCCAAGTTAAGCTAAATTAAACTTTACGGATTTGAGATCCTATTAGGTCCTACCTCAGGGTAACCTCAGGGTTGCTGACTCGATGCGGGCCTACCTTAGACCTTAAATTACATGAACTTAAAAGGTAAACAAAAGGGTACTATTTGTGGTCTTCTTTATGAACCTTGCAACAACAACGCAACCTGGACTATTGCACGATGCAACAATCATGTATCTAAACAACCAAACTGAATTGCAAGAGAGCTCTCTATCAACCACACCTTACGTACGACCTTCCACAAACGAGTAGAAAGACGCGCAGCGTCTCAAAATGATGCCAACAGTGTGACCAAACAATGATGCCACAAGAGCTCAAAAATGCTAGCTCTAAATTAATTTAATTTTTCACTAACCTTACAATTATGAGATGGATATATATACACACCTTAACTTAATATATATACAAGCAATGCTGCATCAATCAGCTTAGTCATCGTATCGCCTTGGGACAACAATGGTTCTTCCTCTTCTAGATTTTCTAACACTCCCCACCGAAGAGGCATTGTTGTCATTACCTTCTGCAAGGTTAGCCAAGCCTTCTTCATGAGGCTGTAACTCAAATGTTTCATCTTGACTATCTGTGTTTTTGCTGATTTCTAAAGCATAGAGTTTTTGTATGTGTCTTTAACTTTCCTCCTGAAGTCTTTACCAGTGCAGACCTAACTAAATTGTCTTTGCCAACAAACAACTCTTCAATTATGCCAAGCTTCCAGCATTGCCTTGGTCTTTCATCCCCAATCATTACCACTTCTCCCACCTTGATACAATTTGCATTGGAGCCCTTTACCTTGCCTGATGGGTAATAATTGAGTTCTGGCAAGTATTCCATCTGCTACCTCTTCCATAACTGATCTTGTAGCTCTTCGAGGTACCTGAACCGTCTGGTTACTCTCCTTGAGTGCTCTGGATGGGCTGCAAGTCTTCTGGCACACTGGAGTTTGATGTTATCGTTTACCACAAAGAAAATGATTTGGTGTCAATGGCTCTGCATCCTGCCTACTGTTGTAAACAAAGTGATAGGCCTACTGTTCACCATTGCTTCTACTTCACATAAAACAGTAGAGAATTCTTCTTTGCTCAAATGAGCATTAGCTAAAAGTTTCTTTAATGGACACTTTACACTTCTCACTAGCCTTTCCCAAAATCCTCCCCACCATGGTGCTCTCTCAACAATAAACTCCCACTGTACCCCTTGGTGTGAAAGTAGGATTGGAATCCTTCCTCTTTTAGCAAGGACCAAATTTCTTGGAGTTCCTTTGCAGCCTTTTTGAAGGTTTTTGCATTATCCGATATGATTTTATTTGGGAAACCCCTTCTGTTCACAAACCTTTTAAAGGCCAAAAGAAATACATCACTACTTAAGTTGCTTACCAACTCCAAATGGATTGCTCTGGTGGTAGCACAGGTGAAAAGACATATATAACCTTTGTTAGACTCCCCTCGCTCATACACATAGACTGGCCCTGCAAAGTCTACTCCCACTACATCAAATGGGGCAGTATAGACACACCGTTCTCTTGGAAGTGGAGCCACCTTTTCATAATAAGGCTTTGCACTCCAACGCTTGCAAACCACACATTTATGCAAGACCTTTTTCACTACTTGTCTAATTTTGAGAATCCAAAATTGTTGTCTAATCTCTATTATCACTTCTCTAACTCCAGCATGTAACAGCTTATGATGAGTATCCAGGATCAAAAGGTCCACAAAGTGCCCCCCAGAAGGTAGCAAAATTGGATGTCTTTTCTCCTCTGGAAGCCCAGAAAACTGTAGTCTACCTCCTACTCTCAATAAATCCTGATCCAAAAACACATCCAAACCCTTGAGCGCAGAATGTGTTGGTAGAACCTGTAATGGATGGCTGGTGAGCAATTCTCTCTCTCACCAATTTTTTCTTCTGCATATATACCACCCAGTATTTCCTGGCTTGCTGAATCTCATTACTGTTCAGAATTCCTTCCTTCTTGTTTCTCCCTTAATGTTGTTGGTAAATCTATATACCCATGCTGTCACTCTTAACAATCTTTCAGACTGCTAATGTCCTCAAGCCTCAATATGGGGTCCTGCTGCATAACTTGACAACTGTTCACAGCGCATTTTCTCACCTCACTCACCCATGCTTCTTCAGCCTGGCATTCTCCTACAATAGGCTGATTAGAAGGCCAGTTTTCACTTCCAAGTTTTAGCCACTCTGGCCCATTCCACCACAACTTGATTGTGAAAGATCTTTCACCGAAATTCCTCGTGTTGGTAAATCAGCGGGGTTTTGGATGCCTGGACAATGCTTCCATTGCTTGGGATCTGTGTGCGCTTGAATTTCCTCCACCCTATTGGCAACAAATGGTTTCCATTTCCTTGCCTGACTTCTTAACCAGTGCCAAACTATAGTGGAGTCTGTCCAATAATAGCTTGGAATTTCATAGAGGGCCAAGACTTTCGCACTGTAATTGCAAGCCGACTAGCAATAACGGCACCCATCAATTCCAACCTTGGAACAGAAAGCCTTTTCAAAGGTGCTACTCTACTCTTTGCAGCAACCAACCTGCAACTTACTTCTTCTTGCAATGCGCCTCTTATATAAATACAAGTTGCATAGGCTTCCTCACTTGCATCACAAAAGATGTGCAGCTCCAAATTGTCTGGACTATTGTTCAACTCTCCAAAGTACCATCTTGGGATTTCAATGTCTCCAAGATGTGCCAATTCTTTGAACCAATATTTCCACCTTACCACCATATGATCAGGTAACTCTTGGTCCCAACCAAGTCCAATTTCCCAGAGGCTCTGAAACCAAATTTTTGACTTTATCACAAATGGAGCCAGGAATCCAAGAGGATCAAAGACCTTCGAAGCCAAACTAAGAGCTGTACGTTTTGTCCACCTTGTCTCATTCTCGGCCAGCTCTACTAAAGATTTCCCATTGAAGGTAAACAAATCATCATCTTGCTGCCAAACGATGCCTAGCACCTTTGCGTCTACTGCCCACAACTCCTTAATACCAGAATCCTCAATACTTTCTGCTGCGTCAGGTACTACAGAGGAATGATAAACTCTTGTAATTGCGAATGATTGGTCTGCCATTTTCTGAGCTCCATGCCAGCCTCCCTCATTATAGCTCTAGCCTCCATGAATATCTGTTTAGCCATTTCTGTATTATCCACGGAACATAGCAAATCATCAACATAAAAATTTTTCCTTATGTGTTCGATAGTGTTAGGATAGACTTCAGAATATTTCTTAAAATGGTACTGCATAGTAGCTGCCAACAGAAATGGACTAGAGCTGAGGCCAAACAACACTGACTTCATTCTATATGCTTGAACCTTAGGTTCATTTTCCAACAAGTCTTTCGTATCCACCCACAGATACCTTACTGCATCTCTGTCCTCTGGTTTTAACTTTATCCGCAAAAAAGCTTGCTTCACATCTGCAGTCAATGCTACTCTACCAAACCTGAATCTCAGTAACAAGGAAAATAAATCTGCATTTAAATTTGGCCCAGCATCCAAACAGTCATTCAAGGACACACCACCTTTGTCCTTGGCTGAGCCATCAAAAACTACCCTCAGTTTGGTGGTAGTTTTGTCTCGCCGTACCACTGCATGGTGTGGCAGATAATGTGCCTCCTGGCTCACCAGCTCACCTTGCACCCTTTCAGCATAGCCCTCCCTTACATAACTTAGGATGGCCTCATCGTATTCATTAACAACTCCTCATTTTTTCTTAGCCTGTACAATGAAGTCTCCAACCTCCGATTAGCTAGCTGAAGGTTTGAACCGGGTTTGCAAGAATCCTTCCATGGTAGGCCAACTTCATAGCAACCATCTCTAAACCCAATCCCTTTTTCAAAGTGCTCTAAAACATCATTGTTCACTGTACTTGCCTGGTTGTCCTTTATACCAATAGATTCAAGTTCCCAAAATGCTTTCAAATGCCTTTCCAGACCATGGCTGTTCTCCTCAATCTTAACAAAGAGAGCCTTAACTTCCATTTCATTGCAATAACTACCATGTAGCATCCAGCCTAGCTTACTTTCAATAGCTACTGGGCCTTGAGATGTACGGACAATATTACCAGTGATGAAGTCCCAATAATAGTCAGCTCCAATCAAAAGACTAATATCTTCTATTCCCTCAAACTTATTATTGCCCAAATTAATTCCTTTAACTTGCAATTCTTGGACACTGCCATATCTAAACAAGTAGTGACTGGAGCACAAAGTTCCTCAATCTCTACAGCTTGGACCTTGATAGTGGGACTTTGCGGTAACAACCCTATAACCAGAACTTCTACCTTCTTAAATTTGGTTCGGTTTTGAACGGAACCCCCAAACCCAGAAATTCTTAAATTTTCCCTCTTAAGTTCTTTAAACTTCATTTTCTGGAAATTCTGGTCTTAATAAAACTACACTGGCTACCACTATCAAACAACACTCTTACAGTAGCTTCTCCCTCATTCCCAATTAATAAGGCTGCAGTTGTTTGCAATAATCCCCCTTTACTTTTACTCCCTTGCATAGCAGTGGCATGTGCCACTGATGTCTCTACTTCTGGGTAGGCCTACTAAGAGTGTTTTCACACAATAATGGCTGATGCCTACCATGACATTTTTTGCACAAAATTTTAAACTTACAAAACCTTGCTCTATGACCTTTCAAAAAACATTTAAAACATGCTGTGGACTTAGTTACCCTGTCCTTTCTCTCCTCAAAGGGTAAGGCCTCAGCCACCTCACATTTATATGACTTGTGGTTGCCTTCGCAAAATATACATTCCTTGATTCCCTTTAATTTATTCTCAGAGGAGGCATGTAGAGCTGACACTGTACCTGGGCTATTCCTTTTTGTGGAAACTTTGGTGCTGTGCCTGCCTTTGTCCTCTTGTTTACCATCCCACTGTGCAAACTCAACTCCCTCTCGTCTTGCTAATTCTGTGCCTAAAAGACTTAACATCTGCTGAAGGGGGATGTACACATGTTCTTCAGAGTGTCCCCTACTTAATTCAAGCAAAATTGAGCTAGGCAATTTAGACTCCAGTGTAGGAACCAACATTATACCATACTTTTCCATTCCTACACCCAAGTTGTCCAGAGACCTAGTTCTAATTTCAAATTCATCATATAACTGCCGTAACTCCTTGACACTATTAGGATTATTAACAGGAGGTATAGTTAAAAGTGCACGGAGGTGGCTTTTAATTAAGATCTCTGGCTTACCAAACCGTTTCTTTAATATATCCCAAGCCACATTATAATTAGCCTCTGTTAATGCTAATCCTGCTATAGTCTTTGCTGCCTCCCCTTCCAAGAGGGACCGCAAATAATTAAACTTCTCCACCGGCACTTAACACTTGACTAGAATGAACTGCTGATTGAAAACTGTCTGCCCATCCTTGCCATTCCTGAATACTCCCAGAAAATGTTTTGAGTACAAGCCTCGGTAATTGAACTACAGATCTGTTAACCTTAACTTCACAGCATCATTTGTTGAGTGTTGTGTTTCATTATTAGACCTGGTCTCTAACTGTACTGAGCTGCTAAACTCTTTTGCTCGGAGGCCTACGTTAGTCATATCATCAATAATCTCTTCAAAGTAAATTATGTTATTTTCTATTTCATCCTCTTCTATAAGAGCCTCAATTTTAACATTTACCTCACTTAGAGCAACCTTTTTAGTTTCTAATATGGCAAGCTTCGCAGTCACTAAGCGTAAATCCTCTTGCTCTATGGCAGAATCTATAGTGGCAATGACCTTTGTAATTAGACCTTTGTAGGCACTTCTCCTTTTTATAAATTTGTTCAATTCAGATGCACTCATCTTCAATGTAAACAACCCTTGGGCTCAATACCAAATGAGCTGAATTGGCAGAAATACTTAACCAAACTGATCAAACGCAAATTTTACTTTCAAATAAACTGAATTGCTGAGTGGGGTACTAACCAAACACCAGTATGGAATACCAAATTTTCCACCCCAGGACCTTAATTCAATAATGACCCAAAATTAACCAAACCAGAAAAATATAGGCCAAAAAACGACCGACGACTGGCCAAGTTTCGCAATTGGGCGACCAAACTTTACCCTGGGACCTTAATTCAATAATAACCCAAAATTAACCAAACCGGAAAAAAAGTAGGCCAAAAAACGACAGACGACTGGCCAAGTTTCGCAATTGGGCGACCAAACTTTTTACCCTGGGACCTTAACTCAATAATAACCCAAAATTAACCAAACCGGAAAAAAAGTAGGCCAAAAAACGACAGACGACTGGCCAAGTTTCGCAATTGGGCGACCAAACTTTTTACCCTGGGACCTTAACTCAATAATACTCAACCCGTCTAGGCCTAACTTGGGATACAATTTGCACAATCAGAACTTTGCCGAAAAATGGTCACTGACTCAGTCTTGGGGTAGAAATCCGGTTCTGAAGGACCATGTTATTTTATTTATTTGTCGGGTTCGAAATCCCAGCTGAGCCGTGAACGGCCAAATTCTAAAGGGCAAGTTCTACCTAAAGCCCAAGTTAAGCTAAATTAAACTTTACGGATTTGAGATCCTATTAGGTCCTACCTCAGGGTAACCTCAGGGTTGCTGACTCGATGCGGGCCTACCTTAGACCTTAAATTACATGAACTTAAAAGGTAAACAAAAGGGTACTATTTGTGGTCTTCTTTATGAACCTTGCAACAACAACGCAACCTGGACTATTGCACGATGCAACAATCATGTATCTAAACAACCAAACTGAATTGCAAGAGAGCTCTCTATCAAACCACACCTTTACGTACGACCTTCCACAAACGAGTAGAAAGACGCGCAGCGTCTCAAAATGATGCCAACAGTGTGACCAAACAATGATGCCACAAGAGCTCAAAAATGCTAGCTCTAAATTAATTTAATTTTTCACTAACCTTACAATTATGAGATGGATATATATACACACCTTAACTTAATATATATACAAGCAATGCTGCATCAATCAGCTTAGTCATCGTATCGCCTTGGGACAACAATGGTTCTTCCTCTTCTAGATTTTCTAACACTTGTTGGGTAAGCTCGGCCTTAGCCGAGAGCATCCGAGTACCAATGAACAGTTTCTACCAGGTTTTTTCCCGAAGGGGTGAATGGAAACACTTCACTTCAAAAATTGGAGTTTTAGTGCACTCATAAATTTTTATTCACAAAGTATATACAGAACGAGGCACTGATATAATCAGAAGTTTACAGGGGGAGAGGTTTTACCTCTTACAACGACAGCTCAAGCAGGAATTTACACGGGTAGAGGTTCGACCCCGTTTGACAATAGTTAAGGTAGGAATTGAAAGCGAGGAGGCTTGTCCTCCTCGAGTAAGAGTTACGGCAGGAATTTAAAATGAGGCTTGGCCTCCTTGGTCTAAGCCTCAGGCAGGAATTTAAAGGGGACGAGGTGCAACCTCTTGTAACAATGACCCCGGCAGGAATCTAAAATGAGGGAGGTGCAACCTCTGGTAACAAGGGGCCAGGCAGGAATTTAAGGCGAGGGGGGCTCGGCCTCCTCGGGTAAAGTCTAAGGCAGGAAATCTAAGGCGGAGGGGGGGGGGGCTCGGCCTCCTCGGGTAAAGGCTCAGGCAGGAATGAATTAATTTACAATACAAGAAATAATAAGCCTCAATTTTGGGGGAATGCAGTTGAAGGTTAAGCTCCCACTTTAGCTGGAGAGCTGAAGAATTCTGACGTCAAGCATAATTTAAGCAAAAAGTTAACAAAAATAATAATAATTTTTTTGTAAGATATACACTTTTTTGGATGGCGGCATAATGTCGGGGGCCGACATGTACCGAGTACATTAAGTATATAAATTACATTATATTAAGTACATTAATTACCGTTAATTACAATTTTAGCAATTTGTTAATAAACATATCTAATACTGAAGTAATCTGAATAGGTAATACAATTTAAATAATAAAGGAGAGTTCTCCGTTGTTCTATAATTTACAGGGGATTAACAATAATGTTATACTATATTTATAGTTAACAATAATTACGCCAAATTATGTCTAATATTATTAGAGGAATGGTTGGTTATCATGATTTGAAAGCCTAAAAGCTAGCGATGATGAAAACGGAGAAAAATACGGTGTACTTTTCATTTGGAAGTACACGGACATTAATGATAACATAATACAGACAATATAGTATAATATAATAATATACATAACATCTTAATGTTATAAATTTGTAGCAGAAGCAAGAGAGGAGATTTTAGAATTCAGATGCTTGGTTTTGGCGACGACATCGGAATTCGAACACTCAGTCAACATTAACGAGTACCTTGTGAGAGGTGAAATAATTAAAAGAAAAAGTATAAAGAATACACGTGGTCGTGTTTACATGTACGTAATCATGATCGTCAAGGGACATGTACGACCCACAGTCGTCACACAATAAGTTGTGTGCGTAATCGAGACACGAGCAAACATAGACTGATAAGTTGATAGGGCATAAGTAGACAATAAGTAGATGAATGAATAAGTAATAAAATTAATAAAGGATAGCGGTCAAGAAAGAACATGGATGTATGAATGAGTATGGTTGAATAATGAGTATAGTTGAATAATATTTATATTGCATAACACCAGACAGGACACAAGTTCTAGGGTTGCCAACCGTCCTTTTTTGAAAAGGACAATCCTTTTTTGTAGATTTTTGTCCTTGTCCTTTATTGAGTTCGGAAAGGACGCCATTTGTCCTTTTCTGATAACAATCTTGTTCCAAACAACAGTTTTGTAATAAAACTTTTGTTTAAAAGGAAATAATTACAGTCTTAAGTCGAGTAACATTTTATAAGTTCATTTCTTCACCTCAATATTAACGTTCCGTGTAGCGGGCCTGTAAGTGTCAACAAATAGGTACGTTATTTACGCAATAATCATAGTAATTTCCTCACCTTATATAAATTTGAAGTGTACAAACACAGGCAGCAAATGACACCTGCTATTGAAACAATGATTTCAAATTTGTGAATATTTTCAAAGTAGTATCTTTTGTTTTATCTATTTCTGGAACATCTGCATATTGCGAAAGAATTTTCAGTGTGATGAACGCTCAATCGCGTGATGATAGAAACCGATGTTCGGTTGAACTAGTAAAAAGTGAGCTTTTTGTTTATTTCAGTTTAAAGGATAATTGTTTGAGTTTTGCGAAAAAAATAAAAAATGATACTCTTTTACTGAAATCTGCAAAAAATCAAGAAATGTATAAATTTAACAATAAATAAAT
The DNA here is from genome assembly GCA_023014485.1 of Bathynomus jamesi. Taxonomy (NCBI): domain Eukaryota; kingdom Metazoa; phylum Arthropoda; class Malacostraca; order Isopoda; family Cirolanidae; genus Bathynomus; species Bathynomus jamesi. Next base: position 293,515 of record JAJOZX010004814.1, on the reverse strand, counting down.
ATTAAGTTACCATAAATTTTGTCAATGCATGACTCAATGGGTCAATATCTGTATATCAATAAAAATATTTCCTTTAAGAAAATATGCAATAAAAGAGTATGCAGTATAGATTGTAATAAATTATAAATAAAATTTTGCTTCTTTCCCTGACCCTGTAGACAGTATATTGGAATTGATGTTCTTGTCCTTTTTTCAAACTTCATGGAGTTGGCAACCCAAGACACAACATATAAATAATGACTTATAGAGAGTGAAGTTTTTATTATTATTAAAGAATTTACCATACATTGAATACAAAAGATATCCACATACTAAACACGTGATTCAGTATTCAAGATATGGAAGGAAATTAAGTTACTTTATGACGTCAGAGTGATTTACTCTGTACGTACAGTATAAGTCATTATTTGGGAGAAATCAAAGGAGACGAATTAGAGAGGCACAGCTAAGAGAGGGACATTCGCTGTTTACAGCGAACTTCTAATGGCACAAACATGGATACTGTTCAACCATAGAAATGGTAAATCGCATGGTTGTGACATATATATAATATATATATATATATATATATATTTTTTTTTTTTCGTTGGAGCCCAGATTTCCAAACCGCTTTGACTCAAATTTTATCTGAGTCGGAATTCGAGTCATTTCCTTTTCGCGTTGATTTTTTATATGGAAAGGGTTTGAGCGTTATGGTGAAAATTTTTAGGTAATAAAAAATGTATATATATATATATATATATATATATATATATATATATATATATATATCGGGTGGTCCGAAAAAAATGACGCATTTTTTAAAAATTAATATCCCAGTAACCCCCTTCCTTATCATGACAATTTTATATGCAAGATACTTTCAAATTCTTTTTTGAATGCAAGAAACGGAATTCTGATATCTTTTATAGTTTTCTCGCAATTAACAAAAGTAACAACATGGGTCAAAAAACAAAATCGCAGTATAATATCTGTTTTTTATACGATATCATTTTTATACGATATCATGCGATATTTTTGCAAGTTATTACAAAACTCTACAGGAATGAACAAGTCAAATTGTGGATATTTTATTTTAACAATTCGTCAGTACCCTTAATGATGTTGTCAGAGGAAGATCGTATTCTCATTAAAAATTGTTACTGTGAAAAAGGATGGAAGACTGGAAGGTTATTGCAAGAGTTTCCCGGCAAAAAGTGGAAAAGGCGTGCAGTGGAAAGACTCTTAAAGAAGATTCGCGAATCGGGAAGTACTGCCAGAAAACCAGGAAGCGGTAGACCTAAAACAGCTTCGGTTCCAGAAAATGTGGATTACATCAACGATAAAATCTGCTCTCAAGAAGATAAACCAGGAAGTCATTTGTCACAAAGAACAATTGCTAACATTTGAATATTGGAAAGACTTCTGTACACCGAATAATTAAAGCACAAAAACTAAAAGCCTTCAAAAGAATAGTATCTTCTAGAAAAGTGATACTGTTAAGGATAAAAGAAAAACAAGGTGCAGGAAGTTACTTGATAATTTCTCTGTCGTTGATATTAAAAAGATAGTCTTCACGGATGAAAAAGATTTCACTAGAAATTCCGGAAACCGTCAAAATGATGTTGTCTACGGGCGTGGTAAAAAGTGTGACATTTCAATAAACAGATTGTATCATGAAACGTCAAGATTCTCCAAAAAGGTTATGATATCTGCAGGGTCTCTTGGAATGGCAAGACAGATGTTCATTTTATTGAAACTGAAAGACAAAGGTGAATTCTGCAAATTACATTGAACTTTTAAGAACAAAATTGTTGCCGGATTGTCGTCGCCTGTATCAAGAAAATGATTTCATATTTCAACAAGATGGAGCACCGTCGCATACAAGCTACGCCACACAGTCGTTCTGATTAGCAATACACCAAAATTAATAACGAAAAATGAGTGGCCACCACAAAGCCCAGATTGTAATCCTATGGACTACTCAATTTGGGAGTTACTAAAAGAGAAGGTTTACCGAGGTCGACGAGAAAAATTCACCGAATCAGAATTAAAAAGTAAAATACTTGAATCTTGGCAAGAAATTGGCATTAATGAAGTAAGAAGTATTATTTTGTGTGGAAGAAAAGTCTTAGATTAGTGTGTCAACAGAGTGGTGGTCCAATCGATCATTTACTGTAAATTAATTAGTTAAATTTCTGATTAAATTTTTCCTTTCTCATGATATTCGTTTTTTTGACCCATGTTTGTTACTTTTGTTAATTGCGAGAAAACTATAAAAGATATCAGAATTCCGTTTCTTGCATCAAAAAAAGAAGTTTGAAAGTATCTTGCGTATAAAAATTGTCATGATAAGGAAGGGGGTTACTGAGATATTAATTTTTAAAAATGCGTCATTTTTTTCGGACCACCCGATATATATATATATATATATATATATATATATATATATATATATATATATATATATAATATATAGGGAATGAACTCAGAATGGTCCCCTGAGTTTTTTATGATACACACAGACAGTGCATGGAACAAGGAACTCTTCTGGGATAATTAAATCCACTATAGTCCGAATAAGTAATGGTAAATGACAAATACCATAGTTTTTCTTTTTCATGATGCTAGCCCGACGTGGGCAACAGGTCACTCGCAAAGAGGTCCCATAAATATAGCTTTGCAGATAGCTGGTGAGGGAAGCTATATTTATGGGACCTCTTTGCGAGTGACCCGTTGCCCACGTCGGGCTAGCATCATGAAAAAGAAAAACTATGGTATTTGTCATTTACCATTACTTATTCGGACTATAGTGGATTTAATTATCCAAGAAGAGTTCCTTGTTCCATGCACTGTCTGTGTGTATCATATATATATACACATGTGTGTATATATATATATATATATATATATATATGTATATGTATATATATGTATGTATATATATATATATATATATATATATATGAATTAACGGATTTACATTGATATAAAATATTTAAAAGAATAATTAATTATCAGAATTGGTAGAGGCTGAGTTAATTAATACAGTTTGATGTGATTATGAATTTGTGTACATTTCTTTTACTAAATTTCAGAATTTTAGATGAACTTTTTTCCGGAAATGTACATATATGGGCACGCCTTTACTTTCCGTCCGAATTGTTCATTCTGGCGAAGCCTTACACTCCACCTTAGACCTACTTTAAAACGGCGAGATGTGTATATATATATGAGAGAGAGAGAAACAAACAGATAAACAACATGATCGAGTGTTGCAATAACGGGATCCTGCCCCTACGAACCGTGGAAGGATGTTTACACGCCACCTTAGACCTACGGTTTAACACAGATCATTATGGCACCCTGGCTAGCAGCCGTGAAAGGACGTGCTGGGTCTCGAGCCCGCCTCTACCTTAGACTTACAGTTTAACGCTGATCATTATGTCACCCTGGCTATCAACCGCGGAAGGATGCGCCGGGTCTCGAGCCCGCCTTCACTCCACCTTAGAGTTTAACGCGGTCGCGTGACGCATATAAACAGTATAGATGGGTGTGTACGTGCCGTGTACACTGTGCCAACTGGCTGATGATGCCTGGAGGCACTGGCTGATTAAGTCAACTGGCTGATGATGCCCGGAGGCACTGGCTGATTAAGCCAACTGGCTGATTAGGAGCCCTATAAGACAACGGCCGCTCGGCTCCTGCCGGGCGAACTCCTCTCCTCTCTCTCTCAGGTTAGGTCTTCCCCAGCGGGGTTCATTGCAGCTTGGAGGATAACTCCGCCTCCAAATTGCATAACCCCTTGTTTCTCTTGCAACCCTTCCCCCATTTTGGGGGTGCCTTGCAACAAGGTGGGTTGGCACTATGGGGTGCCTTGCAACAAGGAGTTGGGGTTGGGTTGGCACTATGGGGTGCCTTGCAACAAGGGGGTTGGAGTTGGCACTATGGAGTGCCTTGCAACAAAGGGGGTTGGCACTCTTGCAACATTTGCAATTGCATTGCACTCTAATATTTTGCGCCCATACTACTCGGATGTTATTCAAGGATGGAAGGCTGAAGGTGCCACTACAACAAAGAAACGGTCTGGACGGCCTCACAAACTCACGGAACGTGGTCGAAGAGCGTTACGGAGGAGTGTTCTTACCTCACGCACGTCGTCTGCGGCAAACATCACGGCGGAGGTGCAGCAGGCCATGGAAACATCTGTCAGCATGTCAACTGTTCGTAGGGAGCTGCATAGACTTGGATTTCATGGCAGGGCAGCTGCGCACAAACCCAGTATTACCGCCACAAATGCAGAACGCCGATTGGAGTGGTGTCGTGCTCGGCGTTCCTGGACTCTAGAGCAGTGGCAGAGAGTGGTATAGAGTGATGAATCGCGCTACACATTGTTTCGTTCTGATGGACGTGTGTGGGTATGGCAATTGCCTGGAGAACGCTACTTACGAGACTGTATCGTCCCGACTGTAAAGTTCGGTGGAGGTTCTGTGATGGTATGGGGCTGTTTTAGTTGGATGGGACTTGGTCATTTAGTTGTCGTGCCGGAAACCATGAAGTCCAAGACGTATCTGGAAATTTTGGATAATTCTGCGCTCCCTACGCTCTGGTAGTACTGTGGTAATGGTCCCTACCAGTATCAGCACGACAATGCTCCATGTCATAGCGCAAAGTGCATACAGGACTGGTTTATGGATAACATTGCCAAGAAATTGGATTGGCCGGCTCAGAGTCCGGACCTTAACCCCATTGAACACCTTTGGGAAGAATTGGAGCGCCGCATCAGACTTCGGCCAAATCGGCCTTCTTCCAAACCATCTCTGGGAGCGGCTTTGCAAGAGGAATGGAGGGGTATTCCGATAGACACCTACCGGAAGTTGGTTGAAAGTATGCCAAAGAGGGTTGAGGCTGTCATTGAGGCCAAACTATGCGTGTCCGAATACTTTTGGTAATATAATGTGTGTGTATATATATATATATATATATATATATATATATATGCATTTAACTGCAATGACCACGCAGTATATAAATGAATAGAAACGACATAAGTATTAAGGAACGTTTCTGCACACGAGGAAGAGAAATCACGAATAAATATGAAAATTATTTCACGAAAGTAACACGTGAAAAATATTTATGATGAATAAAACCACGAAGGAAAGGAAACACAAAAAGGTGCTCAAGCGCTTTCGTCTAATGACATCCTCAGGAACACTGAAGTACATAAAAGGTTACGGCCTATATATAGGTTACAGAAAGAAAAAAAAAATAATAAATAACATACATAACACAGACATATATATATATATATATATATATATATATACATACATATCTAACACACACACATATATAATATATATATATATATATATATATATATATATATACAATAAACGGAGAAGTAAAAATAAAAAATAAAAATTAGAGGATTAACAAAGAGGCATACAGATTTGTAAGGAAAAATATCGATTTTTAGCACAAGATCAAATGAATTATAAAAATACAAATTTATACTGGAAATCTGCCCGGGTTTTAACACTTTGCCTTTTTGAGTCAAGTTTCGATATATATATAAAAATAAAATGAAGATTAAAAGTTAATAAAGTAGCATACAAGTTTACCAAAGATTTAGCGTCCTACCCTTTTTATCTAAATCTGTTTTGAAGGAATTCAAAACAACAGGATCGAGTTGAAAAAGACCTTTGCTTATGTTGAAGTTATTTGAAAGTTGGATAATGGCCAGACTCAAGAATATTTCTATTAACAATGTTGCTAGAATGAAATAAAACTGAAGCATTATTCCAATCAATACAGTGGGATAACTCTGACAAATGGACAAAAAGAGCACTGGACATCTGCCCTGTTCTAACGGAATATTGATGCTGTTTTATACGTGTGCAAATCCTTTCCCGTCTGACCTATGTAAAAGGAATCACATTGTTTACACCCAATTTTATAGATAATGCCTGAATTATTGGTAGGGCTATTTTTTACTATATTTTTCACAATATTGTTGTATGAAAATACTACATTAATATCCAAAAGTTTAAGTACATTAGCAATGCCTAAAAAGCCCTGGAAAAATGGAAGTACTAAAATATTTTTTGACAAAGCACGAGTGTTATTATTAACACGATAGAAAGTTCGTTTTGCCTTGTTGAGACAAGATTCCATAAACGCAGATGGGTAACACAGATCACTTCCAATACCGTTGATTTTTTTCCAATTCGGCATCGATGTATTCCGGACTGGCGATCCTAAGGGCGCGGAGAAACATTGATGAAAAAATGGCCGTCTTAGTGGGGGTGTCATGTCCCGAGTAAAAGTGTACGTAGGACAAATTGCTTGTTGTTTTCCGATAGATACTAAACTTAAAACCTGGGCTTTCCCTATGTACACGCACATCCAAAAATGGGATTGAATTGTCTTGTTCCACTTCTAAAGTAAACTTAATGGAGGGGACTTGATCATTTAACTGAAGGAGGAAGTTATCCAGGTCACGATTCATGAGCCAGATACACAAAATATCGTCGACGTACCGCAACCAAGGGATGCCAACCCCCTGGATTCTCGGAATGTAAGTAATTTCGAAAAACTCCATATAAATATTGGAGAGGAGGGGCGATAAGGGGTTGCCCATGGCCATCCCAAACACTTGTTGATAATACTCGTTATTGAAAGTGAATTTACTTCCATTTTTCCCGGGCTTTTTAGGCATTGCTAATGTACTTAAACTTTTGGATATTAATGTAGTATTTTCATACAACAATATTGTGAAAAATATCATAGTAAAAAATAGCCCTACCAATAATTCAGGCATTATCTATAAAATTGGGTGTAAACAATGTGACTCCTTTTGCATAGGTCAGACGGGAAAGGATTTGCACACACGTATAAAACAGCATCAATATTCCGTTAGAACAGGACAGTTGTCCAGTGCTCTTTTTGTCCATTTGTCAGAGTTATCCCACTGTATTGATTTGAATAATGCTTCAGTTTTATTTCATTCTAGCAACATTGTTAATAGAAATATTCTTGAGATTGCCATTATCCAACTTTCAAATAACTTCAACATAAGCAAAGGTCTTTTTCAACTCGATCCTGTTGTTTTGAATTCCTTCAAAACAGATTTAGATAAAAAGGGTAGGACGCTAAATCTTTGGTAAACTTGTATGCTACTTTATTAACTTTTAATCTTCATTTTATTTTTATATATATCGAAACTTGACTCAAAAAGGCAAAGTGTTAAAACCCGGGCAGATTTCCAGTATAAATTTGTATTTCTATAATTCATTTGATCTTGTGCTAAAAATCGATATTTTTCCTTACAAATCTGTATGCCTCTTTGTTAATCCTCTAATTTTTAATAATTAATTTTTATTTTTACTTCTCCGTTTATTGCATATATATATATATATATATATATATATATGTGTGTGTGTGTGGTGTGTGTGTGTGTGTAGATATGTATGTATATATATATATATATATATGTTTGTGTGTATGTATGTTATTATTTATTTATTTTTTTTTTTCTGTAACCTATATATAGGCCGTAACCTTTTATGTACTTCAGTGTTCCTGAGGATGTCATTAGACGAAAGCGCTTGAGCACCTTTTTGTGTTTCCTTTCCTTCGTGGTTTTATTCATCATAAATATTTTTCACGTGTTACTTTCGTGAAATAATTTTCATATAATGAACACCACGCGTTCCTTCGGCTTGCTGTTCCCTCTCTTGTCTCCGTTTGTGTCCGTGTTTTCTTCTACATTAATGAAGGGGCATGCAATTCGTATCCGACGAAAGTTTCTTACTAACTGTCTAGAGGAGCAAGTTCTTCCCAAATCCCTGCTTCCGATTCGCCTCAGACAAATTGACGACCATCCGTTCAACAACTTCAGCAGATTAATTTTAAAGAAACATATTGAAGTCACCAGACAAAATGAGTGGTCCGCCTTCAAAAATTTAAACATCGCCAAACATAATTTTGTAACCGTTATTCCCCAACCGTGGATCCAACCTTTGTTTGACGAAATTTACAACGAGTTGCGTCGGAGAACTACTTCACTTCGTAACATTTTGGATCGGAAAATTAAAAGTCTCATTCGAAATAGTCAGTGGAGTAAAAAAGCAAGCTCAAAGTGTGTTTTGAACCTTTCTTCGAAAAACATTAGTGACGATGCAAAAAGTGCCCTTGGATATGGTATGTCCTTTTTTATTGTTAAAAAACCTTCGGCTTTACAAATTTGTTACAGTCTCGCGTGTTTTGAAAAACAGTGTAATCTCCCTCAGTATTTGTTTAACATAGTTAAAGGCCTCGTTTATAGTGCGGCGAATGGTAATTACGAAGATAACTTTCCTAAACGTTTTCGCGATGGCCTCTCACAATTAAAAAAAGATGGGGAGCTCCTATTACTAAGCAGACAAGGCTAACACCATAGTTATTATGGACAAAGTGGACTACATCGGAAAGATGAACGAGCTTCTCCAGGACCCCGCCACATACAGCAAACTTAGGAAGAACCCGCAGGATGACGTCATCAAATCATTTAATAGTGGCTTGAAACGCATTCTCAAAGATCATAAGGACTTAATTCCGCTTTTCATGTCCACTTCACCTTCTCTGCCCTACCTTTACGGTCTTATTAAAACCCACAAACCTGGCAACCCTATGCGCCCTATTATTAGCTCGGTGGGCTCTATTACTTATAAACTCTCCAAATGGCTTGTCAAAGTCTTGTCCCCCATTCTCAGAACTATCTCTGATTCACATGTAAAAAATTCCATGGATCTTACTGAAAAATTGAATAATGCAAGTACTGAAACTAACGATAGATTTATCACTTTTGACGTTTGTTCATTGTTTACAAAAGTGCCGATTGATGATATGCTTGACTTTCTCTCCCAAGAATTACATAAGTATGACCTGCCACTACCTTCACACATTGTTTTGGAACTTATTAAGCTTTGCATCAAAGACTGTAAATTCACTTTCAATAACGAGTATTATCAACAAGTGTTTGGGATGGCCATGGGCAACCCCTTATCGCCCCTCCTCTCCAATATTTATATGGAGTTTTTCGAAATTACTTACATTCCGAGAATCCTGGGGGTTGGCATCCCTTGGTTGCGGTACGTCGACGATATTTTGTGTATCTGGCCCATGAATCGTGACCTGGATAACTTCCTCCTTCAGTTAAATGATCAAGTCCCCTCCATTAAGTTTACTTTAGAAGTGGAACAAAACAATTCAATCCCATTTTTGGATGTGCGTGTACATAGGGAAAGCCCAGGTTTTAAGTTTAGTATCTATCGGAAAACAACAAACAATTTGTCCTAAGTACACTTTTACTCGGGACATGACACCCCCACTAAGAAGGCCATTTTTTCATCAATGTTTCTCCGCGCCCTTAGGATCGCCAGTCCGGAATACATCGATGCCGAATTGGAAAAAATCAACGGTATTGGAAGTGATCTGTGTTACCCATCTGCGTTTATGGAATCTTGTCTCAACAAGGCAAAACGAACTTTCTATCGTGTCAATAATAACACTCGTACTTTGTCAAAAAATATTTTAGTACTTCCATTTTTCCCGGGCTTTTTAGGCATTGCTAATGTACTTAAACTTTTGGATATTAATGTAGTATTTTCATACAACAATATTGTGAAAAATATCATAGTAAAAAATAGCCCTACCAATAATTCAGGCATTATCTATAAAATTGGGTGTAAACAATGTGATTCCTTTTACATAGGTCAGACGGGAAAGGATTTGCACACACGTATAAAACAGCATCAATATTCCGTTAGAACAGGACAGTTGTCCAGTGCTCTTTTTGTCCATTTGTCAGAGTTATCCCACTGTATTGATTGGAATAATGCTTCAGTTTTATTTCATTCTAGCAACATTGTTAATAGAAATATTCTTGAGTCTGTCATTATCCAACTTTCAAATAACTTCAACATAAGCAAAGGTCTTTTTCAACTCGATCCTGTTGTTTTGAATTCCTTCAAAACAGATTTAGATAAAAAGGGTAGGACGCTAAATCTTTGGTAAACTTGTATGCTACTTTATTAACTTTTAATCTTCATTTTATTTTTATATATATCGAAACTTGACTCAAAAAGGCAGTGTTAAAACCCGGGCAGATTTCCAATATAAATTTGTATTTTTATAATTCATTTGATCTTGTGCTAAAAATCGATATTTTTCCTTACAAATCTGTATGCCTCTTTGTTAATCCTCTAATTTTTAATTTTTACCCATTTTTATTTTTACTTCTCCGTTTATTGCATATATATATATATATATATATATATATAATATATTATATATATGTGTGTGTATATATATATATATATATATATATATATATATATATGTTTGTGTGTATGTATGTTATTTATTTTTTTTTTTCTGTAACCTATATAGAGGCCGTAACCTTTTATGTACTTCAGTGTTCCTGAGGATGTCATTAGACGAAAGCGCTTGGGCACCTTTTTGTGTTTCCTTTCCTTCGTGGTTTTATTCATCATATATATATATATATATATATATATATATATATATATATATATATATATATATATCAATACCTCCCATAATATCCCTTTTTGATTCACTTCACATGGAAATTAATACATACCGCAACTCTGTGGTATCTGTAAGGACTGCAACAGATGAGACAGGGCGATGAGGTGCGATTTTTGTCAGCTACTTTTTGATTTTAAATGCCTAGAATGGGGAGATGAAAAAATCTCCCTTATAACGAACGCAAAGCAGTTTAATGGATAAAATTTTCTGCGAGAACTGCTTGACCGAATTAAACTCTTTTACGGTATTTAAAGCAGAAAGAGACTACGAGAAGAGAATGAAAGAGGAAAGTGGAAACAAAGAACAGTGGAAAACGGAAGAAACGGAGAAAGGCGAAATAGAAAGAATTCAAATACCGTCACAAAACGAGGCCGAAAACACACAGGCGACAAAGAGTGTAAAGACAACACACAGCATAAGGGCAACGAAGGACACAAACACAACTAGCACAAATAGCACAAATAGGACAAGACAAGAGGGCAGTCAAGTAAACGAAGTAAAACTGTCCCCCAATAAGGAGCAAAAAACAAAAGCCAAGAGTAAATATGGGGAAGGAATTATATGCAGGTATTATATAAAAATAATTGCAGATTTAAAAGAGGACAATGTATATATGAACATCCCCCAATATGCAATTTCTTCTATAATAATGGTCATTGTAAATTTGGAGACGGATGTAAATTCTACCACCCGGACATTTGCAGAACTTACGCAAAATATGGAACCTGCAAATTCGGGAATAAATGCTACTATCAACATCTCCCGACGGACTCAACGAACAAAGGAAAAAGTTTAAATGACAATAGGAATAAAATAACAATAGGAACAACAATAGGAACACAATAAGCGAACAAGAAAATTTTTTCAACATCTCAGACACCTTACGAATGCTAAATGTCATCCACATGCAGTTGACACAGCTGGAAACCCCCGAGCCAAATCGCTACCGGGCAAGAAGCTACCAATACAAGTAGGAGGAAACGGATCTCTTTCGGAGGATCATAGAGCAACGAATCAAGCGATATCGAAGGAAAACGAACTTGAAATGCACAAGGGGCAACGAAAAACAGAGAACATAAAAATTGTCCTGGCTAATATTCAAGGAATAAGACCAAACCAATCACTCAATAAGGTTTCGTACCTGAAAGGATTTATGGACGAAACAAGGGCGGACATCGCATGCCTCACAGAAACTCATCTTAAAGATTGCCAAGGAAATTGTGAAAACTGCGAACATTGTATTGATAAGAAAGAGATAAATATAGAGGGCTTCAACTTACTAAGAGCGGATAGAACGACGAGACGGAAAGGTGGCTGTGCTATATATGTACAGGAAGGTCATATGACAGAGACGATAATAAGTAAATCAAACAGCTATGTGGAACTCCTAGCAGTGAAAATAGAAAAACTAAACTTGATAGTAATAGTCATCTATAGACCTCCAAGCACCCCAACCGAAAAATTCTCGGAGGCCATTGATGACATTAGAAAGCTAATAAAGGCCATAAACCCTCCATCCCCCAATATAATGATCTGCGGAGACTTTAACTTCCCATTTATAAAATACAAAAAGGTGAATAGGAATATATATATTCACCAGGACAAGGGGGGCACAAGAGAAGATCAGGAACAAGCAAAAATGTTGATGGCTCTCACAAACGAGTTTATGCTGACACAGGAGATAACAGAAAATACCAGAAAAAATAACTGCCTGGATCTGGTATTCACGAATAACACGAACTTGATTGCTGATATAAAAATAACCCCAACCATTATCTCAGACCACAACTTAATCGAGATATCAACAAATATGACGCAGCATTAGAAGACAATACACATATTGTGGAAAGAAGTAAATTCGGGGCCTTTAACTTAAACTCGAAGACTATAAATTGGGAAGCAATCAGATCGCACATGGCCCAAATAGAATGGAGAACAATTTTCGAGAATAAAACAACTGAAGAAATGCTAACAACTTGGAGGAAAAAACGCTGAGAATTTTAGAAAAATATGCTCCGAAATCACAGCCAAAAGGAAAGAGGAGCTGGCTAGAAAGGCAAAAGAGAAGACTATTCCGCAAAAGAAAGAGAGTGGAGGCGAAGTTAGGAAACTGCGGAGATAATGACAAAACAATAAAAGAAAAACTGGAGGGTATCGATAGGGAAATACAAGCCCTGATTAAGGACCATACAGAGAGGGAAGAGGAAAAGGCGGTAGAAGCAATAAAGGAAAATCCAAAATACTTCTATAGCTATGCAAAAAGGAAAACAAAAACGCGCGCCGCTATTGGGCCCTTAAGGACGGGAAATAATGAACTAACCGACGATCCAAAAGAAATATCTGATACATTGAGAGCTCAATATGAATCAGTTTTCAGTACCCCAAAAAGTGACAAAGCGATACCTGACATAAATGCATTCTTTGAAGAGGAATTGCAAGGAGAGTATATAACAGACTTTGAGTTTACACCAGAAGATGTAGCGAGAGCTATAGGACAAATGAAACTACATTCAGCTGCAGGTCCGGACAATTGGAACGCATTATTGATTAAAAACTGTAAAAATGAAATAGCTACACCTTTATACTGGATATGGAGAAGATCCCTAGACACTGGGGAAATACCGAGCATCTTGAAAAGAGCAAACATTGTCCCTATATATAAAGGAGGGGACAGATCTCAAGCAAAGAACTATAGACCAGTGTCATTGACGTCCCACCTCACCAAAGTATTTGAAAGAATAGTTAGAGAGAAAATTTATGATTTCCTGGAGACACGGGAAAGATTCAACGAAAATCAGCATGGATTCCGATCAGGTAGATCATGCCTATCACAACTAATAGAGCACTACAACAATATCCTAGATGCATTGGAAGGCAATGACAACTACGATGTTATATACACAGATTTTGCTAAAGCTTTCGATAAATGTGACCATGGTATAATAGCACATAAAATTAAAATATGGGAATAACAGGCAAAGTGGGAAAATGGATCTACAACTTCCTCAGAGAACGTCTGCAGGTCGTCAAAATTCAAGGTATATCATCATCAGAATCGGAAGTACGCAGCTCAGTACCACAAGGGACTGTTCATTATCATGCTAACAGACATAGACAGCGGAGTAAACAGCAACAGTATAGTAACATCCTTTGCAGACGATACAAAGATCAGCAGAAAAATCAGCGATGTACATGACGTGGAGGCCTTGCAGAGGGACACGAACAAAATATACAAATGGTCAGAAGACAACAACACGTCATTCAACGCCAAGAAATTTCAGCTCTTGAGATATGGTAGAAAAGAAGAACTTAAACAGACTGCATAGTATGCTCCAGATAGACAGGAAATTCAGAGAAGCATGAAAGCGATTGATCTCGGGATAATAATGACAGATGATGCGAAATTCGAAACACAAAATCAGATAGCGATAAATAAAGCAAAAAGAGTCGCCGGACAGGTTCTAAGAACGTTCAAGAGAAGGGACAGGACAGTAATGATTCCCCTGCTAAAAACACTGATTATACCAAAACTTGAATACTGCTCAGTTTTGACGTCCCCATATAAAAAGGAAGAAACTAATAAACTAGAAGAAACGCAAAGGCATTTCACAGCCAAGATTGATGGCTGCAAAGAACTCAACTACTGGGAAAGACTACGTAAACTAAATCTGTACTCACTGGAAAGAAGAAGAGAGAGGTACATCATAATCTACATATGGAAAATGATCGAAAAACTGGTACCAAACCTAAAACTAAACCCAATTACCATTCAAACAACACTGGAAAATAGGAAAGGCAGAATGTGTAGTGTTCCCAAATTAAAGCACGACAAGGGACCTCCTCAACCCTGAAGGAAAATAGCTTGGTTGTCAGGGGGCCAAGACTTTTCAACCAGCTTCCTAAGGACCTCAGAAACGTAACGGGGGTCAAAGTTGAAGTCTTCAAGAAAAGACTGGATGCCTGGCTCAGGACAGTACCAGATGAGCCGGGCGTGCCTGGCTATGATTGTACGGTGGAGAGCGCAAGAAAGCAACTCGCTCCTCCACCAAACCAGACCTAGAGGCGGGGCCACCAGCTTGACCTCCGTGTGAAGAGAGACCAACGCACGAAACAATATAAGGTAAGGTAAGGTGTGTATATATATATATATATATATATATATATAATAACCTTTAACCTTAACCTTTGGTTAGCTTCCGCCCGAATTGTTCATTCTGACGAAGGTCAAGCTTTTCACTCCACTTTAGACCTACAGTTTAACGTGGAATCCGGACCACGCCCCATCAGCAGCCCAGCGTCTTAACCACTAGGCCACCTAGGGTACCCATTTATCTACCAACCACTTTCTTTATTGTGTGGAAGGTTGAACAGCTGGGTTTTGCTGCGCGCCGGCTGCCGTCGGGTCTCGAACCCGAGGCCGATGGATTCGTAGTCAGCGACACTAACCACTACACTCCGTTCCAAATTATTAAGCAGATTACATTTATTCCACTGTTTTCAAGTTTTTCCCCGATTTCAATGAAATTTGTAGCAAATAATCACTATATATAGCAGCATTGATGGTATTCATTTCGATAAAATATTTTGATAATTAAAATAATTATCTCATTTTATTGAAAAATATCTAAAATATTGTGTTCCGAATTATTAAGCAAGTATTCTATTTACGGATCTAAATGGTGAAAATGGGTAAGAAGGATTTAACTAACTGAGAAAAGAAAAATAGTCAAGTTACTCGCTGAAAATATAAAATCTATTGAAATTGCGAAGCAGTTTGGCAGAGCTTATCGAACTGTAAACAAGTTTGTAGCGGAGGGTACCAAACTGAGGCAGCGAAGTGATAAAGGAGCTATAAGAAAAGTGACAAGGCGGCAGATATCTGTAATCAAGTGCAAATTGCAAAGCATCCATTGTCCTCAAGTAAAGAGTTTTTTGAGCAGGCTAGCATACATAATGTACCAAGAACATCTCGTTGTGGAATCCTCCAAACAATTGGCAAGACGTGTAAACCTACGATTCAGTCACCATTAACACCCAGGTACAAGAAGCAGCGTGTTGAATGGGCGCGTCAGTACGTGAAAACAGATTTTAATACTGTATTGTTCACCGATGAATGAAAAGCAACCCTTGAGGGACTTGATGTTTGGTCAAGAAGATGGATTGCTGAGAGCCAATTTCTACCATCGAGATTAAGACGCCAACAAAGTGGAGGTAGTGTCATGTTTTGGGCAGGATTTATAGGCAATGAAATAGCTGTCCCATACAGAGTGCCTGATGGTGTAAAACTGAATGCCTAGTCTTACACAAACTTTCTTAAAGAAAACCTCATTCCATGGTAGAGATTGACCCTTAGCAATCCATCTTCTTGACCAACCATCAGATCCCTCGAGGGTTGCTCTTCATTCATCGGTTAACAATACAGTATTAAAATCTGTTTTCACGTACTGACGCGCCCATTCAACACGCTGCTTCTTGTACCTGGGTGTTAATGGTGACTGAATCGTAGGTTTACACGTCTTGCCAATTGTTTGGAGGATTCCACATCGAGATGTTCTTGGTACATTATGTATGCCAGCCTGCTCAAAAACCTCTTTACTTGAGGACAATGGATGCTTTGCAGTTTGCGCTTGATTACAGATATCTGCCGCCTTGTCACTTTTCTTATAGCTCCTTTATCACTTCGCTGCCTCAGTTTGGTACCCTCCGCTACAAATTTGTTTACAGTTCGATAAGCTCTGCCAAACTGCTTCGCAATTTCAATAGATTTTATATTTTCAGCGAGTAACTTGACTATTTTTCTTTTCTCAGTTAGTGTTAAATCCTTCTTCTTATCCATTTTCACCATTTAGATCCGTAAATAGAATACTTGCTTAATAATTCGGAACACAATATTTTAGATATTTTTCAATAAAATGAGATAATTATTTTAATTATCAAAATATTTTATCGAAATGAGTACCATCAATGCTGCTATATATAGTGATTATTTGCTACAAATTTCATTGAAATCGGGGAAAAACTTGAAAACATTGGAGAAAATGTAATCTGCTTAATAATTTGGAACGCAGAGTACACCGCCGAGGCGCATATATATATACAGCCTTCGTCAGAATTATTAGGCATCCCGTCTTTTTTTGTTTTAAACTACATATTAATTCGTCTAATAATTTCAAATGTGTTGTTTTAGTGATTAATTGAAACTTTAATGCTTTTGATAAGATACCAAGAATAAATAACGAACATAACATACATTCATTTGTTTTTGAGGAAATCTGTGAGATGTAAAACGAAGATAATACAAATGTAAGCAAGTTAAGAAGAAGAAACGACCTAATATCACACGTTGTATTTGTTTACAAAAGTAGTTGCTACAATAATGGCGAGGGGTAAGCTACTTTCAGAAGGTGAACGGGCCCAAATAGTCTTATTACCTTCGCAAGGACTATCCTAGGTTAAGATTGCAAAACAAATGAAATGCTCAAGATGTGCAGTACAGTCTTGTACAGACAACGTTGAAAAGGTGCAAGGAAACTAAGTCTTACAAGAATAAGGCAGGGCAAGGTAGGAAAAGGTCAACAACGGCCCGAGAAGACCTGCTGCTGAAAAGAATTATCCTGACAGATCATAAGAAATCATCCTCGGACGTCGCTGCAGCCTTTCAGTCAACAACTGGGAAGTCCATCTCCAGTCGTACCGCTGGAAGAAGGCTTGCAGAAAAAGGCCTCAGAGGACAGAAGGCCAGGAAAAAGCCGTTTCTGTCTGAGGTCAACCGAAAAAAGCGTCTAATGTGGGCCAAACAACACCAAAATTGGACTCTTGAGGACTGGGCTAAAGTGATCTGGTCCGATGAAAGTAACTTCGAGGTAAGATACACATTCACAGTAGTTACTTATTTATATTGTTACATTGTATATAACTGCATTTAAATGCGTTACAACCGTTATGGTAAAACAATTCATTTATCCTACTTTTTTGTCAGATTTTCGGGACCCCTGGCGCCGTTTATGTTCGCCGAAGAGCAGGTGAAGCATACCATGCTGAATGCATGGTACCTACTGTGAAGTTCGGATGGGGTAGCATCATGGTTTGGGGTTGCATGGCTCTGGCAGGGACCGGAATGTTGAAAATCTGTGACGGCAGGATGAACTCTACTGAGTACACCACCATGCTGGATCAAGTATATGAGCGCTCAGTAGCCAAAATCTTCAACAATAATGTCCCTGAAGGTGTCATCTTCCAACAAGACAATGCTCCGTGCCACACTTCTCGTCACAGCAAAAATTGGTTCGAGCAGAATAATATCAGAGTCATGGATTGGCCCCCTCAATCACCAGACCTAAATCCCATCTAACACCTGTGGGCCCATCTCGGGAAGAGTATCAGGAAGCACAGATGCACCTCTCAAAGTGAACTGAAGAACATTATACAGCAGGAATGGGATAAACTGCCAAGCTCAGTATGCAACAACTTAGTGAGCAATATGGCAAACTGAATAAACTGAATAAAGAGGTCCCAAAAATATAGCTTCCCTCACCAGCTTTGCAGATAGCTGGTGAGGGAAGCTATATTTTTGGGACCTCTTTGCGAGTGACCCGTTGCCCACGTCGGGCTAGCATCATAAAAAAGAAAAAACTATAGTATTTGTCATTTACCATTACTTATTCGGACTATAGTGGATTTAATTTTCCTAGAAGAGTTCCTTGTTCCGTGTACGGTCTTTGTATATCATAAAAAAACTCAGGGAACCATTCTGAGTTCATTCCCATATATTATATAATATATATATTATATATAATACATATATATATATATATTATATATATATATAACCTTTGGTTAGCTTCCGCCCGAATTATTCATTCTGACGAAGGTCAAGCTTTTCACGCTTTTCACTCCACCTTAGACCTACAGTTTAACGTGGAATCCGAACCACGCCCCATCAGCAGCCCAGCGTCTTAACCACTAGGCCACCTAGGGTACCCATTTATCTACCAACCACTTTCTTTATTGTGTGGAAGGATGAACAGCTGGGTTTTGCCGCGCGCTGGCTGCCGTCAGGTCTCGAACCCAGGGCCGTGGATTCGTAGTCAGCGACGCTAACCACTACACCACCGAGGCGCATATATATATATATATATATATATATATATATATATATATATATGCATATATAGGTACAGGGTGTCCGAGAATTATCTGTACAAGTTTTGGCTGTTATTAAAAGTCAACCATGAAGTGTAGAAATTCCAGTGTTGTCCCATTTTACAGAGAATCTCATTAAGTTTTTTCTGATACCAAGTTTTGACAAGTTTTTTAGAAATTCCAGTGTGTCCGAAAATTATCTGTACAATTTCATTTTTTAATAAAATTCTTGATAACACACGTAAAATTCTTAAACAAGATTATTTAGAATCTGTATTTTCAAAAGTTTCTTTTATTAAAGTAACGTTGTTACAAACATTCGATATGTGCACCATCAGTGATTCGCAAAACATCCAATCGATAATTATCCAATTGTTGTCATGTACACTGCAGCATATCCACATCAATTCGCCCAATAGCAGCTGTGATTCTTGCTTTTAAATCATCAATGTCTGTCACCCGCGTACAAAAAAGAAAAAACTTGTCAAAACTTGTTATCAGAAAAAACTTAATGAGTTTCTCTGTAAAATGGGACAACACTGGAATTTCTACACTTCATGGTTGACTTTTAATAACAGCCAAAAATTGTACAGATAATTCTCGGACACCCGGTAATATATATATATATATATATATATATATATATATATATATATATATATCACACACCTTTGGTTAGCTTCCGCCCGAATTGTTCATTCTGACGAAGGTCAAGCTTTTCACTCCACCTTAGACCTACAGTTTAACGTGGAATCCGAACCACGCCCCATCAGCAGCCCAGCGTCTTAACCACTAGGCCACCTAGGGTACCCATTTATCTACCAACCACTTCCTTTATTGTGTGGAAGGATAAACAGCTGGGTTTTGCTGCGCGCCGGCTGCCGTCGGGTCTCGAACCCGAGGCCGAAGGATTCGTAGTCAGCAACGCTAACCACTACACTACACTACACTATATATATATATATATATATATATATATATATATATATATATATATATATACTGTATATATATAAATAATTATTTATATACTAAAATAATATATATATATATATATATATATATACAGGGTGTCCCAAAAAAAACTATATACTCTTTATAGCATCATATATTTTATAATTAAAAAAAACCCAAACAATATATTGTTATAGCAATTGCCAATGAAAGGTAAATTAGTAATCTAAGTGATCAAAATGTTATAGCGAGTTGTTTGCATATAAAATTTAATTAACTACGCCAAGTGCTCAAAATGTTCTCCGGCGGCATGAATGCACTTTTGAATGCATCGACTAACTGATTCGCAGACATGGACTAATGTGGATGCTGTGATGGTCCCGCACTTTTCCCTAATTGCATCCTTAAGGTGTTCGAGTGTTGCGGGTCTTGTACCATAAACTGCATCCTTCAGGTAGCCCCACAAGTAAAAATCAAGTGGTGTCAAGTCCGGTGAACGTGGAGGATACTCAACGCTTCCTCTTCGTCCTATCCAACGGTTAGGCAACGTTTCATCGAGGTACCTTCTGACATCACAATGATAATGAGGGGGGGCTCCATCTTGTTGAAAGTAAAAGTCGTCGTTTCCAAACAACTTCCGAACTGCAGGTATAATTTCTGTCCGCAGCATGTCGAGATATGCGGCACCGGTAACTGTCCCATTAAAGAAAAATGGTCCAACCAAACCCCTGGATGATAAACCACACCATGCTGTTAATCCTGGTAAATTAACATGTTTATCCACATAAACGTGTGGATTATCAAGTGACCAGTACCTGCAGTTGTGTCGATTTACTGTGCCATTCAGCTTGAAGGTAGCTTCATCAGACCACACGATTTTGTTGGCAAACTGTACGTCTTCTGCTCCATTCACAAAATTCGAGTCTGCGATCAGGGTCATCTTCAGTCGTGGCGTGTAACAGACTTGGAATGTAGCTTTTCCATTTTGCCGACTTTAAAATCCGGTGAACACCTGATTTGCTAATTCCGGTCTCACGGGCGCATTACCTAACTGATTTCTGTGGTGATCGATTAAATTTTTGCAACACTAAAACGGAGTTTTCATCACTCGCACTTGATTTGCGTCGTCCAGATCTTCGCTTGTGCATATCTTGAGCAGATCCCTCTGCCTCAAACTTGTCACGTATGCTTGTAATGGCGAGACGTGTCGGTGGCTTTGTACCAAATTCCCAAATCTATTGCCGCTGGACTTCGGACACATTCTCAAATTTCCAATACCATTTCAGAACACTTTTTCGTTGCTCCAGTGTCAAACGTTTACGCAACATGGGTTCTTTTGCTAAACTGAATAATGTTGAATGCTGTAGAGTTTGTATCGTGGAATGAGTGCGTAGGCTAAGTCCGAAGCAAGCTAGTGAGTGACTAGACTACGTTCGGTCCATAGGCTTCGCCATTACAAAGCCTTTGATAAAACAAGGCCAGGCTTAGTCGACGCATTCAAAAGTGCATTCAATTCGCCGGAGAACATTTTGAGCACTTGGCGTAGTTAATTAAATTTTATATGCAAGCAACTCGCTATAACATTTTGATCATTTAGATTACTAATTTACCTTTCATTGGCAATTGCTATAACAATATATTGTCTGGTTTTTTTAAATTATAAAATATATGATGCTATAAAGAGTATATAGTTTTTTTTGGGACACCCTGTATATATATATATATATATATATATATATATATATATATATATATATATATATATATATATATATATATATATATACACACACACACACATATATATATATATGTTAAACACAGACCGTGCATGGAACAAGGAACTCTTCTGGGAAAATTAAATCCACTATAGTCCGAATAAGTAATGGTAAATGACAAATACCATAGTTTTTCTTTTTCATGATGCAAGCCCGACGTGGGCAACAGGTCTCTCGCAAAGAGGTCCCATAGATAACTGGTGAGGGAAGCTATATTTATGGGACCTCTTTGCGAGAGACCCGTTGCCCACGTCGGGCTTGCATCATGAAAAAGAAAAACTATGGTATTTGTCATTTACCATTACTTATTCGGACTATAGTGGATTTAATTTTCCCAGAAGAGTTCCTTGTTCCATGCACGGTCTGTGTTTAACATATAAGTTTCTCAGGGAACCATTCTGAGTTTGTGTATATATATATATATATATATATATATATATATATATATATTATTATTATAATATATCTTTTTCTGCAGCTTAAATCGCATCTCTATATGGGGTCGCTGTTCTTGATGAGTCTCCTCCATTCACTTCTGTCACGCACCATGTCCTCGTCCAAATTTTTCTCCCAGATGTCTGCCGCCACGCAATCCCTCCACCTCGTCTTCGGTCTACCTCTTCTTCTCCGTCCCAGCACCTCCATTTCCAGCACCCTACGTCCCACGTAATCCTCCTCTCTTCCCCTCATGTGCCCATACCATCTCAGTCTGGCTTCTTGGACTTTTCTTGACGCCTCTGCTACTTTCACCGTTCCTCTAATGCGTTCGTTTCTGATTCGATCCCTTCTAGTTACACCGCACATCCATCGCAACATTTTCATTTCAGCCACATCCATCTTTCTGTCACTAGTCTTCTTCATTGGCACCGTCTCCATTCCGTACAACATGGCTGGCCTAACCACTGTTTTGAAGACCTTCCCTTTCAGCTTCACCGGCATCCTACGATCACAGAGAACTCCCGACACCTCTCTCCAGCTCCTCCATCCTGACTGTGTCCTACGATTCACCTCTCCCTCTGCTCCCCCCTCTGCCTCGATTGTTGATCCCAAGTATTTAAAACGATCTACCCGTTTGATCAGTTCACCGTTTAACATCACTCCCCCTCCTTCATCTGGTTGTACATTACATCTCAGATATTACATTACATCTCAGGTATATAATATAATACAATACAATACAATATAATATATATATATATATATATATATATATATATATGGGCTACGTCGTGGCCGTGGCCAATGTCGTAACACCGCTTCCCAGAGATCAACGAAGTTAAGCGACATTGGGTCTGGGTAGAAGTTGGATGGGAGACCGTCCTCCGCGCCCAGATTATGTTGCGACCCGTGGTTCGGATCCCACGTAAAACTGTAGGTCCCCTCCGTCATATGACCTTAGATGTTGCGAAGGAGGTTAAACAACCCCAATTAAAAAAAAAAATATATATATATATACAGGGTGTCCCAAAAGGTATAGCCTAAAAATAAACTTTTACAATTTTTTTATTATAAACGATAGAGTTAAAGAACAATGATAAAAACAGACATGAATGCTTTAAGTTTTATTTAATATAGTTAGTAAACCTTTACATGATATTCACCGTTCACAACAACTAGTCTAATTCTACGTTCAAATTCTAAAAAAGCTGAACGTATGAAATCTGGTGTAAGTGATGCGCAAACCGTATGTCATAAAAAGACACTTAGCAGCAAGGTGCGTAGCTTAACTTAGCCTAACTCCTTAGCTTAACACATCAAATAGCCTCGTACTGTAGTTGATGCCGGAAGTTAAGTGCCGTAAACTGTTTAAATGCTGAATTTTGAAATCAATGAGTAATTTCCCTGTCTGAAATTTAAGTTTTTTTATGATTTGAACGTAGAATTAGACTAGTTGTTGTGAACGGTGGATATCATGTGGAGGTTTACTAACTATATTAAATAAAACTTAAAGCATTCATGCCTGTTTTTATCATTGTTCGTTAACTCTATCATTTATAATAAATAAATTGTAAAAGTTTATTTTTAGGCCATACCTTTTGGGACACCCTGTGTATATATATATATATATATATATATATATATATATATATATATAAATATATATATGTTAACCCCCTTCTTCTATGGCCTGGGTTGGTTCGGAGTCGACGGGGATCTAGTTAGGAGGTAACAACGGATATTTCTCGCGATAGTTTTCTTCTATAACATTCTAATTTTTTTATCTCGCTATATGGTCAACAGACTGTTAACCCCCTTTCTATAATACTATGATACTTTCTCTGAAGGTTCGCCGATTTTCTTTTTATAACTTATTGACTGAGTTCTCGGACGAGAGCACGGCTCGAAGGAAAAGATTAAAAAAAAACTTCCTTTTACTGTAATTTACTTCTAAAAATGTACAGGTAGTCCTCTGAACTTACAGGGATAGAGGTTCGACCTCTTTCGACCATGGCTCAGGCCGGAATCTAAAAAAATTAAGGAGGCAAGGGGCCTCTGCCCCCTCCTCTGGGAGTGAAGTCTAAGAAGGAGAAGAAGAAGTCGTAATCGAAGTAACGTTATTTTACAATTACATGCTTTATATATAATCTATATTTTGGTGGAGTGCAGTTTGAAGGTTAAGTTCCCCCTTTTAAACACGTGATCAGAATTTTGAAAGATTCCAAATAAAAATTTTTAAAAAAAATAATAAAAAATAATCGTATTTTCGCCGAGTATACATTTCTAAAGGGCGACATAATTTCGGAGTAGTACATTGAGTACAATCTAAGTACATAATACATGCGAACGTATTTGCACGACTTTCAACGAACAGGTACAGATGCATAAAGTTTTGTACACATTTCATAGGCTGACACGAGTAAAATGAATATTTAATAAAATTGATATAGGATAATGGTCAAGATAAGATATGGACGTATGGATGAATATGGTCGAATAATAGTTATATTGCATCATACCAGACAGGACACAACATATAAATAATGACTTATAGAGAGTGAAGTTTTTATTATTATTAAAGAATTTACCATACATTCAATACGGAAGATGTCCACATACTAAACACGTGATTCAGTGTTCAAGGTATGGAAAACGTGAAGGAAATTCGGTTACTTTTATGACGTCATAGTTATTTACTTTCTACGTACCGTATAAGTCATTATTGGGAGAAATTAAAGGAGACGAATTAGAGAGACACAGTTAAGGGACATTCGCTTCTCACAGCGAACTTCTAATGGCACAAACATGAATACTACTCAATAGGGCGGCTCGTTTTTACACTTTTTTCGATATTTGATTGGGGGTAGTGCGGAAAAGTTGCGATTTGGAGAGAAAATAAAGTGTGTAAAATTTTTTTTATCTACGTCAATACTTTCCGGTGGCGGCGAGTCCTTAAAAATCGAAAAATAGGCCTAAAAACACATAAAATTTTTATATAATTTTATATAATTTTTATATAATGTTCATTGTTCAATGACTGCTATTAATTTATTCAAGCCTATAATAGTGTTCTCAGGGTTGTTTGCACAGAAATATACCGGAATTAACATTTGTATAACATCTTGTTAAAACTTGCTTTAAATCAATATTTTGGATATTTTAATGGCTAAGACGCCACCGGAAGTTATTAACAGATTGTGCTGAAATTTTTATTGTTTATTTTGTAAGTCTTTAAAACCATTTTCCAATCTACCCCGTTAGGCCTATTTTTCGATTTTTAAGGACTCGCCGCCACCGGAAGGTATTGACGTAGATCAAAAACATTTTACACACTTTATTTTCTCTCCAAATCGCAACTTTTCCGCACTACCCCCAATCAAATATCGAAAAAAGTGTAAAAACGAGCCGCCCTACTACTCAACCATAGAAATGGTAGGTCGCATGGTTGTGACACTGAAAAAAAAAATAGAAAGCAAAAATCGAAATTCTATCCAAACTCGCACAGGCAATTTTGGTTTCTCATGTAAAAATGAACATTCAAACATAAAAACCATACAAACATAAGTACTGTATGAAAACAATGAATTTAAGGATCCATATAAGAATGATTATATAGGAATTATTCGTTGTTCATTTTTACATATTAGGGTGTGTCAATTTTGTCAACTTTTTTCAAATCAATTTTGGTAGTGAAAATATAGTGTCTTTTCATGTCAAAACTTGAAATTGGCCAACCAAAATGAAATAAAATAACCCTTACCTTCATCAATTTTACCTTAAAGTTTCAGAAATTGACTCTTTTACTAAATAATAGGACATAAATTGATTAACAATTCATCTGTCACAGAATTATCCCACTGATCGCATATGGAGTGTTTTCAAGGTCATATAGTTGTTGTACAATGTACAAGTCACAACATGAATAGAACTGTTCCTCACTCTCAGTCCTCAGTTGCCTCTTAGATGTCATAGACGGTGGTTTGCTGTTATTGCTCTTGTACCTACTTCATAGTTATTCTACTAGATGAATACTACAGTTTAACTGTAAGTATGGATTATTGATTATTACAATTATTTATTATTGTCATATTCTTCTGTCTAATTATGTTGTAATCCCATGAAATATTTTTTTAATGAATTTTAGAACATCGAATGACTAAACTTTGAAACATCGTAATTGATATAAAATACTTAAATGTTTTTCTTTCTTTTCAGATATTCCTAAGATGCCAAAATTGAAGACAAGAGGCCAGTCGTCATGCCACTTGAGCCTGTTAGTCGGTACAGGCAAGGAGCTTCCCGTATCTGAACTACCAACAGTGCGAGACATGCTGAGACTAGGGTTACTCCTTCGTGAACAAAATACAAAGGATAGAAGGAACTACACAGAGAAAGAGCTCATAAGGGACATGATTCCCCCTCTTCTGCATCAGTGGAAAAAAGCTAATGTGTTATTCAAACCACCTGTACTCAATCAGTATAGAACTATTGAGCTAAATTAACAAAGCTGTGGCACAAAGCAGTTGAGACATCACTTGGTAAAGGAAAACTAGCAAAGAAAAATAAATTTCTGCACACACTCGATACTCTTCTTGACATTTTTAACTGCCAGTGTCCCATAGAGTTGTGTTCTGAAGCCAATTGTTCTCCCTCATGCAGAAGAGAACCTCACCCTCACATTGATTGTCGCTGTCCTTGTGAGAAGAAGATCCCTGTTTTGGAGCTGGCTTTCATAAAGGCGCAGAGAACAAAGGCAGGAGGCCAAGGAAGTATGCAGATTGGTTCGGCAGATTATTCAGAAACCAAAAAACAGATTGTTATTGCTAAGAAAAAAGAGAAAATCCGAGAGAGGGAAGAAAGGAAGAAAAAGAAGAGTGAAGAAGCCACCCAAAGAGATGAAGAGCTCTATCAAGAGGTTTCTCACTTCTTTGAAAGCTCTTCAGATGAACAGAAAGAAGCAACATCAGATGATAGCTCCAAAATGCCATCTGAACCTTCGCCGAAGAGAATGAAATACAACACTAAAGACATCTCAAACATTGCCCTTGCCAGTATTCGCCACCATACGGGGCTACGAGAGACTGCAGAGATTGCCACTGCCGCTTGGATAGATGCAGGCCTCATCAGCCGAGAGGATACATCCTTGGTGATAGATCATAATAAGATAAGAAGAGCACAAGAAAAAATAATGAAGGAAATATCTGATCAGCATGAAAAAGATTTGAAGGAGGAAGGTCTCTCTTGCCTTTTGTTTGATGGAAGAAGAGATGACACAAAAGTTCTCCTAGAGGTAGAGGGAATGGACAGAAAGTTTCCCGGTCTCATCAAAGAAGAACACTACTCTGTGTGTTCCGAACCTGGTGGCCGCTATTTGTTTCACTTTGTTCCTGAAGCAGAAGTAGAAGGCACACAGGGGAACTACCTCTTCGTCGTCTCATCCAGGAACTTGATGGTCCTACAAAGAGCAACAACAAGTGGTCACGCCCCCTTGGCAACATGCTAGATGAACAACGGAATTAGAAATAAATACAAAATTTCCAAAGGTCGAAGTAGGCCCTCCCCTTCCAGTGTTATCTGAAGAAGTTATCAAAGACCTCAGCACGGATCAATCTTACGCTTATCGTATTGTTCAAGCAATCAGATAAGGATAGTTGCCTCAAAATCTGGCTCTCTTGGAGATTGGACCCGTAAGTCACAGTCGTTGGTTAACTCCAGCGATTCGTTTCTGCAAGATTTGGGTTTCCAAACATGCACTGAAGGGCAAAATGCTACAGAATTTGATGCTGATTGTTGAATTTATTATTGGGTTTTATCTTCCTCACTGGTTCAATGTAAAACTTAATCCAATGTGGATGGAGGGGCCCAACCACATCTTGTTTCAGTTACAGCTACTGAGAACCCAAAGGAAAGTAGTGGTGGACATCGTGTTACCTGTGGTGAGAAGGTCCGCTTGGTATGCTAGGCCAGAGGCAGTTTTGCAAGCAATACTCTGCAGTCAATGTACCAAAGAGCGAACTGAGGCTGTGGAAATCATTCTAAACCTTAGAGGAACATCACTAGATGATGACCAGCTGGGAGACTGCTCTGTTCAGACAAGAAAGGTACCTCCGATAAACGTCAATGCCACGAAATTGTCAGAATTAGTTAACTTGAGTTCGGAAGTTTTGGAGCCACCCAGAGTATGGAGAGATGTGTGAAAATGGTCACAGAAGCAGCTAGTCAAGTTTACAGTCAGGAGAGGCGAGAAGGCTACATCAAAGCGCAAGTAGCAAGCCGAATGCTGATGTCAAAGAACCGCAGCAAAAAGGACATGACTGCATTGGTTACTTTCGAACAAAAACTCTGAATGATATCTTATTGCCACTTTAAATGTTGATAGGATGTTTGCGCACATTTGTTATTTTGTTACGAATTTACGGAAAAATGGAATTTTTTAATTAAAATTGATGTAGGTAGGAGTTATTTTTTATTGTTTTTGAAGCAAGGATATTATTTTGTATGCCAAATGATTACATTAAATTGCTACCAAATCACATGATTTTCAATTTAGTCATTTCACCCCCAAAATTGACACACCCTATTATATATATATACATATATATATATATATATATATATATATATATACATATACATATATATATTTTTTTTTTTAACTGCAAACAACACACAGTATAATTAATGTAAAGAACGACGCTTGTGTAGAAGAACGTTCCGCACAAGATGAGGGAGAACGAACAAATGAAAAATGAGATAACCATCCGGGAATCGAACCCGGGATCTTCCGATTGCCGGTCAGATATGCTATCCACTACACCATGGGCCTCGATTACTGAGAAGTCGTAATTCTCCTACATACGAGCAGAAACCAATGCCCTGAGGGGGCACCTTCGCATGCCGTACCTATAATACATTTTAACTGCAAACAACACACAGTATAATTAATGTAAAGAACGACGCTTGGGTAGAAGAACGTTCATTTGTTCGTTCTCCCTCCTCATCTTGTGCGGAACGTTCTTCTACACAAGCGTCGTTCTTTACACATATATATATATACCGGTATATACTATTTATATTTATATATTATATTATATATATATATATATTATATATATATATATATATATATATATATATATATATATATATATATATATATATATATATCGGGTGGTCCGAAAAAAATGACGCATTTTTAAAATTAATATCTCAGTAACCCCCTTCCTTATCATGACAATTTTTATATGCAAGATACTTTCAAACTTCTTTTTTTGAATGCAAGAAACGGAATTCTGATATCTTTTATAGTTTTCTCGCAATTAACAAAAGTAACAACATGGGTCAAAAAAACAAAAATCGCAGTATAATATCCGTTTTTTATACGATATCATTTTTATACGATATCATGCGATATTTTTGCAAGTTATTACAAAACTCTACAGGAATGAACAAGTCAAATTGTGGATATTTTTATTTTTAACAATTCGTCAGTACCCTTAATGATGTTGTCAGAGGAAGATCGTATTCTCATTAAAAATTGTTACTGTGAAAAAGGATGGAACTGGAAGGTTATTGCAAGAGTTTCCCGGCAAAAAGTGGAAAAGGCGTGCAGTGGAAAGACTCTTAAAGAAGATTCGCGAATCGGGAAGTACTGCCAGAAAACCAGGAAGCGGTAGACCTAAAACAGCTTCGGTTCCAGAAAATGTGGATTACATCAACGATAAAATCTGCTCTCAAGAAGATAAACCAGGAAGTCATTTGTCACAAAGAACAATTGCTAAACATTTGAATATTGGAAAGACTTCTGTACACCGAATAATTAAAGCACAAAAACTAAAAGCCTTCAAAAGAATAGTATCTTCTAGAAAAAGTGATACTGTTAAGGATAAAAGAAAACAAGGTGCAGAAAGTTACTTGATAATTTCTCTGTCGTTGATATTAAAAAGATAGTCTTCACGGATGAAAAAGATTTCACTAGAAATTCCGCGAAACCGTCAAAATGATGTTGTCTACGGGCGTGGTAAAAAGTGTGACATTTCAATAAACAGATTGTATCATGAAACGTCAAGATTCTCCAAAAAGGTTATGATATCTGCAGGGGTCTCTTGGAATGGCAAGACAGATGTTCATTTTATTGAAACTGAAAAGACAAAGGTGAATTCTGCAAATTACATTGAACTTTTAAGAACAAAATTGTTGCCGGATTGTCGTCGCCTGTATCAAGAAAATGATTTCATATTTCAACAAGATGGAGCACCGTCGCATACAAGCTACGCCACACAGTCGTTTCTGATTAGCAATACACCAAAATTAATAACGAAAAATGAGTGGCCACCACAAAGCCCAGATTGTAATCCTATGGACTACTCAATTTGGGAGTTACTAAAAGAGAAGGTTTACCGAGGTCGACGAGAAAAATTCACCGAATCAGAATTAAAAAGTAAAATACTTGAATCTTGGCAAGAAATTGGCATTAATGAAGTAAGAAGTATTATTTTTGTGTGGAAGAAAAGACTTAGATTAGTGTGTCAACAGAGTGGTGGTCCAATCGATCATTTACTGTAAATTAATTAGTTAAATTTCTGATTAAATTTTTCCTTTCTCATGATATTCGTTTTTTTGACCCATGTTGTTACTTTTGTTAATTGCGAGAAAACTATAAAAGATATCAGAATTCCGTTTCTTGCATTCAAAAAAAGAAGTTTGAAAGTATCTTGCGTATAAAAATTGTCATGATAAGGAAGGGGGTTACTGAGATATTAATTTTTAAAAAATGCGTCATTTTTTTCGGACCACCCGATATACTGTATATATATATAAATTATTTCACGAAAGTGACACGTGAAAAATATTTATGATGAATAAAACCTTCGTGGTTTTATTCATCATAAATATTTTTCACGTGTCACTTTCGTGAAATAATTTTGATATATATATATATATATACAGTGTGTCCGTAAAGTCATGGTGGGATTTTAAATAGCTATATTATTGCAACGAAACATGATAATGAGATGAAACAATGCCAAATTTAAGAACAACTCTCAAAGTTGTATCTTGTAGTTAGTCTAGGCTAAGCTTAACCTTTATCTCGTAGTTAGTCTAGGCTGTCCACATGCCTATGTTGAACATGAGCGTAATAGCACGAAAGTTAATGTGTGGTGTGCTCTAGCACGAGATCGAGTGATTGGCCCATTTTTCTTCGCGGAACCCACTGTGACGTCACACAACTACCTCGCTATGTTGGAACATTTTGCAGTACCCCAATTTATTGACAATAATGTCATCTTTCAGCAAGATGGTGCTCCTCCGCACTATGCCAACGTTGTTCGAGAATTCCTTAATGAAAAATTTCCACAGAGATGGATAGGAAGAGGAGGATGGAAGCCATGGCCTCCACGCTCTCCGGACCTGACACCTTTGGACTTTTATTTGTGGGGTTACGTCAAGCAAAGCGTGTACAGTGTACCCATTAGGGATATTCATCACTTGCACGAGCGAATCAGGGAAGCTATCGCATCCGTCACTCCTGATGTTCTTGGGCGTGTGTGGCTGGAATTGAATCACCGCCTAGATGTCTGCAGGGCTACCAAAGGAGCCCATATCGAACTACGTTAAATAAAGTTATTCTTTTAGAGTTGTTCTTCAATTTGCCTTTTTTTCATCTCATTGTCATGTTTCGTTGCAATAATATAGCTATTTAAAATCCCACCATGACTTTACGGACACACTGTATATATATATATATATATATATATATATATATATATATATATATATATTAGTGATGTAGCGGATGTCATTTTTTTCACATCCGCGGATGCGGATGCGGATGAGGATGTTTGATTTCAACATCCGCGGATGCGGATGCGGATGTCTACATTTTCGTTATTTTTTAGGATATATTCGAGATTTGTTGTGTTTAACGTATATAATAAGTTATTATATAGAGAGAGCTGTAGCTATAATGTAGTATAATTGATTAATTGTACAATAATTGCTGTACTTTTCTCTGAACATATAAAATAATATCAAGCATCTAACTAGTATAGAAATCAATTAGTGAATTCGTCTGCAAATAAATTCGTTATATTTTGTTGAGTTTCAGCCACAATTAGAAACCATAATTGTGTTACCAGGATGCGGGACGTGAACCCAACTCAAATGCACCCCACCGACCTCTTTCCCCAACCTCCACCCTTATAGAAAGAGATCTTTAATTAGCTTGATAACTATTTATATTAAGTTTAAAGTTTTATTAGGCATATTTATAAATGAGTAATTAAAATAAAGTAAACTAAGATGTTCATCGTTTAATGTTCAAACTTAATATAGGAAGGTTATGCTTAAGGAACATTAATTTTACTGCCTTTTCTGCTGCCAGTCTGTTTCTCTTTTCATCATATATTAATCCAGCACTGCTAAATAATCTCTCGCTTGGTACGTTTGTTGGAGGACAGGCTAAATGTTTCCTTGCAAGTTTACTCAAGTATGGATAGATATTCTGCGTATTTTTCCACCAACTAATAGGATTGTCACACAGCCAGGCGTTTTTCTTGGTGATAGCTCTCGATCATTTTTACTACATCTTTTGACATCGCGTAGGTCTCGTCATTGCTGCTTGACTCAAGAAACTGAGAGACAGACTCTGTGATAGATTTGCTTGTTGAAGGTGTTGGTTCTGTCACTGAAACTTTTATTCTTTTGGTGGGTGGCGAAGCGACAGATTCAAGAGATTGAAGCTCTTCAACTGCTTTGCCAAGTGATGATTTAACTCGTTCTAATGTACTAGGTGAAAATAACTTAGCTTTGTAACGTGGATCTAAGTAGGTTGCAAGAGAGTAACTTCATACAAGAACAGCCTCTCGTCTTGTCGCTTGCATCACTTTTGCGCACAATGAACTAGTTCTATTAATATAGTAGAATTTGATAATTTCCGCTTATTAATGACGTTTTATCTCAACGGTCCACATCCGCACGACATCCGCAGTCCAAAGTGCGGATGCGGACGCACATGCGGATGCGAGAAAATGTGCGGATGCGGATGCGGATGCGGATGTGACCTACATCACTAATATATATATATATATATATATATATATGTGTGTGTGTGTGTGTGTGTGTATATATATGTATATATTTATGTATATATATAGTTATGTGTGTGTGTGTATATATATACAGTGGTGGGCACGCGCAACGATTTTTGTAGCGCCGCAGCCGCAACCGCAACTCTGCTGAAATAGTTGCGCCGCACGCGCAAGCGCAACCCTTTTCAAAAAGTTGCGCCGCAAGCGCAACCGCGACGCGCAACTTTTGAAAAATAAATAAAATAATATTAAAATAAAAAGCCTTTTTACAAGTTAAACAAAATATATCTGATACAGAAAAAGATACTATCAATATTTTATTACAATATATAATAAATGCAAAAAAATCACGACATAAGAGCCAGGTTCCCCTTCATGAACACCAGCATCTCAACGTGTGGATCGGAGAGTCCAGCCCGTTTTGGCTTCAGAATTTCCTTCCCCAAAGAGAACAGACGTTCTACAGCCGCACTTGAGGGAATGGGTGTGTTATACTGCACAAAGAGGTCTGTCAGTTCCTTGCAAGTGAACACGTTCCTCGCGATATTTTTCTCCGGCCTCTGGTCCAGGAAACTGTTCACCAGCATTGTGCTCTCCTTCTTCTGTTTGCTGATTACTCCTGTGTCGTACAGCTGCTCGAGGAAGTCCCTTGAACTCAAAAAAGTCGGCCAAGTAAGGCCAGGGGTTAACGGTAGGGGCCCCCGATCCTGAAGCGGAAACCTCACTGACACTTGCTTCAGTCTCAGGGGAACGGCTGTCAACATTCTCAGTCACTTCAACCTCTTTGTCCATGTCCTGGTCGGCAGAATCAGTGCTGTCGGCCACAGACACCACAAAACGATCCATAATACTAGTACTAGTACTAGTACTAAAAAGTAAAAAGAAACGAAAACAACAGAAAGTCAGACAGTGATACTGGCGCATTGAGAATGTGACTGAATGTAAACAATTGAAGTGCAGTGTTGCCAGATAAAAATATTTAAGTTACATTCGCTTGGGTTATTTTTACAGAGAAGTAATATTAAATGTTGCGCGTTGCGCGCTAATCTTGAAACTGCATATATAAGTTGCGCCGCAAACAATTCCGCAACTCTGTAAAAAATGTGCGGCGCAAGCGCAAGCGCAACCAAAAATGTTGCGGCGCAACTGCCCACCTTTGGTAATTATATATATTATATATATATTCCTCTTTATAAATCATTAGTTAGACCCCATTTGGATTACGCGGTCCAATTTTGGAATCCGCATATGCGCAAAGATATAGACAAAATCGAAAGATTTCAAAGACGAGCACTAAGATGATTCCGTCGCTTAGGTCAAAGTCGTACGAGGAT
Organism: Bathynomus jamesi; assembly: GCA_023014485.1. Classification (NCBI taxonomy): domain Eukaryota; kingdom Metazoa; phylum Arthropoda; class Malacostraca; order Isopoda; family Cirolanidae; genus Bathynomus; species Bathynomus jamesi. Next base: position 259,201 of record JAJOZX010004814.1, on the reverse strand, counting down.
AGGCTTAAGCAGTTAAAATTGACTACACTCGAGACTAGGAGGCTAAGGGGTGATCTAATCCAGGTTTTCAAAATTATGAATGGGTCGATAACGTAGATAGAGATAGCTTTTTCGAAATATCTCAATATAATAGGACTAGAAATAACGGGTGTAAGTTGACAAGTAGAAGGTTCGAGACAGCAGTTGCCAAAAACTTTTTTACTCACAGAATAGTAAATAGCTGGAATAGTTTGCCGGTAGAAGTAATTAGTAGCACGTCTATAAATATGTTTAAAAATCGATTAGACGCATATGTTGATAGATTGGATATAGTTTAAGGTAGTAAAATTAAGGCTTTGTGGTAATAGATTCCACAGCTCAACACAAGTGTTGTGGGATATAGGGCGGCAGCATCTTGGGTTAGGGGATACTCTCTGTCCTCACACACCCCATTTAAAGAGATTCCTCTGCCGAGCGGTGCCCCCCCATAGTACTGTGAGGTATTGAAAAACTCATGATCTTCACTTGCCCCACAAACACCTTTAAATGGGAGACCCAAAATGGGTGCACACACATTTCTACATTACTGTACAGTCTTTACAGCCACACCTACACTTTTCCTCCTAAGTATATATATTGTAATGTATATGGTGGTAAATTTTGACTTGGTCCGCAATTGATATGGACCGTGACTTATTTTTGGTTGGCAAGGTACTGGTATTGATGGATATCGTGATGAAATTGACTGGATTCTTTGGATCTGATGTATTTGCATGTCGGTTATAAATAGATATAGAGTGTAACATATTTGTGGATAGTAGTCTATTATGACTTGATCCTCTGGATCCAGAGATTCTATCTTTAGTTTTAAATTGATAATTAATTAGTTTTAAATTGATAAATCACTGGGGAACAAATTTCAACTTTTTGTCTATTGAATTAGATTTGACAGTTAGTTCTAGGTAATTTGGGTGCGCTGAGCACGAATTTTTACTCGGTTTTGCTCTATCAGGTCCTGATTTTGCTCAACACCCCTCCTCTTTCGTTCTCTGTAGAGTATTCTAGAGGGACAACTAAAATATATAAAAGCGACTCGTTTCCAGAGTTAATCAGTCAATTCAATCAGTCAGTCAGTCAGTCAGTCAGTTGAGTTAGTTAATTAAGTTTGGGCATTAACATAATTTTGAATTGGCATATGATTTAGTGAGTAATTTTGTCATCGTGATTTAATATAGTTGATTTAATTAGACGTAATTTATATTGTACCTACTCATCCGTGTTTCTAGTTTAATTTCATAGATTGTAAGTACCTATTTCATAATAAGTACCTATTTAAACTAATTTTTGTGTTTATATTTCAGATTTTCTTAAATTTATATGAATTAAGGGCTTTAAATACCTTTACAAATTGGCAGAACAATCAAGCAATATGTCATCAAGCACTAGAAAGTTCAAATGCAAAAACAACCCTGATTCCTTCTGTTATATATGTGGAAATTTTACACTTCCACATCAACGAGCAAATATAACTGACTTCGTAAAAAGAGCTTACTTAGCTTATTTTGGCATAAAACTAGGGGACCAAGATAAATCGTGGGCTCCACATAAAGCCTGCACTATATGCATTGAAAGACTGCGACATTGGACGAAGGGTTCGGATTCAAAAATACCTTTTGGAGTTCCGATGGTAAGTTTATGATTTCATAAAACTACGTAATTTAATCACTAGTATACTGTAACTTACCTAAATGTAATTGTAACTTAGGTACATAAACAAAAATTTACAGAAAATGTTTATAAGAATCTCAAATATTGCATAAGGTTGAAACACATAGAAATGTTAAATGTTTGGGTGATAACTTTTGATAAAATTCATAAAAACAAGTCTCTCGTCGCTTTTGTTAACGCTTTACAATTTTTTTTCCATATCAGGTGTGGCGAGAGCCTACTAACCACGAGACCGATTGCTACCTTTGCTTTGTCAAGACTTCGGGCTTCACTAAGAAAAATAAACATTGTATCGAGTACCCAAATTTCGACACCGCGATACGACCTGTGCTACATTCAAATGAGATCCCCATTCCAAAATTTAAGGGTCTGCCAACTCAAGAATTAGTTGAAGATGTTCCTGAAAATATTGTTATGCACTTTGAGGAGTCAGACACCGATTTTGACCCCAGCGTATTTGAAAGTCAAAACGATCCGCAAAAGTTTAACCAGGCCGAGTTGAATGATCTTGTAAGGGATCTAAATTTGCCAAAAAGGCTGCGGAAATTTTAGCTTCAAGACTTAAAGAGAAAAACTTGCTTACTTCAAACACATACATTTCATTTTACAGAAAAAGAGAAGAAGAACTTGTTAAATATTTTAGAACAGAGGATAGTTTAGTATATTGTTGCGACATAGTTGGTTTGTTAAAGAAGATGGGGGTTGAGTCTTACGATGCAAATGATTGGCGCTTGTTTTTAGACAGTTCGAAAAGAAGTCTTAAGTGTGTGTTGTTGCATAATGGCAATCTATACGGCTCGATACCGATTGGGCACTCAACAAAATTAAAAGAAAAGTATGAACATATAGAAAAGGTTTTAAATCTTATCAAATATAGGGAGCACGAGTGGATCATATGTGTTGACTTAAAAATGGTTAATTTTCTGCTAGGACAACAAGGAGGGTATACTAAATATCCTGCTTCCTTTGCTTATGGGACAGCAGAGCCAAGGAAGAACATTATTTCAAACAAATCTGGCCAGCACGAACATCACTTACTGTCGGAGAAAAAAACGTAATTAATCCACCTTTAGTGAGCAGAGATAAAATCATATTTCCTCCTCTGCATATAAAACTAGGCCTCATTAAACAATATGTAAAAGCTTTAGATACGAACGGCGAGTGTTTCAAATACATAACTTCAAAATTTCCAAGTTTAAGTTATGAAAAAATCAAGGCGGGAATTTTCGACGGTCCACAAATAAGAACAATGATTAAAGACAGCAATTTTCCTAATGTCATGAATGAACGCGAAAAAAATGGCTGGTTCTCATTCGTGGACTTGATAGAAAACTTTTTAGGCAATTATAGGGCAGATAACTACGAAGAAATCGTAAAAAAACTTTTAAGGGACTACAAAGAGTTAGGTTGCAATATGAGCATAAAAATGCATTTTTTGAATAGCCATCTTGACCAATTTCCAAGTAATTTAGGTGATGTAAGTGACGAACAAGGGGAGAGATTCCACCAAGATATCAAAATTATGGAGGAACGGTACCAAGGCCGCTGGGATTCCCACATGATGGCTGATTACTGCTGGTGCTTGAAAAGAGACCTGCCATCAACAAGCAAATACGCTAGAAAGTCTTACAAAAGAAAATTTTTGCCACAGTGAAAGCTTCATATCTGTTTGTTTTTTTATTTTAAGTCATTTCTATCGTTATAATGTAATTTTACTGTAGTTTGAACTGCTTGTATTCATGAAACTTGAAAAAAAAATTTAACACATGACAATTTTTTAGTCCTAATTTGAAAAATCTGGAAAATGGCACATAGGCTGTCGACAAGAATCAGGACCTGATAGAGCCAAACCGAGTTGAAATTCGTATTCAGCGCACCCAAATTACCTAGAATCAAGTGTCAGATATCATTCAATAAAATACGTGTTGCCCGGTGATATATAATTATTTAGTTTTGTAAAAATTGGTCGTTGCCAATGTACAGGCAGTTTTTACATAGTGGAGCCACCTCGATGGGCCGAAGTGCCCCCCTAGTGTGCCCACTGTAAAAATTTCTTATGTTCTTGTGGTTCGGAACCCACGTAAAATTGAAGGTCCCCTCCGCCACCACGGAGGACATGCACAATACACAATTACGAACACAGTTAGGTAGACCAGCCATGAGTGGATCCTAGGATCTTTGTTGGTCTGAAACATAATAACATCATATATATATATATATATATATATATATATATATATATATATATATATATATAGCGGATCGGCAAGAAATAGACCAACAAATAGACAGACAAATCCTTTCTTTCCACGCTATCATCAAAGAGTCTTGGAAAACACACGTGGGCAAACAATCAAACAATGGAAAGTCTGTTTCTTCCCAAAAGGCGCGAACGTAAGCTCTTATCAACAAAAGGACGCGCTCACAAGGCGTCTTAAGAATTGGCGCGAAGTCCTACGTCACAGGAACTACGTATAAAAGCGAGCTTCCACTCACACTCACTCACTCTCTCACACAGACACTCGCTTTCTACTTCGTCGAGCAGATCGCATCACTTCAACCGCCCTCCGGCCTCCTGCCGGGGGCGCGGCCTGTTACTTTCTTCAAGTCCTACAATTTATCATCAAGTAAGATCTACAGACCGCCTGCAGAAGCAATCCTTCGAGGCCCAACCGGAATCGCTTCGGGCCTGCGGTTTGCGGAGTCGGCCTTCAAGTTTCTCTACATTCCTCGAGATATATTCAGCACCACGGGCCTGCGCCTGCAAGATCATTGAAAGCCATCCTGTACCTCGAGAAGTGACATCACCTCAGGCCTCCGTACGAAGCCTACAACAAGCATCATCATCTCGAGAGGCTTAGCGGACAACGACAACTCGAGTCTACGGTGATAGGTCCCTCTTCAACCCGCCTTCATCAGAGTTTACATCGTCCTAAGATAAGTACCTCCTATTCTAAGTACTCTTGTGAAGCCTACATTAGCCTACCGCCGAACGGTAGGCTATACTCCCAAAGTGTAATTAAGCGTTCCAACTGACTCTCGTGAAAGAACGCAGTAGGCCTGTTCTCCAATTCAAGTGTCATTTCAATACCGTAATTCCGCGTATCATCTGTTATTATGTTCAATTCATATTTAGGTGATAACTAAATATTCTCTTGGCGTAATCACTTAACATCACATAATGGTCTTATATATAAATGATATTTGTGTAATCATTGTCAAGCATTTCAATCCATTATTATTAGGCCGCATCAATTATTCTATGTGCATCCATGCAATCATTTAGCCTACTTAATCAGTGTCACGTATTCTATTCAATGTACCAAACGCACGTGCATTCTTTATATCATTTACTAGGCCCATTCAATGTTCCATGTTGCATGCCATTTACATACCACCAATGAGTACATTACTTATTACGTGTCAATTAAGCTATTAACATTTCATCTTATTAGCTAAGTCTATGTCATAAGCATAACGTAAAACTATCAATTAATTACTGTCAATTCTTTGTTATATCGCAGTGAATAAATAACGGCCTTATTTTCATAATAAAATACAAAACTATAAGGTGTCTTTTATAACCTTAACATTAATTTGCTTGGGTGTAATCCAAGCTGGTGACCCTCGCTGCCATTTCGGTCACTTCCAATAGTATGGTGGGCCTAATCAAATAACCACTTATTCCAATCGGTGATACTGTATGACATCATAAATTATTAACCCAGCCTTTCATTAATAAGCAATCAGTCATTGCATCCATTAATCATTGCATACAATTAAATCGTTATCACCTTAAACGGCTAAAAACTAGGTCCACTAATATATATTTATTTATATATTTATATATATTATATTTATTTATATATTTATATATATTTTATATATATATATATATATATATATATATATATATATATATATAATATATATATATATATATACAGGGTGTCACATAAGTCCGGCATTTTAGGAGAAATTCATATTTTTCTATTTCTACAAACTATAATTCATATGCTCGGGATGCCAATTTCCCGTCCACCATTCTGTTCAGTGACGAGGCTGTTTTTTATGAAAATGGTGAGGTAAATCGACAGAACACCCGCTACTGGTCTCAAAACAACCCTCACTGGTATACCTCTTCAAAGGAACAAGGTGCATCTCGGGTGATGGTATGGTGTGGCATTTGGAAGGATCGCATCATAGGCCCCCCCTCTTTTACGATGAACATGTCACTGGAGGCACCTACCTACGTATACTCAAGGAAGAAACATTTCCCAGTGTCTTGAACGAAGAAGGATATTTCCCAACATGGTTCCAGCAAGACGGCGCTCCTGCACATTACAGCACCCAAGTAAGGGAACACCTGTACCAATAATTCCCTGGTCATTGGATAGGACGTCTAGGGCCTGTGGAATGGCCAGCTAGAAGCCCGGATCTCGCGCCACTAGATTTTTATCTCTGGAGCCACTTGAAAGCGCTGGTATACCCAGAGAAAATTAGGAGTGTTGAACATTTGCGGCAGCGCATTATTGGGGCATGTAACACCATTACTCCTGACATCATTCACTGTGTGCTTGCTGACTGGGTATCACGTCTGAATTTGTGTATTGAAAACAATGGTGGACATATTGAGCACGTTCTGTAAATAAAAGCTTTTGTTTTGCCTTTTTTTATTATTTTTCCTATGATGCCGGACTTATGGGACACCCTGTATATATTATATATATAATATATATTAGGGTGCAGTGAAAAACATTTTTTTAAATGAAATCGGCCAGGGTGAGAAAAGTTGCGAATACACGAGTAGAAAACAGCATAAAAATATTTTTAGCTTAGAATAATATCTTAAGGGTCCACCAAGACAACGAATATTTAAAAAAACAGTGAAAATTTGTATATTTTGTTATATACACAAAATGGGAAAATTTGAGTAAATAAAATCGGCCAGGGTGAGAAAAGGTGCGAATACATGAGCTAAAAACAGCATACATTTTTTTTCCTTTTAGAATAATATCTTAAGGGTCCACCAAGATACTGACTATTTTAAAAAATGTAAAAAATCATACATTTTGCAATATACAGTGGCCAAGTCTCAGAGGTCATCTGAAAAATTGAATGATAGTGTAGTATCAGATAGTGATCAGAATATTGAAGAAACTGATGAAGAGATGAATGAGATAACAAATGCTGAACTATGCCATCTACTTCTACACCAGGAAATTCAGAAAAAATGAAACCTCAGCTTCCCACGTTTGCCCGTGAATGTGATCGACGAGGCTTGTCAGACCGATCTGCTGCAGCAATAGCAAGCGCAGTAATACAAGATCTTGGTATTATTAATGAAACGGATGCCTCTGCTGTGACTGATCCTAGCAAGGTGAGAAGAGAGAGACAGAAATACCGAAAAGAATTGCAAACGTTTAGCTCTGTTGAAGATTTGAGAGGTCTCTACTTTGATGGTCGTAGACAAAACAAGAGATCATATTTCAAAGGGAGGAAAAAGAACCATCCGACTACCGCAGTTGAAGAACATGTGATCGTCGAAGAACCGGACTCAAAATACATCGTGCATGTTTCTCCTGCATCTGGTACTTCAGTGAATCTTCAGAAAAGCATCTTACAATACCTGGAATCTGAAGCCATTTCCCCCGATCAGCTGTTAGTGATTGGATGTGATGGAACAAATGTAAACACCGGTAAATTAGGAGGTGTAATTAAACTTTTAGAAGAACATCTGGCAAGACCACTACAGTGGTGTGTCTGTCTCTTGCGACATCTATTACAAAAACTTGACGGTGCAACTTCGGGTCCTAAAGCCTTTTCTGGTCCGCTTGGAAAATTATTGGAACAGTGTCATCAGTTACCTGTTGTGAAATTTCAAAAAATCGAAGGACCTGTGCTACCTGAAGTGGATACTGAGGAATTAAGCAATGATCAGAACTACTTATACAAGATCTGCGAAGCTGTCTCTTCCAGTCAATGTAAAAAGAATCTTGCTGATCGCAAACCAGGACCCATATCACATTCAAGATGGCTGACAACTGCATGCAGGATTCTCAGAGTGTTAGAAAATCTAGAAGAGGAAGAGCCATTGTTGTCCCAAGGCGATATGATGACTAAGCTGATTGATGCAGCATTGCTTGTATATATTAACCCTTTACTGCCCAAATATTTTGTAGGGTTAAGTTATGAATGTGTATATTTGAAAGGTTAGAAATTTATCCTTTTGGGCAGTAAAGGGTTAAGTTAAGGTGTATATATATAAGTCTCATAATTGTAAAGTTAGTGAAAAATTCACTTAATTTAGAGCTAGCATTTTTGGGCTCTTGTGGCATCATTGTTTGGGCACTTTTGTGGCATTATTTTGGGGGGGGGGGCACTGCGCGTCCTTTCTACTCGTTTTGTTGAATGCGGCACTTACAGGGTGTGGTCTTATAGAGAGCTCTCTTGCAATTCAGTTTGGTTGTTTAGATACAAGATTGTTGCATCGTGCAATGGTACAGGTTGTGTGTTGTTGCAAGGTTTAGAAAGAAGACCATAAATAATGCCCCGTTTGTTTTTTATCTTAATTTTATGCAACTGAGGCCTAAGGTAGACCCACATCGAGTCGAGTCAGCAACCCTGAGGTAGGACCTAATAGGACCTCCAAGTCCGTAAGTTTTTAGTCTAGCTTAACTTGGGCTGTAGGTTAAACTGGCCCTTCAGAGCTTAGCCATTCACGGCTCAGCTGGGATTCTGAACTCAATAAAATAAAAAAAAATAACATGGTCCTTCGGAACCGGATTCTAGCCCAAGACTGAGTCAGTGACTATTTTCCGGCAAAGTTATGATTGTGAAAATTGTAGCCCAAGTTAGGCCTGGACGGGTTGAGCATAATTGAGTTAAGGTCCCAGGGTAGAAAGTTTGGTCGCCCAATTGCAAGACTTGGCCACTAGTCTGTCGTTGTTTTGGGCCTACATTTTACCAGTTTGGTTAATTTTGGTTTATTGTTCGTAGGCGAAGGTTGCAGACTTCAGTGCGCCAGTTACTTGGGTGGAAAATCTGGTATTCCATATTAGTGGTTGGTCAGTACCCCACCCAGCAATTCAATTTATTTGAAAAAAGCAAAATTTGAGTTTGATCAGTTTGGTTGAGTATTTTTGCCAATTCAGCTTATTTGGTATTGAACCCAATTGTTGTTTGCATTGAAGACGAGTGCAGCTGAATTGAACAAGTTTAGAAAAAGGAGAAGCGCCTACAAAGGTCTAATTACAACGGTCACTGCCACTCAGTGACGGATTGGCTCATAAAATTTTGTCTGCCAAGGGGGTCAGGGGTCCCATAACCCCATTACATAATTCAATTCCAGTCCTATCCTAATAGGCCTATTTATGAGTTTGTTTAAATAAAAAAGTTAATATTTTTTTATAAATTTATTTTACCAATAAGTACAAATATTTTACAAGTACTGCCTGCATATACAGTACATACATGCTATACTAAGAGTAGTTTTTTAAGTTCATTACTCGAGTTTGCAAATCGGTCTATTATAGTTTCTATGTCTAACTCATCCAACATGACCTTTTCTGTAGGCATCAACATGTATGCTTCCAGATTCTCCTCCGACAAAGAATTTCATAATCTTGTTTTTATTATTTTAAGCTTAGAAAATGCCCGTTCACACTGAACTTGAGTCAAGAGAGTGTACAGATAGCTTTGTACATTTGGTAAAGATTATCATATGCCTTGTCATTAAGTCTGTTTGATGCAAGAATATACAGAACATATGATGGACAATTGCCACAATATTTAGAGCATGAATTCATTTTACTGCTGCTCTCTGCATTATCATCATTCAGCAAAAGCTTAAATATTTCAAAGTTCGATGCAAAAGAGTGCAATTCTAATTTTACTTCACTTCTATTTATCCCTGGAGCAAGCTCAAGAATACCTTCCAATGCTTCTTCTTCAAGACCATTTTTAGTAATATATTCATAATTTGATGGATCGAGGCATGACATATCCTTATATAGTTGTCTGTGGTCAATGAAACGGGATTCCAGTGATTGTGCAACAAGATCCATTATCAAGTTGAACACATGTACACGATAGTCTGACAAAGAATCAGATGTGTTTTTCTCATCAGCAGCTAGTTCATCTGCCATTCTCTTTGTTTTATGTTTCCTTTTGATTGGTAACTCAGTTTTTACAAAATCAATTTTCACTGTTTGATTTTCATCATTATTGAATTGTGCAATGTGCTCATTGGATTTGTTGGCAAATTTCAAAGCCTGACTATATACTTCATCAAATTCTCTTAATCTTTTCTTTAAATCTGTAATGGATTTTTCTACCATATTCCATGCAGTAAACATATTTAAGCCACTTGTCTGTAGATAGCTTGACAAAGGGGCTGTAATTTGAAAGATATATAAGTATGTGAATGCTGTCAATATTGTTTGAAATTCTAGAAGGCTAGACAGTAAAACATTTGCCTCCCGTTTTGTTTTTGCATCAAAATTGTTAGAGCTTTGAATAATGGATAAACATGTCAGGAGATCCACAAAATTACTGATACATATCTCGTCAAAATTTTCAAATATAGTAGTTGCTGCATTGGACTTCCCTGACCACCTGGTTTCACCAATTAGCTTTAATCGTTTCATCTTTTCTTTCCCCAGATGATGTCCAACAACTTCAATCCAGATGGCCATTCGTTTATATGATACCTTCACAAATTTCGCTAAATTCTGGAGTAAATTGAAAAAGGAAACTGCTGGTACACAACACTTCGTGGTTTCAGTAACTACTAAATTGAGTAAATGGGCATAGTACCATACATGAACATGCTGATCAGCTACATCAGCAATTTTACTCTGTAAGCCATTATATTGTCCATGGTAGCTTGCAGCGCCATCTGTGCTAGCTGATAAGCAGTTTTTCGGATCTATTTCAAGACGTTGTAATGTTTCATTTAATAGGTCAAAAAGTCCCTGCCCTGTACCATCATTGCTTGGAACAATTGCAAGTAATCGTTCATGGATAGTACCATTTAGTACATATCGAATAACAATACTAAATTGATCAATTGATAAAATATCCTAGGTTAAATCTACTTGTATGGAATAATACTTGGCCTCAGCAACTTCTTGAGTAATTTTTTCCTGTATCATATTCTTCATAATTTGGGTCAAAGAAGAGATGGTTGTTTTACTCAAGAATGTGACAAGACTACCACGACCTTTACTTTGTGCCTTTCTTTGTTTTTCCAATCTTTCACATCGTTGTTCAGACTTTTCTTTCACCATGGAAACATGAGAAGCCATAATAGGATCATATTTTGCCATCAACTGCACAGTAGCCAAGAAATTTCCATGATTTTTTGTTTCATCAAGAAGAGAATATGCTGACTCATTTCTGCGTCCACGAAAAGGAAGAGCTTGTTTACCTAACATCTTTATTATATCTACAACTCTGGCAACAATATTTCTCTGCTTTAGTACTTCATCTTTTCGCTTCTGCAATGATGCAGCGAAAAAACGAGCTAAACCACCATCATTTACTACACTGATATATTCCTGAGCATGCTTGCTCTGTATACCAGTTGATTCATGCTCTGATAAGCACTGGCTAATGCGTCTGTAACCATTAAATCCTCGCACAAAAGCTGATGGGTTAGAAGAGGTTGGTGACTCAAATGCCAAGCAAAATGAACAATATAGTGATCTATTCTTCTTAGTACTGTATATGTTAACCACTGTCGCGAGACAGTGTCACCCATAGTTTTTCGCTTATATAACTTTTCATTAAATGGCAGATCATGATCATGTGGCTGAATTGGATGCTCTTTGAAAAAAGATTTCAAATCTGTTCGTGCAGGATATTGAAAGAGCTTATCCTGTCTAAATGTTGGTTGATTCTCATCATTATTTAAATCAGCTACTAGATCTTTTTGATTATGTACATGTACAGGCCCAGGTTCAGTTACTGTTATTCCACCAGCTAATTCAGAATCATAAAAATCAGCATCTACAATCTCAAAAACGTTAGGTATACCTTCATCTTTATGTTCTAGATCTACAGTATCAGCATGAACAGTTGTAGTTGAATTTCTCTGTAAGTCGCTTTCCTCTTTCTGACATGTAGATATAGGTGTTGATATCATAAATGCTGTTATAGGCCTGCACTTTTTAGCTTAATCATTTCTTTCTGCTTCTCGTTTATCTTTCCGTTTCTGTGCTCCAGATTTCCGTTTCATGTGTTCCATTTCCTTATGTAGAAAATTCAGCAGCCTAAAAACGGTATCCCCACGGCTACCCGCGTCCACCCTTACCTCAGGTTCGGAAAGGTATTGTTTAAATTAAAACTTAGGGTTCCCACTACTTGGACGCTTTTAATTGTTTAATTTAGACTAAAGTCGGGTAGATTTAAATCGGTTTAATTTAGACTGAAGTTGAGTAGATTTAAATCAGTTTAATTTAGACTGAAGTTGAGTAGATTTAATTTTGTTTAATTTAGATTGACAAATAAGTTAGTGTTTACAAGCCTAACTATAAAGTATCGATTTAGTTTGCGACATTATGCAATTGGTTGTTCCACAATATATACCGCTAGTCAGATTAAGCTCGTGAATCGCAATTAACTCGTTTCAAGCTGATAACCCCAGTCAACCTGTCGAAGGTTCAACTTGACGAACGTTAATGAAATTCCAATTCAATCTAAATAGCTACCCCTGGATGGTTCTCCTCGTGTAAGACAATCCACAATGGCGTTCTCAAACAATTGGGTCAACGATTAACACCCGGGTATAAATATATATATAGGTGGAACGACGAGTGAATAAAATGAATTCTAGATCTTAAAAGAATTCGACATTTATTAGAATCATTAGTGAATGATGTTAAATCTTGGCATTTTATTATAAAACGAAGTTAATTGAAATAATAACGGGCTAAAATTACAGAGTCAAACCGATACATATTACTCGTAGTAGAACTTCGAACGAACTAAGATGGCGACTCCAGCTCTTTTCTCCGGCATCAAGGTGCGTCAGAGCGCGCCAAAAGAGGAGTATAACATTGTCGCCCAGAATTTCCAAGGGTTGGAAGGAATTAAGAGTCAGTACTCTGGCGGGCGTACGATTTTGGTTATATTTTTAGCGATTGGTCGATTAACGCTGTTTTTATGAAATAATACAATATATATATATATATATATATATATATATATATATATATATAGTGGAGCTAGTTTTAGATGTTTAAGGTGATAATGATTTAATTGTATGCAACGATTGATTAAGGCAATGACTGATTGCTTTATAATGATAGGCTGGGTTAATTACTTATATTGTAATACAATATCACCGATTGGAATGAATTGTTATTTGATTAGATCCACCATACTATTGGAAGTGACCGAAATGGCAGCGAGGTCACCAGCTTGATTTAGGTTCAAGCAAATTAATATTAAGGTTATGAAAGACACCTTACTTTTGTAGTTTATTATGAAAATAAATCCGTTATTTTATTCACTGTGATATAACAAAGAATTGACAGTAATTAATTGGTAGTTTTGCGTTATGCTTATGGCATAGGCTTAGCTAATAAGATGAAATGTTAATAGCTTAATTGACACGTAATAAATAATGTAATACTCATCGATGGTATGTAAATGGCATGCAACATTGAATAGGCCTAGTTAATGATATAAAGAATGCACGTGCGTTTGGTACATTGAATGGAAAACATGACACTGATTAAGTAGGCTAAATGATTGCATGGATGCACATAGAATAATTGATGTGGCCTAATAATAATGGATTGAAATGCTTGCACAAATATCATTTATATAAAGGACATTATGTGATGTTAAGTGATTACGTCAAGAGAACATTTATTTAAACACACATTTATATGACTTGAACATAATGACGGATGGTACGCGGAATAAACGGTATTGAATTGACACTTGAATTGGATGATAGGCCTACTGCGTTATTAACGGGAGTCAATGGACGCGTGATTACACACTTTGGGAGTATAGCCTACCGTTCGGCGGTAGGCTAATGTAGGTTTCTGAGGTACTTACGAATATGATGTACTTAGCTTAGGGCGATGTAAAAACTTGAAGACGGGCTGAAGACAGAACCTATTACGCAGATTCGAGCTGTCGTTGTTCGTTAAGCCTCTTGAGATGATGGATGTAGGCTTCGTGGAGACCTGAGGTGATGTTACTTCTCGAGGTGCAGGCTGGCCTTGTGAGGTGCAGGCTTAGGCCTGGGAATGCTGAATATATCTCTCGAGGAACGTGGAGAAACTTGAAGGCCGACCCGGCAAACCGCAGGCCCGAAGTGATTCCGGTTGGGCCTCGTTGGATTGCTTCTGCAGGTGGTCTTTAGATCTTACGTGAAGACAAATTGTAGGCCCTGAAGAAAGTAGCGGCCGTGGCCCCTCGGCCAGGGGGCCGGAAAACGGTTGGTGGACGTTCGATGGTGAGCGTACGGGTGAGTGAGAGTGAGTATAAAGTGGAAGCTCCTTTTATACCGTAGGCCTGTGACGTAGACTTCATTCTTAAGACGCTTTGTCCACGCGTCTTTTGTTTGATAAAAGCTTACTTTCGCGCCTTGGGAAAGAACAGACTTTCCATTGTTTGTTAGCCCACGTGTGTTCCAAAATGTTTTATGGTAGCGTGGAAAGAAAGTATGTCTGTCGATTTGTTGGTCTATTTCTTGTCGATACGCTACAAGTAGTTCCCTCTCAGAGACGAAGGAACGATACTGAGAAGAAATACCATTCTGTTGGGAGACCTGATGAGGCCACTCCGAGATTTGACGCTTGGCCTGGTATATCGTGGAATTCCTGACGCAGGAAGGAATGAAGGGTCGTCAGATGCTCGGAAGAGGAAGCGCTGGCCTTGTGATATTGCAGGCGTAGGCCTGTGGTGCGGAAGATATCTCGAGGAACGTGGAGAAACTTGAAGGCCGACCCGGCAAACTGCAGGCCCGAAGTGATTCCGGTTGGGCCTCGAAAGATTGCTTCTGCAGGTGGTCTTTAGATCTTACGTGAAGACAAATTGTAGGCCCTGAAGAAAGTAGCGGCCGTGGCCCCTCGCCAGGGGGCCGGAAAACGGTTGGTGGACGTTCGATGGTGAGCGTACGGGTGAGTGAGAGTGAGTATAAAGTGGAAGCTCCTTTTATACCGTAGGCCTGTGACGTAGACTTCATTCTTAAGACGCTTTGTCCACGCGTCTTTTGTTTGATAAAAGCTTACTTTCGCGCCTTGGGAAAGAACAGACTTTCCATTGTTTGTTAGCCCACGTGTGTTCCAAAATGTTTTATGGTAGCGTGGAAAGAAAGTATGTCTGTCGATTTGTTGGTCTATTTCTTGTCGATACGCTACAAGTAGTTCCCTCTCAGAGACGAAGGAACGATACTGAGAAGAAATACCATTCTGTTGGGAGACCTGATGAGGCCACTCCGAGATTTGACGCTTGGCCTGGTATATCGTGGAATTCCTGACGCAGGAAGGAATGAAGGGTCGTCAGATGCTCGGAAGAGGAAGCGCTGGCCTTGTGATATTGCAGGCGTAGGCCTGTGGTGCGGAAGATATCTCGAGGAACGTGGAGAAACTTGAAGGCCGACCCGGCAAACTGCAGGCCCGAAGTGATTCCGGTTGGGCCTCGAAAGATTGCTTCTGCAGGTGGTCTGTAGATCTCACGTGAAGACAAATTGTAGGCCCTGAAGAAAGTAGCGGCCGTGGCCCCTCGGCCAGGAGGCCGGAAAGCGGTTGGTGGACGTTCGATGGTGAGCGTACGGGTGAGTGAGAGTGAGTATAAAGTGGAAGCTCCTTTTATACCGTAGGCCTGTGACGTAGACTTCATTCTTAAGACGCTTTGTCCACGCGTCTTTGGGTTGATAAAAACTTACTTTCGCGCCTTGGGAAGGAACAGACTTTCCATTGTTTGTTAGCCCACGTGTGTTCCAAACTGTTTTATGGTAGCGTGGAAAGAAAGTATGTCTGTCGATTTGTTGGTCTATTTCTTGTCGATTGTATTACATCATAAATTATTAACCCAGCCTTTCATTAATAAGTAATCAGTCAGTCATTGCCTTAATCAATCGTTGCATACAATTAAATTTAATTGTATGCAACGATTGATTAAGGCAATGACTGACTGATTACTTATTAATGAAAGGCTGGGTTAATAATTTATGATGTAATACAATATCACCGATTGGAATGAATGGTTATTTGATTAGATCCACCATACTATTGGAAGTGACCGAAATGGCAGCGAGGGTCACCAGCTTGATTTACGCTCAAGCAAATTAATATTAAGGTTATGAAAGACACCTTACTTTTGTAGTTTATTATGAAAATAAATCCGTTATTTTATTCACTGTGATATAACAAAGAATTGACAGTAATTAATTGGTAGTTTTACGTTATGCTTATGGCATAGGCTTAGCTAATAAGATGAAATGTTAATAGCTTAATTGACACGTAATAAATAATGTAATACTCATCGATGGTATGTAAATGGCATGCGACATGTAACATTGAATAGGCCTAGTTAATGATATAAAGAATGCACGTGCGTTTGGTACATTGAATGGAAATACTTGACACTGATTAAGTAGGCTAAATGATTGCATGGATGCACATAGAATAATTGATGTGGCCTAATAATAATGGATTGAAATGCTTGCACAAATATCATTTATATATAAGAACATTATGTGATGTTAAATGATTACGTCAAGAGAATATTATTTAACACAAATATATGACTTGAACATAATGACGGATGATACGCGGAATAACGGTATTGAAATGACACTTGAATTGGATGATAGGCCTACTGCGTTCTTTCACGAGAGTCAGTTGGAACGCGTAAATACACAATTTGGGAGTATAGCCTACCGTTCGGTGGTAGGCTAATGTAGGCTTCACAAGAGTACTTAGAAAAGGGGGTACTTATCTTATGGTGACGTAACTTTGTTGAAGGCGGTTGAAGACAAACCTATTACGCAGATTCTAGTTGTCGTGTTCGTTAAGCCTCTTGAGATGATGGATGTAGGCTTCGTGGAGGCCTGAGGTGATGTTACTTCTCGAGGTGCAGGCTGGCCTTGTGATATTGCAGGCGTAGGCCTGTGGTGCGGAAGATATCTCGAGGAACGTGGAGAAACTTGAAGGCCGACCCGGCAAACGCAGGCCCGAAGTGATTCCGGTTGGGCCTCGAAAGATTGCTTCTGCAGGTGGTCTGTAGATCTTACGTGAAGACAAATTGTAGGCCCTGAAGAAAGTAGCGGCCGTGGCCCCTCGGCCAGGGGGCCGGAAAGCGGTTGGTGGACGTTCGATGGTGAGCGTACGGGTGAGTGAGAGTGAGTATAAAGTGGAAGCTCCTTTTATACCGTAGGCCTGTGACGTAGACTTCATTCTTAAGACGCTTTGTCCACGCGTCTTTAGTTGATAAAACTTTTTCGCGCCTTGGGAAGGAACAGACTTTCCATTGTTTGTTAGCCCACGTGTGTTCCAAACTGTTTTATGGTAGCGTGGAAAGAAAGTATGTCTGTCGATTTGTTGGTCTATTTCTTGTCGATACGCTACAAGTAGTTCCCTCTCAGAGACGAAGGAACGATACTGAGAAGAAATACCATTCTGTTGGGAGACCTGATGAGGCCACTCCGAGATTTGACGCTGGCCTGGTATGTCGTGGAATTCCTGACGCAGGAAGGAATGAAGGGTCGTCAGATGCTCGGAAGAGGAAACGCTGGTGTATGGGGTGGGGGTTCCGCAGGGGGGTGGGGTTGGGGTACGGCAGGAATGGGGGACAGTGAGGAGCGAACGGAGGAAACGAGAGGGGCGGGGGGACTGTGTTGGTGGTCGAATGCTGTGCCCGTAACTCGTCGCGTGGTTGTTCTCGTTGAGGTCGCTCCTGCCGCAGGGGTTGGACTTCGGCAGGAATGTGGAGCAATGAAGAGTGGACGAAGGAAACGAGAGGGGCCGGGGAACTGTCTGAGTTCGAATGCTGTGCCCGTAACTCGTCGTGTGAATGTTGTCGTCGAGGTCGCTCCTGCCGAAGGGAGAAAAAGAAACGTCGTTCAAGTCCACGAGCAGCAGGAATTAATCCACGGAATGATGCAAAGAGACAGTTGATGAAGGCAGGGGATCGCCAACCCTGTGCCTGAAGTGTCTGTTTTGCAGTTTGCTTGTTGCGTGGAGGCATGTGTGCACTCTGCTCGTTGAAAGAATGCTTTCTTTTTAGGCCTTCCCGTAGGGAATGGGGAAGGGAAAACCCGTCGTGCTTACGGAAAAATTCGCTGATCAATGAGGCGCGTCACCAGATTTATCGCCAAATGATTTACCGTACAACGGCCGAGACGGGACCGTTGAATATTTTGGACGAGGTGGTGACGAAAGAATGCGCCGTTTGAAACGAATTTGGGACTGACTGCAGCGCTGGGGGGGTGGGGGTGAGTGTTGTCCTGAGGCGTTAGGTGGTGATTTCGTGAGTCCCTCCACGATCCGTTTGACGACGGAGCAGGACCCAATGCCAGTGGTGGCTTCTCCAAGGGGTCGCCGCGCCCCTGCCGTCAGGAGGCAGTGAGACTCGACTCAGGGGGACGCACTCGGGAATTTGAAAGTTGCGGTGATTGTGCGACGGCACATGACCGCGAGACAGTAAGGCATTAAAGTACCGCGCGGAACGAATATCACTGTTTGCAAGTAGGCCTAGTTAATTTCACTGAATTTATGAAACCGTACGTACATAGAAATTTGATATGGCTGCAGAAAATCACATTGAATTTATGAATACCGTATTTACATAGAAATTATTTAATGTGGCTGCAAAAAAATGAAATGGTCAATAATAGCTAAGCACAAGGATCGCTGTGAATAAATAACGTAAAATAATTCGAGTCACTCCGGGGTTACACCAATTTATAGTGGAGCTAGTTTTAGCCGTTTAAGGTGATAATGATTTAATTGTATGCAACGATTGATTAGGCAATGACTGATTGCTTTATAATGATAGGCTGGGTTAATTATATATGTAATACATATCACCGATTGGAATGAATGGTTATTTGATTAGATCCACCATACTATTGGAAGTGACCGAAATGGCAGCGAGGTCACCAGCTTGATTTACGCTCAAGCAAATTAATATTAAGGTTATGAAAGACACCTTACTTTTGTAGTTTATTATGAAAATAAATCCGTTATTTTATTCACTGTGATATAACAAAGAATTGACAGTAATTAATTGGTAGTTTTACGTTATGCTTATGGCATAGGCTTAGCTAATAAGATGAAATGTTAATAGCTTAATTGACACGTAATAAATAATGTAATACTCATCGATGGTATGTAAATGGCATGCGACATGAACATTGAATAGGCCTAGTTAATGATATAAAGAATGCACGTGCGTTTGGTACATTGAATGGAAAACATGACACTGATTAAGTAGGCTAAATGATTGCATGGATGCACATAGAATAATTGATGTGGCCTAATAATAATGGATTGAAATGCTTGCACAAATATCATTTATATAAGACATTATGTGATGTTAAATGATTACGTCAAGAGAACATTATTTAACACACATATATGACTTGAACATAATGACGGATGATACGCGGAATAACGGTATTGAAATGACACTTGAATTGGATGATAGGCCTACTGCGTTTTCACGAGAGTCAGTTGGAACGCGTAAATACACATTTGGGAGTATAGCCTACCGTTCGGCGGTAGGCTAATGTAGGCTTCAAGAGTACTTAGAATAGGGGGTACTTAGCTTATGGTGACGTAAACTTGAAGCGGGTTGAAGACGAACCTATTACGCAGATTCGAGTTGTCGTTGTTCGTTAAGCCTCTTGAGATGATGGATGTAGGCTTCGTGGAGCCTGAGGTGATGTTACTTCTCGAGGTGCAGGCTGGCCTTGTGATGCAGGCGTAGGCCTGGGTGCTGAAGATATCTCGAGGAACGTGGAGAAACTTGAAGGCCGACCCGGCAAACCGCAGGCCCGAAGTGATTCCGGTTGGGCCTCGGATTGCTTCTGCAGGTGGTTTAGATCTTACGTGAAGACAAATTGTAGGCCCTGAAGAAAGTAGCGGCCGTGGCCCCTCGGCCAGGGGGCCGGAAAGCGGTTGGTGGACGTTCGATGGTGAGCGTACGGGTGAGTGAGAGTGAGTATAAAGTGGAAGCTCCTTTTATACCGTAGGCCTGTGACGTAGACTTCATTCTTAAGACGCTTTGTCCACGCGTCTTTTGTTGATAAAACTTACTTTCGCGCCTTGGGAAAGAACAGACTTTCCATTGTTTGTTAGCCCACGTGTGTTCCAAAATGTTTTATGGTAGCGTGGAAAGAAAGTATGTCTGTCGATTTGTTGGTCTATTTCTTGTCGATACGCTACATATATATATATATATATATATTATGGTTTTATATAGACTTTTAATAGAATTCCTGAACCCACTGTCTAAATATTTTAGACACCTTACCTGAAATATAAAAAAAAAAAAAAATTAATAAAGTAATCTGATTTACTAATTGCATTTAATATAATCAAGATCAACAAATTTCAAAACAAATAACAATGCTTGAATTATACTATAATGAATGAATATATATGTATTCTGTAACTCTATTGTAATGTAATTGTAATGTAATGTATTGTAATCTTTTCTCAATACTATTACATGTATTTTCTTATTTATTTTTATATCTATCTTTATATATAGCAGCTCTATATAAAATATATACATAACTCTATATATCTTTTATATATGGACATAGAAATGGGTAAAATATAATTATACATATATAACAGCAATAACAAAAATAAGAGACTTACTTTGATAAATTGGAATTGATTTTAATGAAGCATGTAGGCAACTATTAAATAAACTAATGAAGTTAAAAATGTCGCAGTGACAGGCAGGTTGGCAAAACTGTATTTTAGGCTGGTAAATTTATTAATTTTTGCTACTTTCTAAAAGTTTAAAACCTGCAATAATTTTAACAAATTAAAGAAGTTATTAATACATTTGCCTTTTATATACTATTAATAAATACAAAAAAAAAAAAATTACAATATTAATAAATACAAAATAAAAAAATACAAACAAATAATTACAAAAATCTAAATAAATTATATTTATTTCATGTAATAGAAATACTGTCAACACCCTCAATTAAGATTCTAGGATTATCTCATCAGGCCCAACTGACTTATGTTTATTTAAACTTTATATACGAGTATAATAGATTGGCTGCCAATTTTTTTTACCTCAGGTCTAGGGGGCCAACTTCCCTTTTTTCTAGGGGGGCCCATCTGCCACATGGCAGACTGACAGCCTAGCCAGTCCGCCACTGGCTTGGGATATATTAAAGAAATGGTTTGGTAAACCAGAGATCTTAATTAAAAGCCACCTCCGCGAACTTTTTGCTATACCTCCTGTTAATAATCCCAATAGTGTCAAGGAGTTACGGCAGTTATATGATGAATTTGAAGTTAGAACTAGATCCCTGGACAACTTGGGTGTAGGAATGGAAAGGTATGGTATAATGTTGGTCACTGCGAAAAATGCTCTGTATGAATTGGTCCACAATTAACCCACCCCTTATATCTCCAGTCTAACTATAGAGTAGATCAAGTCTAGCCTAGAGGGGTCAGCCTAGAGGGGTCAGCCTAGAGATTCCGGAAATGGTCCAGAGCGGGCAGATAAATTGAGGTCCACAGTAGGATTCCTCACAAGAATTAGGTTAGGGCAATCTACCTTCACCTTTGTTAAGCTATGAGTTGATGCTGGGTCTTAGGCCACAATGTAGGCCTAACTTGTCTGACCCAGCTTAATTTAATGAGATTAACTTTGGTGTAAAAACTCAATTAGTCACTTACTTTTTGTTATCGGAGTGTCTCCCTTCTCCGATTATGTTTTCGAGAGCGCACTTTGCTGGTACGTCTTCTCGCCCCGTTCTTCGTTTTCGTTCCCCCTTTGTTCTCCTTTTGTTCTCCTCTTCGCGGGGCTTCTTGTACCAGCGTTCTCTTGGTTTATTCCTCGGTTGGTTGAGCGGTAATGTATCCTTATTACCGAGCACGCTCCTCCCACACAGTATATAAATACTAGTGTGGAGAATAACTCTGGTGAGCAACCAATTGGTTTCATCCACCCAGTTATTGACATAAAAGGAATTTAATGATTGTTAGATTAACTACCTACCTACTCAGTGAACCATTTTCGTTACCTCCCAACTACCCACTCATCAGTTTTCCATATACTGGGGGCCCCGGGAGATAAAAATTTTGGTGTCAATGTCACCAATTTTTGTCTGAGTGTAGACTAGCTAACTATTTAACTGTAAATGCCTGTTAATCTGATTAACAGTGCCTATCCTCACCTTCTCATGGAGAAGGTGTAGCATTTAATTAGAAGAGAAAATATACATCCATAGGATGAAACTGTCTATGGTCTTTACCATAAGAAAAGAAAAAATGAAAGTTAGAAGATAAAATTACAATTCCCCAGCATCTATTTTTTGTTGTAAAAATAGTCGCGCCTTTAATGCTGTTTGTCGCTGAGGTCTTGTGTCTGTCAATGTTGTAGTAGGATGCGTTACCACTCCTACTGTCAAAGGAATAGTTACTGGAAGTTCAGTGTCTCCAGTTGTTACTGTCAGTGGAGAAGGTTCTCCAAAGTCCATTGTTTTGGGTCCAGACTCTAAAGGGTACAAAAGAGAAATGTCTCTTGTTGTGTCACCCGTTGAAGTCCTTAATTTGACCACTCTTGTTACCCCATCTGCCCCTGGTCTGAGTTCTGAAACTCTAGCCAGAGGCCAGTTTTGTCTTGGAGTACTGTCATGTATGAGAACAAGGTCCCCTACCTTAATTGTGTCAGACCAATCCTTCTTAGTCATTTGTTTATGTCTCTCCCTTAGACCCATCAAGTACTCATTTTTCCACTGTTTAATGAAATGAGCTTTAACTCTAGTTAAATGTTGTAACTTAGTCTGGAGCTCATCATGTCGTTGAGTCCAGTTTGGGTCTTCTGAAGAGTCTATATTGTAGTCCGGCAGGAGACTAACTTGTTCTCCCCGAATCAAATGATTTGGAGTTAATGGTTCTGGGTCATTAATGTTGTCACTCACATAAGTGAGTGGTCTATTGTTAATGATGTTCTCAATCTCAGCCAGGAGAGTGAGTAACCCAAATAAGTGTATCTGTTTTTTGCCAATTGCTTTCTTCAAGCAATTCTTTACTGTTTGTATATTCCTCTCCCAGATAGAACCATACCAAGGAGAGGCAACTGGAATATACTTCCACTTTATGTTTTGATTTTGTATATATAATTGTGTGATTTCATTGCTTAACAAGTCGTGGATGACTTGTTCACCAGCTTTGAAATATGTAGCATTGTCAGTCCAAACTGTCTTGGGTACTGAATGTCGTGCACAGAATCTCTTAAAGACAGCAACAACAAAGATTCTGCTGTTAGGTCCTCCACAACATCCAAATAAACAGCTCGTGAGGCTGCACATGTAAACAGTACAATGTACATTTTTTGTTCCGTGTCACCCACCCCTACGGTCAATGCTCCTGTATAGTCAATGCCTACAGTCTCAAAGGGTCTGTTGAGAGTAACTCTCTCCTCTGGCAAAGCAGGAGGATTTGGTTTCCTATAGGGCCTAGCATGAATACGCCTACATGTGACACACTCACTCAGGACTGTTTTAACAGTGATCCTTCCCTTGGGTATCCAATAAGTTTTTCTTAATGTAGTTAGTGTCTGTGGTACCCCCATATGATATACATCATTGTGTATTTTTCTGATGATTAATGTTGTCAAATAGCTAAATCTAGGTAAAAGGATTGGATTTTTGCTTTTGTATGACAGTTTTGATTTGTCTAATCTCCCTTTACACCTTAGAAGGCCTTCCTCATCTCTGAACAAGTTTAGATCCACAACTACTGATGGTACAGGTTCTTTTGTTTGTTTCCCATTTGTTAAGAATTCTAACTCTTTATTGTACTCTTTTTGTTGGGCTTGGCCTATCCAGTATTGGGTTGCAACTTCTGTATAATTATGATTGTTTTTATTTAGCTGTTTGTTAATTGTAGCTAAACAGTTGTGAGCAAACCTCAAACAGTAGGCTGTCACCCTGACAAGTTTGTTGAAATCAGAATACTTTTCATAATTAGTGATTGGTTCAACCTTTTCATTTGAAAAGATTAAATTTAATGTCAAGTTAACTTGTTCCACAGGCCATTGGTCTGTATCACAGAGCCACCTTGGTCCCATAAACCAAGTTTTGTTTGACTTCAACAACTTGTAGGATAAACCTCTGGTCAGAAAGTCTGCTGGATTCTGTTTAGTTGGAACATAGTGAAAGTTTACTTGTAGGCTTTCATTAGCGTCAGCTATTTCTTTTAGCCTATTTCTTACAAAGATATTCTTACTATTAATGCTATCATTCCGTATCCAGGCAAGACAAATCTGACTGTCAAGCCAGACGTGGATATTAGTTATGAACACATCATAGTAAGCATCCTTAAGCAATGAAATGGTTTTAATGGCTAATGTAGCAGCCAATAGTTCCAATTGAGGTATGGTTCGGGTAGGTTTGAGAGGTGCAACTTTCCCTTTTGCATAAATTAGATGACTTTCTGTAGGGCTTACAAGATACGCACAGCACCCATAAGCTTGTGTGCTTGCATCAGCAAACACATGAAGCCTCTGGGGCTTATCCCTAAACCCACAGCACCTTTGAATTTTAATGTTCTGCACTTTTGTTAAATCAGTAGCTAACTTCTTCCAAGATTTTTGATTTTCATTTGTTATTGGATCATCCCACCCAACATTTGTCCTCCAAATTTCTTGGAGGAGAATCTTTGATTTTATTGTTGAAGGCAGGAATAGACCCATGGGATCAAAAATTTTGGAAGCCTCTGATAATATTTGTCTTTTAGTATTTGCTTCCTCATCAAGTTTAAAACCTTTAGTACAGATTGAATCATGACTGTTAGAAGTTGCATCCAAATACCAGTTCATACCTAAAGTTTTAACTCTGTCTGATGGCTCAGTAAGACCATTATTATCCTTTAAAATCTTTTTGTTTAAATCCTCATCATTTGAAATCCACTCTCTAAGTTCAAAGTTACCTTGTTGCATAATGTTTTGAGAGTGTTCATAGACTTCAGATAATTCAGATTTTGTTGTCGTTGAGCCTATTAGATTGTCTACGTAAAAATGTTCCTTAAGGAAGTTCAATGTTAGAGAGTTATTAAACTGGTTTAAATGATGTCTAATTGTCAATGCTAATAGGCTAGGTGAGCAATTGGCTCCAAACAACACAACATTAAATCTATAGGTTATGAACCCTTTATTCAAATCAAATGGATCCTTGAACCATAAGAACCTTAGTTGGTTCTTATCATATTCATTTTTAAGATTTATTCTCAAAAATGCCTTTGAAATGTCACTTTGTACAGCATATTTGTCTAACCTGAACCTCAGTAAGATCTTCACAAGGTCAGAAATGAGATTAGGACCCTCAATCAAGCAATCATTCAAACTGTGTTTATCACTGTCTTTGAGGCTACAGTTATATACTACTCTGAGTTTTGTTGTTGGGGCATCTTGTCGATAAACCCCCCTGTGGGTTAAATAATGACAACCATCTTTTTTAAAAGGGTTATTTGTTACTTCTTCAATGAAGCCTTTCTGTAGCTGTTCTTTGAAGACATCACTGTACTTTACAATATTATTATCTTGTCTGAGTTTTTTCATTACTTTATATAAATGTCCTTTAGCTACTTTGAAATTGTCTCTTAAAGTTGGACAATTTATTTTCCAAGGTAACTCAACAAAATAACTATTGTCTTTGCACTGAATGGTGTCTTCAAATCTTTCTACCATTAACTGATCTTCTGAAGTTTGATTTGTGTCATATATACCCACAGATTCTAGCAACCATAAAGTTTGAATTGCCTCATCCAAAGTTTCATTTGATAATGATGAATTAATGTTCTCAGTTGAGATATTATTCAAAGTGTTGCTATTCTTACAGGTGTTATGTAGGACTGAGTTGAGACACATAGTATTTGTTGGTCATGAACTGTTTTGGTTTAGGTCTAGGTTGTAGTCTGATAGGTCACCCAAAGGGGCTATCCCTGATGGAGTCTGAATAGCTATACCATTACCTATCTCTACTATGCCCTTATGAATAAGATTAATATAATCTGCCCCTATTAGCATTTCAATGTTAGCTACTGTGTTGTTAGTGATATGTCTATCAGCTATTTTGTAGTGTTTTCCCAAATGATTTATGGTTTGTTCTAGTTTGGGTATAACCAGTTTGTTTTGTCCTACTTTAGAAATAATAACTGCTTCAATTTTCTTGAATTTACTTCCTAAATGTAGTTCCAGGTCAATTGTCTTATAGCTATTTTTGTCCGAGTTATCCTTAACAAAGGATGCAATATTGAGATTTTGTTCATTCGGGTTTGGTGTCAAACCCAATTTATTAACTACATTTTTTGAAACAAATGTTTGTTGAGAACAACAGTCTATAAGACATCTCACTGGAGTGGTACTACCCTCACTATTCACTAAGTCCAAAGTAATAGTTGGTAAAAGAATCTGTGTTTCTTGTTACATTGTTTGAACAAGCAGAATGTCCCATGAAAGTGGCATTTTCTTGATTACCTTTGTTTGGGGGAGGTATCTTTTGAGTTTGAGTACTATTGTTTGGACACTTTGGTGAATCACACATTGATGAGACATGTCGTAAACTTTTACAAAACTTACACTTGAATCTTAACCTAGATTTACAGTCTTTCTTATAATGTCCCTGGCCAGTACACTTTTTACACAGGTTCAACTGTTCACATCTTTTAACCCTTTGGTTAAAATCTGAATATTTGTCACACCCAGTACTACTGTGTTCATTACTTGCACAAAATTTGCAATATGGTGTATAAGTTTAGGCAGCAGTTACATTAAAGTTCTGTAATGTAGGTGTTCGTGTTTTATAGTTGGTCACATTTGATTCTACAGTATCAAGTTTTGTCTGTTTGGCTGTAGCTAGTTGGTCTCTGGGAACAGTCTTTGGTTTATCCAGTCTGGGTCTTATTTTGTATTGTTTGGTCTCTGGCCAAGGGAGGCCATAAGACCCTTGTAATAGTTTTCCTTATGGCCAAGGTAGGCCATAAGACCCTTGTAATATGAGAATAAAAACCCACTCTAATAGACAGAGTTTATTTCCACGACAGTTTCGACGCCCACTGGCATCCTCCTCGGGTGGATACAGAAACACAAATGAAACAAAACAAGAGGGAAAAACAGTTCAGGGATCGACCGTTAAGAAATTCGCACCTAGGTTGGATTCCATTCTCTCGAGACAGGAGGGGCATTTTCATTAAGTACATTCGCACAAATTTTAAAACTATCTTCCTATTCTAAACATACAGATTCTATTATTTTTACATAATTATTACATTTATAATTAAATTTATTACATTTAATATTGCATAATTATTAATTACAGAAATTATAAATTTATTATTACATTGGTTATTACATTGTTGTTTATTATACAGAAATTATAAACCGAAAAACGAATGAAAAAAGGCGATTAGGAAATAATCCAGAGACCATTGAGAAATTGCACCTAGGTTAGATATCGTTCTCCCGAAACCAGAAGGGCATTTTATTACAGGGTCAGCTTATAACTACATTTCCACAAATTAAAAATATCTTCTTGTTCTATACATACAGATCCTAATGTTTTGACATAATTACTGCATATATTTATTTCCACATTAATTACTTCCATTATTACATTTACTAAAAGCGAGTAAGGAAACATTCCAATCCAGAGACATTTAAGAAATTCACACTTAGGTTCGAACACGTTCCCACGACTCCGTAAGGGATTTATTGACCAAGAATCTCATTAAAGGGTCTAACTTATAAGTACCTTCGCACAAATTAAAATTATCTACTTTTTCTATACACACAGATTCTATTATTTTTCTTTTGACATAATTATTACATTTATAAAGTACCTTACTTGATTCCCAATCTATAGCATGATTATTTTGGCTAGCGTGATAAAAAATGGCATTATTAGTATTACAACTTCTGAAGGCATATTTGTGTTCTTTGATACGGGTTTCAATATTTCTTCCAGTTTCACCCACGTATACTAAATCACAACTTTTACAGGGAATGCTGTAGACACAGGCTTGTTCCTCTTTTGCAACGTTATTCCTAACCAATTTACTTTTCACGGTAGACGAATATTTGAACGCCAAAGCAAACTTAAATTCTTTCGTCAACGGTTTTACTCTTTCTAAGCCGGCAATGTAAGGCAAACTCACATATTGTTTTTGGTTAACTGAAGGTTCCCGAGGGGCATAAAAAGATTTTCTGGCTTTAAAATACGCCTTTCCGATAAACCACTCAGGATATTTTAAATCCTTAAAAATGTTCCAAATCTTTGAATTTTCCGGATCCAGCAAATGTGGGCTACAAATCCTGAGTGCTCTTAGAAACATGGAAGAAATAATTGAGCTTTTAACCCCTTCATCATGATATGAAAAATATGAATGAATGTACGAATTACAATGAGTAGGTTTTCTATAGACCGTGAAATTGGGCTTTCCGCTTTCGTTAATGACCAAAACATCTAGAAAAGGTAATTGTTTGTCGTTCTCCCATTCATATTTAAATTTAATAGAGGGAACAAGATTATTTAATGACTGAAAGAAAGTGTCAAAGTTGTTCCAGTGGTCAGGCCAAAATGAGAAAATATCATCTACATAACGAAACCAAATTAGATTCCTGGGACATATTGTTTGCAACAATTCCGACTCTATATTCCATATAATGTACTCAGTATTGGGGATAAAGGGGACCCCATTCCCATACCAAAACGTTGCAAATAAAATTCTTCACCGAAGGAGAAGGCATTATTGGTGACACAGAGTTTTATCAGTTCTAAAAATACAGATGTGGGCATGCCTAGTTCTACGTTACATGTTGGCAATTTTCTATCTAAAAAACTAAGTACATCATCAATGGGAACTTTCGTAAACAAGGACTCAACATCAAAACTTATCATTCTTCCCCGTTTTAAATCTAAGGACATAACTTTGTTAATAAAGTCACAGGAATTAGTGATGTGCGAGCCTGAAAATTTACCAACTAATGGGGATAATTTATCTGCAAGAAATTTAGATAACCTGTAACTAAAGGAACCCCTGTGTGAAATAATGGGACGGAGTGGTATATTAATCTTATGGGTTTTGGGTAGGCCGTAAATGTGGGGGAGTTTGGGGTTAATCTGTAGAAATCTTTTAGGATCAATCGCCGGGACATCTTTTAATAAGTTCCTGATGGTTTTGTTGAATTCGGCAGAATTTACCCTTGTAATAGTTTTCCCTATGGCCAAGGTAGGCCATAAGACAATGTTTAGCCCATGGCCAAGGTAGGCCATAAGACATTTAATGTTTGGCCCATGGCCACAATAAGCCACAAGACCAAGGTTCAATTGTTTTGGCCCATGGCTGAGGTAGGCCATAAGACCTTTATTGTTTGGCCCATGGCCAAGGTAGGCCACAAGACCAAGGCTCATTGTTTGGCCCATGGCCAAGGTAGGCCACAAGACCAAGGCTCATTGTTTGGCCCATGGCCAAGGTAGGCCACAAGACCAAGGCTCATTGTTTGGCCCATGGCCAAGGTAGGCCACAAGACCAAGGCTCATTGTTTGGCCCATGGCCAAGGTAGGCCACAAGACCAAGGCTCATTGTTTGGCCCATGGCCAAGGTAGGCCACAAGACCCTCATTGAGTAACCCATGCAATCCTTGCTTATGTTCAGATAGGTTGAGTGTATTTGTGGCACATGTAAAGAGTACAGTGTATATACATATATATACACACAGATTGCAAGGAATGCATGTGCCTGTTGAAAAAATCTGTTGAGTGATTCTTCCTTAAAAGAAGAATTGGATGCTTGGAGTTGTATGCATTTTAAATGCTTGTTCACTAATGTTGTTTAACTGGGGATCGTAATGAAATATAGGACAAGAAGAAATTACCAGAGAAGAGAGAGCACAGACAAAAGAGTCAAGTTTAAATTTGGTTTAATCCCCCCCAAGTACTTATGTCACTCAGGTCTAAGCTTATAAGAGAATGAGACTCCTTTAATGTAAATGTTTCCTAGTTAGGCCCTAGGTTGTAGACCTAATTAGGCTTGATTAGCTTAGGCTTAGGCTAGACTTAGGCTATTTAGCCTAATTCTGCAATTTTTTGTTAAGTAAGGTTAAGGTTTGTAAATTCCCCACACACGGACCACCAATGCGAAAAATGCTCTGTATGAATTGGTCCACAATTAACCCACCCCTTATATCTCCAGTCTAACTATAGAGTAGATCAAGTCTAGCCTAGAGGGGTCAGCCTAGAGGGGTCAGCCTAGAGATTCCGGAAATGGTCCAGAGCGGGCAGATAAATTGAGGTCCACAGTAGGATTCCTCACAAGAATTAGGTTAGGGCAATCTACCTTCACCTTTGTTAAGCTATGAGTTGATGCTGGGTCTTAGGCCACAATGTAGGCCTAACTTGTCTGACCCAGCTTAATTTAATGAGATTAACTTTGGTGTAAAAACTCAATTAGTCACTTACTTTTTGTTATCGGAGTGTCTCCCTTCTCCGGTTATGTTTTCGAGAGCGCACTTTGCTGGTACGTCTTCTCGCCCCGTTCTTCGTTTTCGTTCCCCCTTTGTTCTCCTTTTGTTCTCCTCTTCGCGGGGCTTCTTGTACCAGCGTTCTCTTGGTTTATTCCTCGGTTGGTTGAGCGGTAATGTATCCTTATTACCGAGCACGCTCCTCCCACACAGTATATAAATACTAGTGTGGAGAATAACTCTGGTGAGCAACCAATTGGTTTCATCCACCCAGTTATTGACATAAAAGGAATTTAATGATTGTTAGATTAACTACCTACCTACTCAGTGAACCATTTTCGTTACCTCCCAACTACCCACTCATCAGTTTTCCATAGTCACTATACTGGACTGGAGTCTAAATTGCCTAGCTCAATTTTGCTTGAATTAAGTAGGGGACACTCTACAGAACATGTGTACATCCCCCTTCAGCAGATGTTGTCTTTTAGGCACAGAATTAGCAAGAGGAGAGGGAATTGAGTTTGCACAGTGGGATGTTAAACAAGTTGACAAAGGTAGTCACCAGTGATGTAGTCGAGACCACCAAGTCCGAGACTGAGACCGAGACCGAGACCTGATCCTGTGAGACCAAGATCGAGACCGAGATCAAAGGTTCGAGATCGAGATCTACCTTCCGAGATCGAGACCCTTAAAATTCGAGACCGAGATCGAGATCGAGACCAAGCTCATGCCCTTTCAATTTGTTTTACACTACTATGGAAATTAGACTATGGTAAGTATATTAATAAACTAATAACTACTTTCTCAGATGTAGTGTGTTGAATGCAAAAAGTGTACCCTATAAATTAACAAATGAATATATATATATATATATATATATATAATTTAGGGTGTCTCTTATTTTCGAAGTGTTGATTGTTTTAGGTTGCAGCAGAAGCCACAGGTCACTCAAGGGCAAGGCCCAGAACTTGGTCAAGACCTGGCTGGAGACCAACTCCAAGGACTTGCTGACAGATGCTGCCTTCTTGGGTGAGCAAGTGTTGGTGGACTTGTTCATCAAGTTCAACACAGCCATCCCCTCCAGTGCTGCAGTGGAGCGTTTGTTCTCTATGGGCAAGGACATCCTGAGGGCCAAGAGATCATCCCTGTCTGATGAAAACTTTGATATGCTAATTTTCATGAAGGGCAACATGCATCTCATGGACAAAATGGAGAACGAGAAGAAGAGGGAAAATTAAATTATATATATATTGTGTTTTTCACTTTTTTTATAATAAAAGTTAACGTTAACGGTTTATCGGTAACTTCCGTTACATGTTTAACGAATTAACGGATTAACGGTTAACGAAGTTAACTTTTTGGTTAACGGATTAGCGGTTAACGAAGTTAACTTTTTGGTTAACGGTGCCCACCACTGCTTATTACCCATCAGGCAATATAAAGGGATCCAATGCAAATTGTATCAAGGTGGGAGAAGTGGTAATGATTGGGAATGAAAGACCAAGGCAATGCTGGAAGCTTGGCATAATTGAAGAGTTGTTTGTTGGCAAAGACAATTTAGTTAGGTCTGCACTGGTAAAGACTTCAGGAGGAAAATTAAAGAGACCTATACAAAAACTCTATGCTTTAGAAATCAGCAAAAATACGGATAGTTAAGATGAAACATTTGAGTTACAGCCTCATGAAGGCTTGGCTAAACTTGCAGAAGGTAATGACAACAATGCCTCTTCGGTGGGGAGTGTTATAAAATCTAGAAGAGGAAGAGCCATTATTGTCCCAAGGCGATATGATGACTAAGCTGATTGATGCAGCATTGCTTGTATATATTAAGTTAAGGTGTGTATATATATATCCATCTCATAATTGTAAGGTTAGTGAAAAATTCACTTAATTTAGAGCTAGCATTTTTGGGCTCTTGTGGCATCATTGTTTGGGCACTCTTGTGGCATCATTTTTTGGGGGGGCACTGCGCGTCCTTTCTACCCGTTTTGTTGAATGCGGCACTTACAGGGTGTGGTCTTATAGAGAGCTCTCTTGCAATTCAGTTTGGTTGTTTAGATACAAGATTGTTGCATCGTGCAATGGTACAGGTTGTGTGTTGTTGCAAGGTTTAGAAAGAAGACCATAAATAGTGCCCCTTTTGTTTTTATCTTAATTTTATGCAACTGAAGCCTAAGGTAGGCCCACATCGAGTCAGCAACCTTGAGGTAGGACCTAATAGGACCTCCAAGTCCGTAAGTTTTTAGTCTAGCTTGAATTGAGCTGTAGGTTAAACTGGCCATTCAGAGCTTGGCCGTTCATGGCTCATCTGGGATTTTGAACCCAATAAAAAAAAATAACACAGAGTATACATTTCTACTTCCAATCCATCATCATAACTCTTGATGTTGGTTAGTTACATCATACATGTCTACACACCAATGTGGTTCATCATTAAGACAAAATCTTCCTGCACAGACGGTGCCCGTCACATTTGGCAGTTAATGAGATATTCTCGTATCTGTGAAATAGAAGTTTGCCAAATTATTGACCCAGTAATCCAGAGGAATGCCTATTTCGCTCACAGTGAAAATGTATTGATAGCAATGCTGACTGACACCAGACCTGTTGTTAGAAAACTTGCGCTGGGGAGAATATTAGCTGCAAGAAACAGTCCAGCGATTAATAACGTGAGGCAGTTCGAAATACCCAAGCTGAACTTTGATGCTGAAGATTACATTGACATCATTCACTGGGATCCAACACAGATATTTGAACCACCAATAACAAAACACATTACGGACAAAGAGCTCCAAAGTTGCTTCCAGTATGCACAAGATGTGAATATAATGCAGTTTCCAAACTTCCCTTGTCACACTCAGGCAGTGGAGCGATGCGTAAAATTGATGACTGAAGCTTCAAGTGCTGTCTGTAGCTCTAAGAACAGGGATGGATTCATCCGTGCTAGGCTTGAATCCCGGTCCATAATTAAAAAATTCAACACTAAATAAGATTATAAGCTAAATTAATTGACAACAGCTCTCATGGTAGGGTGGATGGGAAGGGTCGTGGTGGAACTCGATGTGCAGTCACCTCCTCATGGTGAGTTCTGGGTGATTGGAGCAGAAATATGTGTGAAATGAACATGCCAATCAACGAAAAATTTCACTATAATATCAAATAAAATTAGAATTCAATGTTTTTGTGGATCCTTAAGAACATTACATAGGAACTTCAAATTAATTTTACATGTTTTTCTCACCCAATGGCTACATTGAATTTCCACACACAAAAAAATCTAATTTCGAAAAAAATGTTTTTTTTTTCTCAAATTTCAAGGTTCTGGTAAACAAATTTAATTCTTTTGTCACCATATGGCTCTTTTTCTAGACCATGGCCGCATTGAATTTCCACACAACAAAATCTAATTTCAAAAATAAAAATTATAGAGAAATCTTTTTTTTTTTCAATTTTCATGGTTGTGGTGGACCCTCAAGAACACTACTTACGAACTTGAAATTAAATTTACATTCTTTTGACACCCTATGGCACCTTTCTAGACCATGGCCGCATTGAATTAAAAAAAAAAAATCCGCCCCTATAAGATCACCGCACCCTAATGTATATATTATATATATATATACAGTGTTGGGAGTAACGGCGTTACTTTTTTAGTAGCTGTAGCGGTAACACCATTACTTTCGAGATGTAACGAAAATGGTAACGGCACTACTTCTAGAGCGATTTCAATCGTTACTCGCTACTCGTTACTTTCAAACTGATCATTTGACCAGTATCATTTATTAGCTGTTAATTAGCTGTTAGCTCCTCCAAACGAGGAGGACTATCAGATGCCAGTTTTGAAAAACTAGTGTTCCTGAAATCTAACAACACACTCCTAAAAAATCTGCAAGATTAGTTTTTTGGACAGGCCAATTTTTTTATTTTATTTTTTTATTTTTTTTGTCATATAGAGTATAATTTGGTATTATTAAGGGTTTTTTATTCTTTAGTCTTTTCTTAAAAATAACGGTAGCTGTAGTGCTAACGGTAACGCGTTACCTTTTCATAGAAGTAACTGAGACGGTAACGACGTTACTTTTTATCAGTGTAACGGTAGCAGTAATATATATATATATATATATATATATATATATATATATATATAATATACAGTGGCTACTGACCTTTGAAAACTTAAGAAAATTTTTATTTTGCTCTGGAAAAAGTAATATTCACCAGAGTTAACATAGGTTGACAAGGTAAAATAGCACTTGGAGAATTAGTGACACCTTTTCAGGTCTCGTGTCATTATTAAAAATATTGCGAAGAATAAAAAAGAAACGCATAAAAAAGGGAACACAATATAAACACAAATTTATACAATACTACTAATCTATAGACCGGGGCAGGAACCGGAAAGGCGCACGACAAATACATATGATGCATTAATATGTACACTCGTTGTACAGTACTACTGTGGAATTTCCTGAATATTTGTCTGGAAAACCTGGAAAACTCAGGGAATTTAGAACTGGTGAGCTAGTAGCCACCATGACATATATATTGCTTTTCTTTTTTTAAGAAAGGTTTCGGAACTCTGCCATAAATTTCCTACAACCTTTGCCATTTGTTACCCCCATCTCACCCTGTAACCATTCCAATTCACCCCAAAAAGCGCCCTTCCTATTCCTAAAATATTTGCCATGTAATAAAAAAAATTAAAAAAAACAGAGAGGTAAGCTACCTTTAGTTTAGCTTAGTTTAACTGAGCGGTATCCATGCGAAGGGACGATGAAATTTTCTCAGAAGCAACGTGTTTTTATTGTTGAACATTATTTTATATTCAAATCTTACCTTGATTACCTTACTATTAGCTATTATTATTATTGATTACTATTATCATTATTATTATTGATTATTATTATTATTACTATTATTGATTACCTTACTATTAGCTTAACGTCAATTGTCGATAAACTTTTGAAATCCGTAGTTGGGGATCGTATCGTCGATTACTTAGAAAGTCGCGATTTGATTAATAGTAGTCAGTATGGGTTTCGACGCCATAGATCTTGTTTAACTAAATTGTTAGAGTTTTATAACGAAGTAGTGCGTGAATACGATAGGCACAGAGCGGCTGACGTTATTTATTTCGACTTTAAAAAAGGGTTCGATACAGTTCCGCATAGAAGATTAATTGCGAAGGTTAAAGTGCACGGTATACGCGGTCAGGTAGCTAACTGGTTAGAGGAATGGCTTCGTGCCAGAAAACAGAGGGTCGTTGTTAATGGTAGAGAATCGGGGTGGTTGGATGTACGTAGCGGTGTCCCTCAGGGTTCAGTGTTAGACCCATTGCTATTCGTAATCTACATTAACGACATCAACGTAGGCTTGACCAGTAACGTGTCAAAATTCGCGGACGATACTAAAATAGGCAGTAGAGTTCTTAACGTGGACGATAGAAATAGGCTCCAAGATGATATAAATAGGATT
Source organism: Bathynomus jamesi (assembly GCA_023014485.1). NCBI lineage: Eukaryota > Metazoa > Arthropoda > Malacostraca > Isopoda > Cirolanidae > Bathynomus > Bathynomus jamesi. Next base: position 223,333 of record JAJOZX010004814.1, on the reverse strand, counting down.
ATGGAGTGGTCGGATAAGTGGCAGATGCAATTTAACGTAGACAAATGTAAAGTTTTGCATATAGGTTCTCGTAAAAACAATTATACGTACACGATGGGATGATAGACAGTTAGCGAGCGTTGACGAGGAAGTAGATTTAGGCGTACGTGTATCTAAGGATTTAAAAGTTAGGAACCAGTGTCTGGAGTCTTGCGCAAAAGTAATAGGATGTTAGGCTTCATAGCGCGTAATTTCGAATTTAAATCGAAGGATATTATATTGCCCCTTTACAAGTCCCTAGTCAGGCCTCACTTAGACTATGCCGTTCAGTTTTGGTGCCCGTATTTGCGTGAAGATATTGATAGGTTAGAAAGGTCACTACGCAACAACTCTTACGAAGATAGGATTAAAGAGTTAGACTTGCATTCACTCGAGACTAGGCGATTAAGGGGAGAGTTTATTGAAGTTTTCAAAATCGTTAATAAAATCGATAACGTAAATTTTGACATTGTTCATTTTCGATAATTCTCGTAGCAATACTCGTAATAATGGATTTAAATTACGTGGCAGACGTTTTATTACTAATATGAAAAACTGATACATGTGGGTAGTTGAGAGGTAACGAAAATGGTCCACTGAGTAGGTAGGAAATTAATCTAACAATTATTAAACTCCTTTTATGTCAATAACTGGGTGGATGAAACCAATTGGTTGCTCATCAGAGTTATTCTCCACACTAGTATTTACATACTGTGTGATAGAGCGTGCTCGGTAGTAAACATATACTACCGATCAACCAACAAAAAGAACGCTGGTGGAAAAAAAGCCGGGGAACAAGGACTTGAAGGAAGAACGGCATGGAGAACGAAGAGGCTTGAAAACAGAAAAAGATCCCCACCAGCAAATGCGTTCAAAACCAAGAGTAAAGAGAAGAGGGACTGTCTAAAAACAATAAGTGATCAGTTGTGTTTTTGAACCCCAGTTTGGGGATTGACCTATAAGCTGGTCAATTAAATTAGGCCTACATTGTGGTCTAAGACTTCGCATCAACTCAGCTTAACAAAGGCTAAGGTAAATTACTCTAACCTAATTTGGTAAGGAATCCTACTGTGGACCTCAATTTACTCTGCCCGCTCTGGACCATTTCCGGAATCTCTAGGCTGACCCCTACAAGGCTAGGCTTAACCTACTCTATAGTTAGACTGGAGATATTAGGGGTGGGTTAATTGGGGACCAATTCATGTAGAGCATTTTTCACAACTAACATCGCTAAAAACTTTTTTACGTTTAAAGTAATTGATAAATGGAATAATCTTCCCGCGTCCGTCGTGAACTCTACCAGCGTTAATATGTTTAAAAACCGTTAAGATAGGCATTTTAAAAATATTAACGTCGTTTAAAATAATTTAAAAAATTAGCAACGGGAGCTCTGGGGGTAATGGTCGAGGTTTGGATCTGTTGACGAGTAATGCCAGTTTGTGACATGCCAGCGTGTGATATGCCAGCAACAAAATTATATTAAAAAAAAATTGTTAGACTAACACGAACTTAGATGTAGCTCGTAGCGTAAACTAACCCACTTTTTGTTATATTCTTCATGCTTTTTTTTTCTCTTTTCTTATCCTCTCTTCACTTGCATGTCTGTAGTTTGCATGGTATGACAGTGTTTGGGTTAAGACTGTGTTTGCATGGTTTGTAAGCGTTCTTTTTTTACTTCTTTTCATCTTTCACCTCTTTCCTATTCTCTTCGACTATTTTTCCGACTTGTCAACAGTGGCCGGTGGATGATGATGGTGAGTCTTTCTCTCTCTTTTTCTGAATGAATGTAAACCCACGAATGATAGGTTTTGCTACTTACTTAATCCCTTATTCTCTTCTTTTAACCCCCTACTCTCTTCTTTCTCTCGGGCTAACCTTAGAGGGGATCTTAGGGTCTTTGTTAGCCTTAGCTTTTGTAGAATGTCAGAATGCATTTATAAAGACGAGCGTCTCCGGAGGTAACTGCATCTCAAACAACTCAACTATACATCGGCTTATCAAACGTCTGATTCATAATATGGCCATTGGCCAATGCAGTGACAGGAAGTGTTCTGGTCGTCCCCGTTATTAAGAGATGATACGTTAGATGAGGTGAGGGAATGTTTCCTGAAGAATTCTTCATATATCAGTCCCGTAACCAAGACTTCCCAAGTGGGAGGTCGAAATTGTAGAAAGGCGGACCTTTTGGTGCACCAACCTAGTCACTGCTGAGGGGATTTAGAGTAGTTAAGTTTAGAATAGTTTAGAGTAGTTTGTGAAGTTTAAAAAAATACAAGTGTTTATTTACTAAATGTTGTTATATATTATAATATCACATCATAAGTTATAACTATGGTTACAAAAGTGGACCTTTCCTGTCAAGGAGGGAGTCGTTCGACAAGTGTGACCATGGAATCATAATACATAAACTGAAATATATGGGAATAATAGGAAAAGTAGGGAAGTGGATATATGAGGGGTCCCGCGTCTTACGGTACCTAAGCGCCAAAATTAAAATTCGCCAGAAATCGCCTCCAAAGTTCAGCAATATTCTCGCAATAGTATCTCTGTTATTAATTGAGCTAGAACGTTCATTTTTGGATAAATTAGAGTTCTAAGTATGCTAATGAAGATGTTGATGAGTTTTTGGAATAGATTTTCATATTTTATATTTTATATATATTTTTTTTTAATTTTATGATTTTCTTATTATGCCAAACTTTGGGTGAACTTTTGGCTGGCGATAAAGGTGAAAAAAAGTAGTTCGCTCCATAAGGTTTTCAAACATACTTCTAGTGTCGTAAGGTCATTATAACCCAAACCACGCGATAGAGGAAGGGTGAAAATGTGATATCCATCAAAAACACGTTTTCGCCTGTGGTGGCGCTTAGGTATCTTAAGACGCGCGACCCCTCATATAATTTCCTTTGTGAGCGGCGGCAAGTCGTTACAGTACAAGGAGTATCTTCATCAGAATCAGAGGTCCTCAGCCAGCTCAGTACCACAAGGAACAGTATTAGCTCCACTACTCTTCATAATCATGCTAACTAACTTAGGTGAGGACGTTACCAGAGACAGCACAGTAACATCCTTTGCCGATGACACAAAGCTCAGTAGAAAAAGAAGAAACCCAGAAGATATAGGATCTCTACAAACCGACAGGAACAGAATCTACAAGTGGACGGAAGGCAACAATATGAAGTTTAACACTGAGAAATTTCAGTGTTACGGTACGGAAAAAGAGAGGACCTAAAATCCATGGAATATTATACCCCAAATGACAGGAAATTCAGAGAAATTCTAAAGCAAAAGATTTATGGGTTGTAATGACTGATGATGCGAAATTTGAAACACAAAGTAAGATCGCAGTAAACAGGGCAAAGAGAATAACTGGGCAGATACTGAGAACCTTTAAACGAAGGGATAGAAAACACTGACCCCGACGTTAAACGAGTACCACCTGTATACACATGTGCATCACATGATATGGATAAACAAAAAGCATGCAATGTTTTTTGGTTTTGTGTTTATCCCTCCAGCAACCCCACTACAATTATAGTATCACGACAATACTCAGTTTATAGACATGAACTTCAATTTAAAAATTAAATATCATGCTGGACTTTTTTCATTTCGTCCCCCATATTCAAAAAACGTGGCGCCGCCCCTGAAAAGATGTATTGTTAGCATAGAACAGCCCACACTTCATCGTGTCTCCGTGAACATGATGAAACGAATAAATGTATGCTACAGGGAGAATAGTGGGCATTTCCAACACTTTTTGTGACTTTACGAACATACTGTAGGTCTTCTGTCAATAATGTCTTTCTTAACATTTGCTGTTAAAAAAAATAATAATACGTGTATCAAGCGTTAAATGTTTTTCTTTATTTACCTTGATGTGAATTGCGCGACTTTTCGATCACCCCGTATAATATATATATATATATATATATATATATATATATATATATATATATATATATATCAGGGATGGGAAACTGAATCGAACTGGAATCGATGAACTGAAATCGGAAAAAACTCGAACTGAAAAAAATTCTGACAACTAAAATCGAAATTTGAACTGAAACTGAAAACTGAAAAACAATCAAAAACTGAAATCTGAATTCGAATAGATTAAAAATAATAGTTTTGCCTTTCAGTTTTGAGGAGCATTTGGATTGCAAAAAAATATAAATAACGTGAATTATTTTCCTTTTTTTGCGACTTAACATTCGTATACAGTAGATTTAAAATATCCATTTATCCTTTAATTCGATGTAGAAAATAATACAGCTGAAAGCAGGGCCGTGCCCAGACATTTTGCCGCCGCAAAAGTATCAATTGTATTCAAATAATCCAAAGAATTTGCCATCTCACTTTCAATGGACAATATGGCCAAACCTACTAACCTTTTTTGGCCATAGTTGTTCTTAGGTAATTTTTTTATAATCTTAAGTTTTGAAGAACTCCTGTCCTCACTGGCAATAGTTACAGGCAGAGTTAAGAGGATACGGAGACAAACCAATGTATTTGGAAAAATAGTGACGAAGTCATGAGAATATATATAATTTAATACCTCTAATGGAGTCATTCGTGGAGATAAAAACGGTGAAAGACTCCAATTCAAATTTAAGCTCCATTCCATCTACATATATCATCTCCATCCATTAGAGCAATGTGGATGTCTCTACAATTTTTTTTAAGAGTGTCTAAATCCATATTTTTTGTTATAAACATCGTATAATATTTGAAATATTTCACTATGTTTATTTATGCTTTAAAATCTTTCTTCTAAAGAATTAATTGTGACATCCAGTAAAAAATTAAAGAAATCTATTTTGAATTTTTCTTTGGGATCAACAACTACTACATCATTTGCTTCATAATCAAATTGTTTCTTTTTGCGCCTTACTCTTATTGTAGCTTCTGTAGCAAATACCGGATCAATTTCTAGCTCTTCTGCAATTTCTTTTTCTGCAACTAATATGTCGTTGAATCCTGTCCTGCGATATTCTTTAAAAATGTAATGATTTTATTAATGGCTTTAATGCATTCTGAAAGATCTAAAGTAGGGCTTTGAAGTAAAGTTGAAACAATGTTTGTTTTAAAAAGAACGTCATTCCAAATGACGATGCTGCAGATGAACTTGAAAAAATCGATTTTTTTTTTTAGCTAAGCTTTGGCCTTCATGTTTTACCAAATTATTTTTGTTTTGGTCCTGGTCAATTTCGACCAAAGCATCATAAATTAATGGCAGCTGATAGTGTAATGGTTTCAGCGCATCTATTCGGCTTGCCCATCGAGTTGTGTTAACAGGTTTAAGAGTAAGTGAAGTAAGGTGTTTTTTTTAGTATATCCCATCTATTAACAGATCCGCTAAAAAACACAAATAATTCTTGTGCTATCGAAAAGAATCCGACTATTTCACCTGAAGCAGAAGCGGTGTCATTAACGACTAGATGTAAAGAATGACATGAACAGGGCAGAAAAAAAGCCCATGGGTTTAACTGAAGAATTCTGCTTTAAACTCCTGCGTTCTGACCTTTCATGTTCTCCCCATTGTCATATCCTTGGCCCTTCATATTTTTCAAAGGCAGTCCCAATACATCTAGTTGTTTGAAAACTACTTGGTCAATCCTACTCCAGTTGTATCTGTTACAGGAATAAAGCAAGTAAAAAATTTCCTCATTTTGCAGTTTTAGATTAAATTTTAAATATCGAGCGAGAACCAGGATTTTATCAGTGTTATAAATACTATTTTTATATGTTAAAAGCAGACTTTGAGAAAAATGTAACCAACATGGAAACAATTTTAAATGGGAAGGAAGCGTTCGATCTTCAATCTATTATGCTTGCATAACACTGTGCAACATTTTTTGTTTATGTTGATTTTTCGATCTTTTCTATATGTTTCGGCCACGCTGATTACAGATTTGGCATCGGTTTTGCCTGGAAAACTATAGTTTTTATTATATGGTCAAATTTAGAAATCTTACTTTTTTGCCATTTTTAAAGCATTTTTCTGAGATAGCAAACGTAATTTCAAATGCAAAATTCAAAATGTCCCCAAAACTGGGGTTTATTAGTAATGCTTTTATTTGTTAAGGCCCATTATTAAATATTTGTACACATTTGGTTTTTTATTACTGTTTATAAAATGGTTTTTTGTATTTTTCAGATATATGAATTAGAATTATATGGTGATGGCTACCAATAGGCCCTGCAGACACTTTGCAGATCCATTTTATGTTTGCGGCCATAACAGCAATCCAAAGCAAGTAAAGCACAAAATCGACACAGGAACGAAGTTTTGTATAGCATATCACGCTTACTTCGGCATGCCCATGGGCGATCAAGATAAATCATGGGCACCTCACTTTTGCTGTGGAAGCTGCCGTTCCACATTAGAAGGGTCGCTGCGAGGTACCAGAAAAGGCATGCCGTTTGCTATTTCTCGCATTTGGAGGGAGCAAACCAATCACCACGATGATTGCTACTTTTGCATGGTAGACATTTCACTCTACAAGAGAGGTAAAGGTCTAAAAAATGTCCTATATCCAAATATCCCATCTTCTATTGCCTCAGTCCCCCATAATGAAAATTTACTCGTTCCATGCCCACCCACCATGGAGGAAATAGAAGAAACGCCTTTAATATCCTTCGATGAAGGTGAAGATGACTTCAAGGCAAGCTCCAATACGTCACCCCATTTCCCCAACCAGAAAGACATAGACGACCTAGTCAGGGATATGAACCTTACGAAAACCAATGCAGAAATTATGACGTCCCGCCTTTAAAGAGTGGAATCTTTTGGACCCAAGTGTCAAGAACTTTTTCTACAGGAATAGGCATTTGCGATACGCTTCTTTCTACTCCTGTTTTGTATCGAGCTCTCTTTGCTACTGCTGTGATGTGAGTGGCCTTTTTGCTGAGATAGGAATTGAATACAGCCCTGCTGATTGGCGCTTGTTTATTGACAGTTCAACTAGAAGTTTAAAAAGCGTCCTACTACATAATGGAAACATGTTTCCATCTATCCCTGTAGCTCATTCGGTTGAATTGAAGGAAGAATATGAAAATGTAAAGCAGTTGCTAGACAAAATAAACTACAGGGTGTGTCAAAAGTCTCCATACATAGGCAAAATGGTCACTTTATTATGCAATCACTTATAAGTCACAAAATATGCTCTATGTGGGCACCATTACACTGAATGCACATACGGATGCGTTCCTCCCAGTCATGGCAAACGCGCGTTAACACGTCTGGTGTTGCACACGCATCACGAATGCGTGCCTTTAGGTGGTCCGTGTTTTGTATTTTCACCTGGTACACCATAGCCTTCAAGTGCTCCATAAGTAAAAATCAAGGGGGGTGAGGTCTGGGGACCTCGGAGGCCACTCCACGGGACCACGACGGCCAATCCAGTGACCCGGAAACTGCTGATCCAGCCACTGGCGCACGCAGATACCGTAATGAGGTGGCGCCCCGTCTTGCTGAAAGTACGCTGGAAATCCCCCGTCCTCGTTCAGCAGGGACGGCATGACTGTGTCTTGCAGCATGTTTAGATACATTTCGGCATTCAGATTGGTGTCATTGAAAAAAGGGCCAACAATTGTGTTGCCCCATATCCCGCACCACACCATCGCTTTTCCAACGTCTTGCGTCTTTGAGGGACTCATCCAGTGTGAGTTGTCATCACTCCAAGAACGTACGTTTTGACGATTAACCTCTCCATGAACATAAAAGTTGGCTTCATCTGAAAACAGGATGCCAGCCGAGAACTCCGTGTCTTCGTCCACTTTTGTTCTTGCCCATTTACAGATTTCCAGCCGCCTGTCCCGGTCGTCTTCGCTAAGATACTGCAACATTTGCATTTTGTATGGATGCCATCTGTGCTCTTTCATAATGCGGACGATACTCTTTTGGCTGACCGCATTCTGCAGACATCCGTCGAGTGCTTTTTTGGGGACTCTTTGCGAACGCTGCCAGCACCATGGTCGCTGTGCCTTCATCGGTGGCTGTTCGTGGACGGCCACTTCTCGGTTGGTCTGCAACACTTCCAGTTTTCTTGAACTTTTCAATGAGTTTGGCAACGGTGTCGTGTGTGATGTGCGTGCCGGGGGCGTGTCTCCTGTTAAAATCCTCGGCAACCTTGCGACAGCTTCCTGATCCTGTCAGAAGAATGATCTCTATACGCTCTTCTTGGGACAAAGGCATCTCAGCACATCACCTGCAAAAAAAATAAAAATAAATAATCATTTATTTATCATGACCATTTTGCCTATGTATGGAGACTTTTGACTCACCCTGTACAGTAAACATAGATGGGATCTATGTGGAGACTTCAAAATGCTAGGATTCCTGCTTGGACTACAGGGCGGTTACAATAAATATTCGTGTTTCCTCTGCCTTTGGAACAGCAGAGCAGATGGTGAGCACTTTGTCAGAAAGGAATGGCCCGTGATAAATGAGCTTAATCCAGGCAAACACAATGTTCTTAACGAAGTTCTTGTTCCAACAGACAAAATTTTGCTACCCCCGCTGCATATCAAGCTTGGTCTTATTAAGCACTTCATCAAACCTTTGGATGCTGAAAGTGATGCTCTTTATCCATAGACGTTCAATGTTTCCCAAACTTTCTGAAGCTAAAATCAAGGGAGGAATATTTGTTGGACTTCAAGTCAGACGCATGTTAGCATTTAAAGAGTTAGAAGAAAAAATGACAGCTCTTGAAAAAATTCTTGGCAGTCATTTCGGCTTGTAGTCCATGGATTTTTAGGTAACAAGAAGAATGACAACTACAAAGAACTAGTAGAAAATCTACTCAAACACTTTCAAAGGTTAGGTTGTAGAATGTCCCTGAAGTTGCACTATCTGGACTCCCATTTAGAATTCTTCAGAACAAATTTGGGTGACGTAAGTGAAGAACATGGTGAACGTTTTCACCAAGACATCCAAACCAAAGAGAGGATATATCACTGGTAGGAGGGGATCAATTTTAATTTTTTGGGGATTATTTATTTTTTCTGGTTCTTAAAATATTCTATCACTTACGAACAGCTTAGAAATAGAAAAAAAATCATGTATTTTACTCGATAACCCCCCTGTGCATGTGGTTTGAAAGTTTATTGAATATCATAATGTTTATTCTAAGAGTAAATTCCAGTTTATTTAAACAAATCTTGTTAAAAAACATGACATATCATTGAAGAAGTTAGAAATAGACCTGTAATTGATTAATTAATTACAGAATATATTTGCTAGAAAATAATGGAAAATAATATATGTATATATTTTTACATCACCTAGACAAAACAAAAATTCATAAATTCAGACATAGCATAATATAAATGCCTCTAATTACCACACATTATTTAGCACATAAGTATATTTATAGCATTATCAAAATCTTTCATAGTCATTGTCATATTTGATGCAACTCTGTCTAGATAGATTTTCAAGTTAATTGCATAAGTCTCTATTGGAAGATTCTTGTAGTACTTTTTCAGTTTGAAGATATCTGACGACCTGGGAAGAGATGTCAATGTATCTCTTGCATATCTCACTTCGATGTATATTCTGTCATTTTTCTCTTTGAGTGACAACCTTGTATCATTTACAAAATCATCTACTTCACTAGCTTTGGTGAAAGGTCCACCATGTTTCTTCAGGGTGTCTAGATCTTTGTTCTTTCTCTTGTCAGCTGTTATGTTTGCTACCTCCTTGCCACTTAATCCTTGCCTCTTAAGTTCTTGTTGCTTTCTGTTCCATTCTACCAACACGTTAGGAAGGGGACCATCTTGCTGTACTAGTTTTACATATACTTTGGCCATTGACTTGCCTTCAACCGAGTCAGTGCTTCTTCCTTTTACATGTGCACGGCTGGCCATAGGTAGTTGTTTTGCACCACGTTGACTGAGCTCATAGTTGATGCTGCCCACTGACCGTTCTGGATACAAGTTGTTGATTGGTGCTTTCTGTAGTTTCTCCTGATCCATCGATGCTACCTGAAAAGGAATAAAATAGTACTGTACCATGAGGATACAAAAACAGCATCAATTCAACAACAATAGGACATTATAAAATTATGTATTGCACTTACCTGTCGAGGGGCTTCCGCATCACAGTCACCAAACTGGAATATGTCTCCACGTTGTTTCTGCCATCCAGCTGCTAATTTCTTCATCATGATGCTGAGAACATTTGTGACTCTTGGTTTGTAGCAGTTAACGGCTTTCGTGATTGAATTACGGATGTCTTCATTCCACAGAACCGTTTTAAACCTATCAGGTGATATGAAGTTGAATGCAGGCTCGTCAATGTTCAGAAGATGAGATGGATCCGTTTTGCATAAATCATCGTACAGCGTTGGAAATGCAATCATGATCTTAGCATAATCTGTTGTGCTAGCCGATGTCAGACTGATGAATGGTTCGATCAAATATATTCCAATTAGTGCACCAGCTAGACAAAGGATGCGAATATATTCAAGGTTACTGAATGAGCGCAGGATGCTTGCAAGTTGGTTAGTGATGTGTTCATACTTGTTGAGAAAATTAGAAACATCTTCATCCAAGCGGATGGTGATAGCGCACAAGAAAGTAAACCTATTGAACCCCTCTTTTTGTAGGCGAACAGCAGCATTCTTCTTTGGCATGATGTATTGATCAAAGTCACCTGCTTTGTTCCACTGTTTATGGTCATAATCGTGTGAAACCAATCTCACTAAACAGTCCATGAACTGTTCTGTGATTGAATCATGGGATGTAACACAACTGACAAGGAAGTTTGCAAATATTTTGTCTGGTCCAATAGTGTTATCAATCTCCTTAAACACTTCAACAATTTTGCGGTCAAACATTAATGTAAGATGAACTTGACATAAGAGATGTTCAGGTGTGTGATCGGTGTCAAGCATGTCAGATACAATGCTTTCAACCCCAATGTTGTGGCTTGTTGCATCAGTCATCACAAAATCTATTTTCTCATACAGAGTCTTAGGCTCGAAACCGCTGACTACCGATAAAATGTTCAGGATAGTAACTCTCAGTGCTGCTAGATTTTCTCGTGATTCTGATACTAGCTGCAGCGTTGGGAAGGAACGATATTTTCCATTAATTGTGATACCTTGAATAGAAAATGACCATGCACCCTGTTTTCTAGATCCATCATCATGATAAGTAATTGTGACTGACTCATCCGAATTCATGATCTCTTGTACTATTTCTGCCAGTACAAAGGCTTCAATAGCTTTTCCCATTTTTCGGCATGCTGATTGGGCTGGAGCTGTGTCTAAATCAATGTAATGCGCATTTTCGTCAAAGTACTTCCAGCTGCGATCGAACATGTAGTTTCCCACTTCAGTAATAGCTGCTGTTGCTTGGTTGTATGATAAATGATATTTGGATATCAGTTTGTCAGCCACTCTGTAGAATGCTTCTTTTATTTTTGCCGGACTTTCACGGATATGCCTGTATTGATGAGGCAACTTGTCTCTATCCTCATTCAAGTTTGCATACACAAATTTTCGTTTTTTTGATGTTGATGGTATATTTCCTTCAGGGATATATTCATCTTCAGTGCATGTGTCCTCATCTGTTATCGAGCCATCAAATTCTTGGTAAAGCTGTGATACAAACTTATTTTTCTTTGTGTCTTCTTGTTCCTTTAGGAGCATCTTGTCCATTGCAGCTTGCATCCTCATTTGCCTCTCAGCTGTTCTTTGCCATGCCATGTCCACTGAATTATCACAAAACATTTTTCTTGGTCCTCGTTGATCCTCCAGGAACTTCCACTCTATCTCAGTAACTTTAACACCATAGATCTTCTCTTGGCGTCTTCGTGATTTCATATATGTACAGGAGATATCAAACAAAGTGGCTGCAACACGGTTGTTGAATTCTGAAATTTCTGCTCGTTTTGCTTCAGTCATTCTCTGTGAGCGAACCTGACAGTGTTTTTTGAACTCTTAATACAATTTTGTTATCTGGTTGACAGTGTTACTGATCGACTTTGTGTATAGGTTGCACCAGATCCAAAGGTTCTGCAAGTTGTAGGCAACTTTCCATGCAGCATCACTAACAGAAAGTTGATTCTTACCAGCTCTGGCTGGCCTCAGCATGAACATCATCACTTGAATAACATCTTGCTGGAGTGGCAGTATACCTGCCTTAAACTGATATAGCTCAATATATTCCACATCTCCACACCGGCGTGTGGAAGCAGAACGTAACTCTCTCATTTTGATCCTGTTAATTACTGTAAGTCTATTTTAAGATTTCTTTAGCTCCTGTAAATGAGAAAAAATGATTAAACAAGCATAAAAAAGTTACAACTAAAATAATCATGTAATATAATAATATTATATATATAATATATAATACATAATATATAAATATATATATATATAAATATAATATATATTATATAATAATATAATATTATGATTATATGTAAATAATAATCATAAAATAATAATCATTAGCAAATAATCAGTTTTTGTGGCTAATATTGTTATTTAGCATCAGCAAACAATTCAGTTAACTAAATTTATCATGTGAATATTGATGTCATAGCAATTTAATAGTATTTTTTTAACAAAACCAGATAAAGTGGCTAATAATTTTCATTGTTAATATCAGCAAAACTTCAGAGGGCATGTACAGGGGGGTTAATGACATCAGATATTTGTGAAACATGGTTCATTTTACTTCTTTTGTATGATAGCAACTTTTAAAGACCAGAAAACTGGGGGTCACCATTTCTGTTCCCCCCCCTAATATCAGGAGATATTCCGCGCAAGACGAGAGAGAGAGAACGAAACAAATGAAAAAATGATCCCGGGTGGTTACCTCATTTTTTCATTTGTTTCGTTCTCTCTCTCTCGTCTTGAGCGGAATATCTCTATACAAGCGTCGTTCTTTACGATATTATATATATATATATATATATATATATATATATATATATATATATATACACACATTATATCATAGGCGTACGAGCCGGGGGGGTGCTGAATTCGGGCAAACTGGCTCTGCATTCGAGCAAAATTAAAAAAATAATAGCTTGTAAAAGTTGGAGAAATGCTAGCCTTATATCATATTATAAATTCAGGATCAGAAAATTATAAGATAATTTCATATTTTTGTTTATTAGCTGTTATTAAGTACTTATTCAGCTGTTATTGGTACTTATAGGCTATTTTTTATTCCAGGTTTAATCTTGATTTTACTATGGTATTTAGCCCAAATAGGGGCTATAAGACTTTGTTTAAAAATTCAAAAGAATATCCAATCCTTGTCGTGAGTTAATTGCTTTCTAAGCTCATCATGAATATTGAATTACTTGGCAAGTTGAAATTTTTATAATTAGGTAATTTTAGCTTGTAAATAGCAATATATTGAAATTGCTTCTTTCGAGAATTTTCCCTTATGCAGGAAATGGCTTTATGTTTCCATTGTTCTACTGATGTGTTTTCTTTAATTTCTCAAAAGATATGTTGTTTCAACTTTCATTTTACATTGTGAGCACAGTAGGTGCTTCTAAATTTATTTAAGTTGTGTTGACTCACAAGTTTTTATTATCTTTCTTATGCACAAATAAAATATTTGATATAGTCTTATGCCCTATTAATCAAAATTAACTAAGTACCGGTAGGGATTACAATACATCATGGAAGTTGCATAAAAAAAGAAAAATCATACAATTAATTTTGCAAAGCATGACACGTATCCTTTGGTAATATTAGTGCTTCTAATGGCCTGTTGGAGTGAGGGAGCCTGAGCCTGTGATGATCCTAATTTCATATATATATATATATATATATATATATATATATATATATATATATATATATAAACAGGGTGTCCCATAAGTCCGGCATCATAGGAAAAATTCATATTTTTCTATTTCTACAAACCATAATTCATATTTTTCTCTTTCTACAGGCCATAATGTCTGTGAGCAAGGAAGAACGAATCAAGATAATTCTACTCATAGGAAATCGGAGTCAAAGAGACTGCAACAAGTCTGCTAACACAACTCTGTGTTATTGGCTCGCGGTCTGGATGCAGTCTGTTAAATTCAGCAGCGGCCTCTCTTTGACTCCGATTTCCTATGAGTAGAATTATCTGGATTCGTTCTTCCTTGCTCACAGGCATTATGGCCTGTAGAAATAGAAAAATATGAATTGTGGTTTGTAGAAATAGAAAAAATATGAATTTCTCCTATGATGCCGGACTTATGGGACACCCTGTATATATATACATATATATATATATATATATTAGTGATGTAGGTCACATCCGCATCCGCATCCGCATCCGCGGAACATCCGCACATTTTCTCGTATCCGCATCCGCGTCCGCATCCGCACTTTGGACTGCGGATGTCGTGCGGATGTGGACCGTTGAGATAAAACGTCATTAATAAGCGGAAATTATCAAATTCTACTATATTAGTAGAACTAGTTCATTGTGCGCAAAAGTGATGCAAGCGACAAGATGAGAGGCTGTTCTTGTATGAAGTTACTCTCTTGCAACCTACTTAGATCCACGTTACAAAGCTAAGTTATTTTCACCTAGTACATTAGAACGAGTTAAATCATCACTTGGCAAAGCAGTTGAAGAGCTTCAATCTCTTGAATCTGTCGCTTCGCCACCCACCAAAAGAATAAAAGTTTCAGTGACAGAACCAACACCTTCAACAAGCAAATCTATCACAGAATCTGTCTCTCAGTTTCTTGAGTCAAGCAGCAATGACGAGACCTACGCGATGTCAAAAGATGTAGTAAAAATGATCGAGAGCTATCACCAAGAAAAACGCCTGGCTGCATGTGACAATCCTATTAGTTGGTGGAAAAATACGCAGAATATCTATCCATACTTGAGTAAACTTGCAAGGAAACATTTAGCCTGTCCTCCAACAAACGTACCAAGCGAGAGATTATTTAGCAGTGCTGGATTAATATATGATGAAAAGAGAAACAGACTGGCAGCAGAAAAGGCAGAAAAATTAATGTTCCTTAAGCATAACCTTCCTATAATTAAGTTTGAACATTAAACGATGAACATCTTAGTTTACTTTATTTTAATTACTCATTTATAAATATGCCTAATAAAACTTTAAACTTAATATAAATAGTTATCAAGCTAATTAAAGATCTCTTTCTATAAGGGTGGAGGTTGGGGAAAGAGGTCGGTGGGGTGCATTTGAGTTGGGTTCACGTCCCGCATCCTGGTAACACAATTATGGTTTCTAATTGTGGCTGAAACTCAACAAAATATTACGAATTTATTTGCAGACGAATTCACTAATTGATTTCTATATTAGTTAGATGCTTGATATTATTTTATATGTTCAGAGAAAAGTACAGCAATTATTGTACAATTAATCAATTATACTACATTATAGCTACAGCTCTCTCTATATAATAACTTATTATATACGTTAAACACAACAAATCTCGAATATATCCTAAAAAATAACGAAAATGTAGACATCCGCATCCGCATCCGCGGATGTTGAAATCAAACATCCTCATCCGCATCCGCATCCGCGGATGTTAAAAAAATGACATCCGCTACATCACTAATATATATATATATAGTTAATTACATTAACTATCTAATTTCAGGCATTCTCTGTTGTAACTTAAAAATTCGGGCAAATTTTTATCAGCCCCCCCCAAAAAGAATAGGTACCGTACGCCTATGCATTATATACATTATATATCTTTAAATATGAAATATATTTATTTTCCTTTCCTTTCCTTCATTGTGATTTTGCCCTCTGATAAACTACTAGGTACAAAAAATAAATTATGGTTTTCAGAAGAAACTAGGGTAAATATTCGATTTTACTCCCAGTCTGGTTTTATGATGAGAGCAAACTTTTCTAGTCAATTTTGAGGTGCTTTGCACGAATCTGCCATTGGTTTCCTATGCAAATGCGTAGTTTTTGAGATATCGTAACATAAACATATAGGATATGTTCATGTTACGAGATCTCGTAAACGACGCATTACCACAGGAAACGTGCAAAACACCTCAAAATTAACAGAAAAGTTTGCTCTCGTCATTTTCGTTTAAACTAACGAAAATATCACCACTTAACCTAACCAATCATCAAAGGCGTACAGTTGACCTAACCAGGCATTCAGTTGACCTAACCGGGCATTCAATTAACTTAACAGGTTAATATTGGTTACCTCACCTAAATATCTTCCGATCTTTTCGTATTAGGCACTCACTGTCACATTTCGGGCAAGTTAAGGATGAGAGAATAACGCCGTAATTGATAAAAACATCCAATGCTTTGTCTTCATCTAAGGCACATGACGAATCAAGTCTTCAAAATCAAGTTCACAGGACTGACACGTCATACTGCTAGCACAAAACTCACAAAACTAACAAAATTTAGTCGCGAAAAATAGCCAAAACAGAAAACAACAAACTAATTAAGTCGCAGAGTAGCGAAAAAATAGCCCAATTAGGAAAAATATTTTATGAAAAAAAGTACATTATAGCCAAAACAGGAAATATATTTTATTAATAAAAGTACATTTGAACAAATTTGCAAAAGATAAGATATATATATATTTTTTAGTCAGTTTTTAATGGCAATTCAATATATAGTACTTGTTCAACTGCTTGTGACTGGGAGTAAAATCAAATATTAACCGAAACTAGAGTTTTCACGAGAAAACTAACGCTAATTTTAAATTCAGCGCACCCAAAAACAAAGAAACACCAAAAAAATAAGATAAACACAAATTTTCCAAAATTTTGTTACACAGTGTAATAGATTGAAGATTGTATAATAGATTGTCACCCTTCCATGTTGACATTTCTAAAGTTAGCTTTTTTCATTTTTATTGTTGTCAAGTTTTTGGCGCCCCTTCCCAAAGGGGAATGAGATAAATGAATGAGATAATCTGTGAGAATGACCAAACTTCAACCCAAATGTTTATCCTTTGGAATGTTCCTCTAATCTCCTTGTGTTTCCTCTCCTCTCCTGAAAAAACTGGAATCGAAATTTAAATTGAATCGAACGGAAAAATATAGAACTTAAGTCAAAAAATAAACTCAAACCGAAAAAAAATTTAAAACTGAAATCGAAACTGAAGTTGGTATTTTTCAAACTTAAACTGAAATCGAAAACTGGACTTAAAAATTTATCAGTTTCCCATCCCTGTCCCTGATATATATATATATATATATATATACAGGGTGAGTCAAAAGTAGCGCCCGATTTCTGTTTTTTCGGCTGCAATTGTGCATCGATCACGAGGGAGGGCACTTTGAAAATTGCAAGTAAAACAGCTTGGTACAGTTCCGTAATAATTTTCCCCGAATAAATGGTTAGATAAACATGTCATTCATTTATTTCTACCTTCTTGTACACTGTAATACAAATGGCAAACAAACAATCAACTGACAGAAATCGGGCGCTACTTTTGACTCACCCTGTATATATATATATATATATATATATATATATATATATGGGAATGAACTCAGAATGGTCCCCTGAGTTTTTTATGATACACACAGACAGTGCATGGAACAAGGAACTCTTCTGGGATAATTAAATCCACTATAGTCCGAATAAGTAATGGTAAATGACAAATATCATAGTTTTTCTTTTTCATGATGCTAGCCCGACGTGGGCAACGGGTCACTCGCAAAGAGGTCCCATAAATATAGCTTCCCTCACCAGCTATCTGCAAAGCAGACAGGATCCAGCTTTGGGACATGGATCTAGGGTTTAAAGCAGCCTAGCCCTGCTACATTTAGAACCTCAATATAAGCAAAAGACTCGCTGCCTTCACGTCAGATTGAATACATCAAAGAAAAAGGGGTAACTATTATATTTTTAACCAAGTTTTGGTTTTTGGCTAAAAATATAATAGTTACCCCTTTTTCTTTGATGTATTCAATCTGACGTGAAGGCAGCGAGTCTTTTGCTTATATTGAGGTTCTAAATGTAGCAGGGCTAGGCTGCTTTAAACCCTAGATCCATGTCCCAAAGCTGGATCCTGTCTGCTTTGCAGATAGCTGGTGAGGGAAGCTATATTTATGGGACCTCTTTGCGAGTGACCCGTTGCCCACGTCGGGCTAGCATCATGAAAAAGAAAAACTATGATATTTGTCATTTACCATTACTTATTCGGACTATAGTGGATTTAATTATCCCAGAAGAGTTCCTTGTTCCATGCACTGTCTGTGTGTATCATATATATATATATATATAATATATATATATATATATATATATATATATATGGGCTAGGCTGCTTTAAACCCTAGATCCTGTTCCAAAGCTGGATCCTATCTGCTTTGCAGAGAGCTGGTGAGGGAACCTATATTTTTGAGACCTCTTTGCGAGTGACCCATTGCCCACGTCGGGCTTGCATCATGAAAAAGAAAAACTATAGTATTTGTCATTTACCATTACTTATTCGGACTATAGTGGATTTAATTATCCTGGAAGAGTTCCTTGTTCCATGCATGGTCTGTGTGTATCATAAGAAACCTCAGGGAACCACTCTGAGTTCATTCCCATATATATATATATATATATTCCCCCTACCTACAGAACGCGTCGGAACGGCGTTCCGATACCATTTATTTTCAAAATGCAGAAGAAAATTTCAGGTCTTTATTTTTATTCTGAATTTTAAGCTTAAGCTAGCCTACCTATCAATTAAACTAAAGGAAACTTAGGTTAGCTTAGCATTTAGTAAAATCTTGATGCGGGTTGCGCGACTTTTCGATCATCAGTTTTTATATGTATCTTATATACTATTGAGCTAAAATGTGTCTGTGTGTGTGTCCGCTTTTTTCGGAACCGTGCACAGCCTAAACGGCACATCGGAAAATTCTGTAACCACCACCAACTGATAGCCTATGAGCTGACGATGTGCTCTGTCAAGTTTCCCGGTCCTAGGTCACCGGTTACTGGGTCCGAAGGCCCCAGCACCGCGATAAAACTACAGAAAAGAACGCAGCCGTGAAAATCTTGAGCTTCACATTTATATATATATATATATATATACTGCTACCCGCCCTCCGGGCGGGTAGCAGTATAATGGGGAGAGGGGGTGGGGTAATTGGGGGAGTGGGGTGGGGGTAATGGGGAGAGGGGTGGGGGCAATGGGGGTAATGGCTTTTTTACTTTTGTGTGTGGGGTAATGTGGGAGTGGGGGTGGGAGGGTAATGGAGTAGAGGGGTGGGAGTAATGGGAGTAATGGCGTTTTTTTTAAATTTTGTAGCTTAGCCACTTCTTCCTATGAGGGCTTCATATAATATAATTTTAAATCTACAACCAATAAAAAAAAATGAAGTAGCCACTTCTTACTATGAGGGCCTCATATAATGTAATAAAAAAAATACATGAAAAAGTGAAAAAAAAAAGTATTTTTCTCTTTACATTTGTGATTGATTGGATAGCCCAAAAGGACAATTTAAGGTATTATTATAGTATTACACCCGTCTAACGTCCAGCAACTATTATATGTTCATTAAGTAGATTTTGTAATTCTAAGACACTTTCCTTCTATAGCGTTTCCGTCGCAAATGCTTCGTTTTCGAGATATAAACATTTTTTTGGTGTGTATCTAGTGTGTGTTCGTACGTTCGTTTGTGTGTTCGTACGTTCGTTTGTGTGTTCGTTTGTGTGTTCGTTACATGTCTGCCCAATCACTGCGCTCCATCCATTTCGAATTTGAATTACTTTCGTACCGGAATGGAACACTCATTCCACTCATTCAGAAGTACATTAGGCCTGGCTCTGTGATTTATAGTGATTACTGGGCTGCCTACAAGACTATAAGTGATTTAGGTTAGGATAGGTTAGGGTAGGATAGGTTAGGTTAGGTTAGGATAGGTTAGGTTAGGATAGGATAGGTTAGGATAGGTCAATTTTGAAGGTGAAATTTATGTTTTTCCTATGGTTTTTGATGTGTTTTAAACGAATCTGACCTTCAAAACCGTCGGAAATGACTCGTTTTCGATTGCCGGCTGGGGGGAGGGGGGTTATCTCAAAAACGAGTCATTTCCGACGGTTTTGAAGGTCAGGTTCGTTCAAAGCACATCAAAAACCATGGGAAAAACAAATTTCACCTCCAAAGGGAGACGGGTGTAATACTATAAATTTACCCAATTTCAAAGCTGGGCACAAACCGTTAATCCGTTAATCGTTAATTAACGAAGTTAACTTTTTCGTTAACGATTTAACTTTTAAGTTAACTTTGAAAATCATTATCGGACTAATTAACTTCCGTTACATTTAACTTCCGTTAACTCAAGTCCGTTAACCCAAAAAATTCATAAATAAACGTTTAAAAGTTTCTATTATTTTCAGTGCTGAGCAGGTGCGCAATTAATCCGCCACTGTTAATAGTGATGAACGAATTTCCATTTCCGCAGTGCCTGACGATGTCGACACTATCGTTGGCAATCCCATCAACCTGCCAGCCCACATGAGGTGAGCTGCCCACACCTTCAACCTAGTGGCCAGCAAGGATGCAGATGCTGCACTGCAGAGTTCAGTGTTCAAGGGGCCCTACAGGGCTGCCATGGCCAAGGCACGCGCCCTCTGGAACCTGCAGGATCGCAGCACTGTGGCAGCAGACAGCATCTACGCTGAGGTGGGGAGGAGGCTGGTTGTCCCCAACACGACGAGGTGGAACTCCACCTATGACTCTGTGGTGGTCCTGAACACAATCCTGGAGACGAAGAGGCCTGCTCTCCACAGAGTCATGACCCAGCTGAAGGTCAACAGCTTCAAAGACCAGGATGTCGACTTAATGAAAGAGTATGTCAAGGTAATATATTTATAAATTAATAATAAACTAGCGGGACTCGTGGAAATTCCACGATTTATTTTTTTCTGGTTACAATTAAATGCAGGACCTTGATACAATAATAGCGTTGTTTACGTAAACGTTTAAGAATACAATTATTCCAACTATATTTATTTATTGCAATAAAGTTATATTTTTCTTAACACCAGCCAGTAGATACGTTTTAGTTTTGCTCATTCAATTATCGTTATATTATTGAGTAAAATACAGCAGAATAATATTGCAGAATAATACAAATTTGAACTACAATTTACTAATTCTCCATTGTTTTATTTCCAGATCATGTCACCTGTGGCCAAAGCACTCGACAAGATCCAGGGGGAGGAACAAGCCTACCTTGGGACTCTGCTGCCAACAGTTGCTGCGACAATCTTCAGGCTTAAGGACTTGAAGTCCAAGGGCCTCGTCTACTGCAGCGCCTTGGTCGACGCACTTTTGGCAGGCATCGACAAAAGGTTTGGGCCCCTCCTGGAGGATGACGAATGCCAGCTGGCTGCTGCCTTCCATCCCAGGTTTCGCCTCATCTGGTTGGACAAGTATGACAACACCAAGGTCGCCAGGGTGAGGAAAAGCATGGAGGGTACAGTCGAGGAGGCCATGAAGCAGCAGTCCAACGAAGTGGGCAGCAACAGTGGAGGCAGCAACAACGAGGAGGAGGAGGAGGAGGACTTCTTCAGTGCTGTCATCCAGACAAAAGAGAGCAGCAGAAGCCACAGGTCACTCAAGGGCAAGGCCCAGAACTTGGTCAAGACCTGGCTGGAGACCAACTCCAAGGACTTGCTGACAGATGCTGCCTTCTTGGGTGAGCAAGTGTTGGTGGACTTGTTCATCAAGTTCAACACAGCCATCCCCTCCAGTGCTGCAGTGGAGCGTTTGTTCTCTATGGGCAAGGACATCCTGAGGGCCAAGAGATCATCCCTGTCTGATGAAAACTTTGATATGCTAATTTTCATGAAGGGCAACATGCATCTCATGGACAAAATGGAGAACGAGAAGAAGAGGGAAAATTAAATTATATATATATATTGTGTTTTTCATTTTTTTTATAATAAAAGTTAACGTTAACGGTTTATCGGTAACTTCCGTTACATGTTTAACGAATTAACGGATTAACGGTTAACGAAGTTAACTTTTTGGTTAACGGATTAGCGGTTAACGAAGTTAACTTTTTGGTTAACGGTGCCCACCACTGCCCAATTTAATTGGGATATTAAGCTCCATTCTTTCATCGATTTGCAGTTACGATTCATTACAATTTTTTGTAATTATATTATTTTATAAAGTATGACAAAAAATAAACGATAAAGTTAGACTCCAAGTGAACCATTTTCCGATATGTTAGAGGGGAAAAAGTATTCCATCATATTATAGTATTCAACAAACGCACTACTGTCTTCTTATTTGTGGATCATAAAAAATTGTACCATCCAGTGATATGCCATATATATGAGATAGATGTGATATGCCATACTTTTGTCGCTTAGCCACTTCTTCCTATGAGGGCTTCATATAATATAATTTTAAATCTACAACCAATAAAAAAAATGAAGTAGTGCAAAAAAAAATCCGGAGGGCGATAGCGAGCTACCGCTTGTATATACTAAACCTTAGCCCTTAATTTTTCCTTTAAAATGTTTCCTTGAAATTTTCGTTTGAAAGAACTTTAGGTAATATGTATATTTCACGAACAAAAATTATTATCTTAATACTGGTGTAAAGACTTTCGGAAAGCTTTGCTATTACGACAACAGACGGACAGCTTGTTGCGAAAACTATGTACGGAATCGCAATTTGACAACACATTTTAATATTTACCGCTAATTTGGTCGACTCAGTATTGCTGCATATATTTCATTAAAATGAGTGGGGTATATGGAGGCGGTAAGTAACGTTTTTGTTGAAGAGCATCTTCTATTTATTTTACCTTGAAGCCACATAATCTCTTAGGTTTTATGCACCATAAGGACAGTGGACCAAAGGAGGGGGACGATCAAACAAACAAAACAAAACCTCTTTATTGCAGATCATGCACTATCCATAGTCATTTAATATACGAGTCATATACTTAATACTGAAATAAGGCCATAGTCACATTACATTTCATTTGGAAAACATGAAGCCACTGGGCCCTATGGAGGTTATCGAAGTCATGAATTACCTTGAACTGTTTTTACCTCAAGGGTGCGCTGCTATCTCGAAGTCCACTCAATGCCACCAGAGGCCGGACCACGACGTAAACGCCACCATTCTTTCATGCCATAGAATTTACATTACATTTCATTTGGAAAACATGAAGCCACTCGTGCCTATCAAGGTAATCCAAGTCATGAGCTACATTTGGGGCCAGTTCTGTGTTGCCCCCCCCATGCAAAATATGATTTTATTGAACATTTGTGATTGTGATCTTTACGGGGGCTCTGCCCCTGTACACCCCCCCCCCCCCCCGAGACCTAAATTATACAAAGGATAATGTAATAACATGTACCCACCTTGCCTGGGTAGGTGGAGCCATAAGGACTAATGTAAAGGATAAGAAACCTAAGAAATTTAAGAAACGTAAGAAATTTTTATAGTGGGCACACTAGGGGCCACTTTGGCCCATCGAGGTGGCTCCACTATGTAAAAACTGCCTGTACATTGGCAACAACCAATTTTTACAAAATTAATTAATTATCAATTTAAAACTAAAGATAGAATCTCTGGATCCAGAGGATCAAAGTCATAATAGGCTACTATCCAAAAATATGTTACACTCTATATCTATTTATAACTGACATGCAAATATATCAGATCCAAAGAATCCAGTCAATTTCATTACAGTACCCATCAATACCAGTACCTTGCCAACCAAAAATAAGTCATGGTCCATATCAATTGTGGACCAAGTCATAATTTACAACCATATACACTATAATATATGGTAATTATTCGTTTTTTGACCCAGTCTCTTTTTATAATGAGGGCAAACGTTTCTGGTCAATTTGGAGGTGCTCTGCACGAATCTGCCATCCGTTTCCTGTGCAAATGCGTAGTTTTTGAGATATCGTCATCTCAAAAACTACGCATTTGCCAGGAAATGGATGGCAGATTCGTGCAAAACACCTCAAAATCAACCAGAAAAGTTTGCATTCGTGCTAAACACAACCTAACCTAACTTAGCCTAACCACCTAACCTAACTTAGCCTAACCACCTAACCTAACTTAGCCTAACCACCTAACCTAACCAGTCACCTTATTTTGGAGGATATAGTTTTGCAATTGCAGTAAGGAAGTGATGCAGAACTGTAGAATCGTCAGGATGTTCTGCCGATAATGAGGACGTCTATTTCCAGCACGTAAAACCCACGATTTCACATCCTTCCATTTTTTTTACGGCACCTAAACACCTTTGAGTCTTGTCTTAAAATATAGGCAGTATTACATTTAGGGCAAATCACGGATGTCGGAATTATGCCGTGATTGGAAAAAAACAACTTTTATTTTCATCGAGGCCAACAAGGCGGATTAGGTCCTCGAAATCAACTTCACAAGATTCACACGTCATACCAGTAGAACGAAAATCACCATACTGACCAGAAACAGAAAAAAGTAGCCAAAAAAAGCCCAAAAAAGGTAGCCCAAATAAACAAACCAACCAAAATTTATATATATACATATTAGAAAGTAGAAAGTATATTTTTAAAAAAAGTACATTTTATACAAATTTGCACAAGATAATATATATATTTTCTTATTCAGCGTTGATTGGTTATTCAATATATATTGCTGTTATAGCTGGGTGTGACTGGGTCAAAAAACGAATAATAACCTAATATATATATACTTAGGAGGAAAAGTGTAGGTGTGGCTGTAAAGACTGTATAGTAATGAAGAAATGTGCACCCATTTTGGGTCTCCCATTTAAAGGTGTTTGTTGGGCAAGTGAAGATCATGAGTTTTTCAATACCTCACAGTACTATGGGGGGCACTGCTCAGCAGAGGAATCTCTTTAAATGGGGTGTGTAAGGACAGAGAGTATCCCCTAACCCAAGATGCTGCCTCCCTATATCCCACAACACCTGTGTTGAGCTGTGAGATCTATCACCCAAAATGCACATAATATATATGAAATAAACTAGTACTATTCATGCGATAAAAATGGGCTTAAACACTATCACCAGATGTCCTTTGCAGACATCAAACTATCCAACCTTCATTTGAAAGAATCAAGTGTATCTGGTCACTACTTCTGTCAGACTGTTTCAAAACTTAATTATTCTATTTGTAAAACTATGTTTTCTTAAATTTGTTCTACATCTTGGCTTAAATAATTTCATACTATGACCTCTAGTCTGGTTATTGTGATCTTTAATGAAAAGAGACTCAAAATCTATCTTATCCAACCCTTTTATCATTTTATACACCTCTATCATATCACCCCTTAACCTCTTCCTTTTTAATGAGAACATGCTTAGATACGCCAGTCTTTCCTTATATGTCAATTGTCTTAGAGATGGGATCATTCTTGTTGCTCGTTTCTGTACTTTTTCCAGTTTTTCAATATCTTGTATCAAATAGGGACTATTAAATTGAATGCAGTATTTGAGGAGGGGTCTCACATATGAAATGTATAGTTGCTTTATAATATTGGGTGATTTGTATTCAATGTGTGTGTGCATGAGATTGAGTCTAGCATTTGCTTTATTTCTGATTACCATACAGTGATTTGAGGGTTTAAGTTTATTAGTCACAGTGACACCAAAGTCTCTCTTTATCATCATTTTTAATCCAAATTTCATTCATATTGTATTCAAATTCTGGATTTTTTGGCCCAATATGCATAACCTTGCACTTATCAACATTAAATTTCATCTCCCACTTATCTGCCCAGGCTGTTACTCTAAGTCTTTTTGTGTTGTCATTGCTCCTGCTACTGACTTAACATTATGGCCTAATTTTGTATCATCAGCAAATTTTGAGGTTTTACACGATAGGCCCTTCTCTAGATCATTTATAGACAACAAAAAGCAGAGGTCCCAGCACAGACCCCTGTGGGACTCCGCTCAATACGGGTCTCCAAGTAGACTTATTTCCATTTAGATGAACTCTCTGTTTTCTGTTTCTCAGCCATTCTTCTATCCAGTCAGCTATATGACCTCTTATACCATGGGCTCTAACTTTTACCAACAATCTTGCATGAGGAACAGTATCAAATGCCTTTGCAAAATCTAAGTACTGTAATACTATATCTACTGGCTCTTTATTATCCAAATACAATAGGACTCCATCATAAAATTTGATCAAGTTGGTTAGACAGGACCTTCCATTTTGAAAGCCATGCTGGCTATCATTTATAAGGTTGCACTCTTCAAGGAACTCAGTAACTTTACCTCTAATGATACTTTCGAGTAATTTGCAAATAATGGAGGTGAGGCTGATGGGTCTGTAGTTTTTTGCCAAGTTTCTATTCCCTTTTTTAAAGATTGGAGCCACATTTGCTTTCTTCCAATCCTCTGGAATTTCAGTACATATCAATGATTTATTAAAAATAATTTCTAGTGCCTGTGCTATATTCTTTTTGGCAGCTTTTATGATTATTGGATGCATTTCATCTGGCCCTGGAGATTTTTCTATTTTTAATTTATCTATTGCTTTTAGGATATCTAGTGGGTAATTCTATGAGAAATAGACAAATGAAGTACACGATCATGACTCCAGATTCCTGGGATCTTGGGAGCATTGCTCTAGTAAATTTGACCATGAGAAAAAGTAAATTTGGGTTTGGGTTTTGTTCATCCGCTAGACGTTATGCAATTTTTTTGCGTACCGGTATACGTTCTTGTACAAACCAATTTTTTTAAATTACAAATTTAGTTATTTTAAGTTTAGTTGGTAATTCCATATTTAACAATTATTTTTATTTTTTGTTAAGCTTCAATGTTTTGATAATTAAAATTTTATTAAAACGTATATTTTTTAATATAAAATTATCAGGATTGGACTATGTTCCATTGATCTCGGCCAGGTTTGATAAATTGGCCAGATAATTACTTGTGTGGTTTTGAGTAATCCACCATGACTCTAGAATTGAAAAGTTTAGTTAAGTTTAAACTTACTTTTACTTACTTTAACTTACCTACTTTTACTTACTCTTCCTTACTTTTACTAAGTTTAAAGCACTTACTTTTACTTACTTTCATTGTACTATATTTACTTACTTTTACTCACTTTTACCATACTATATTTACTAACTTTTACTTATTTTGTATTTTTTCAGGTAGTCAATAATCAATAATGGATCCTAATATTGATGAAGTTGGAGAGAAAAGTGAGGGTGTTAAAAGGGGTTACTTTTGTGGTCAATGCAAGAACAAATATTCAAAGAAGCAAAACTGGGAGGAACATTTTAATTCCAAAAAAAATATTTGTTACAATACAAGAGGTCCCAGAGTTTGGGCCCACAGCTTAGATATTGCAGTAAAGAAATACCAGGATGAAGTGCAGCAAAGAGATACGGCAAAGCAGTCATTTAGTTTGTTCACAAAATGTGCTAGTGCTAGACCTCAGAAAAATGAACCAACTTCATCAACTGCTAATCTAGAAAATGAAACTTTTTCACTAGATGTTTCACAGACTGAAGAAAGTGCTTCTCCTCCACCTAAGAAACAAAAGGTAAGTGAGGAATCTGCGCATCAGACTAACAAAACTGCTTTAGAGGAATTTGAAAATTCCCAAATCCAGAAGACATTGAATGCAATTTTGCGCCTAACAAAAGAAACTCACCAAGCTGTTGTGGTTAATAAAGAGAAGAGTCAAAATATGCCTTCAAGTTCAAGTGTTGCATCCAAATCTAATAAAGCAAAAAGCAACAAATTTGACATTTCCATAGCCCATTTAAGCAAGTGTAAATCAATACATTGCTGCTGCAATGAATAAATAAACTTAAGGTGAGTTATAAACTGTACATTATTGTATTATTATGTTTAGCTAAAACAATTTGTAATTGGTATGTCGTCAATTCAAGAGTTTACTATCATTAACCTATCTAGTGGTGTAAGGGGAAAAAAAGTAAATTCAGAGCTATGCTCCAGTAAATTTTTTCAAATCTGGAGTCATGTTAACATGGTAACCTCTTCAAAATTCATGAAACTTGGTGTGAGGGTTGGTTTAGGTCCAAATTAAAAATTTCTGAATTTTTTTGAAAATTGGTCAAGTTGGTCAAATTTTATGGCTTGACCAAATTTTGGTCAAATGAAAAAAAAACTAATTTTCAAACGTAAATATCTCAGCTCCTAATTGTGGTAGTGTAGTAAGTCTTAAGTGATAAAATATGTAAAATTAACTGTAGTTTCTAAATATGTATCATTTTTTTAGGGAACAAAAATAAAATTATGATTTTTTGGAAAAAGTTTTTTTTTTTTTTTTTGCGATTTGGCAGCAAAGATATCATTTTTCGAAAAAAAGACCATGAATAAAAAATGTTTATTTGATGTATGTACACCATAATAAGTAATAAAAAGTCAGCTTATAGTTTATTATAAGGCTCAAAACTGAGTTTGAAATTAAGTAATAAAATTTTTTTCAGACAACGAAGATTTATTACAGACTTGTTGGTCCAAAAAAAGACAATTTTCAATTCATATAAAAAATACATGTAGATAAACCAAAGGAGAAAAAATCTTTTAAAATATATGTACAATGTACATACATAACCCCTCTTATATTTAGGGACAGAATATATTGACAATAATAATGTTTAATTTATAAAGTGCTTATCAGAGTATAAAATACTCTTCCTAATACTACACGTACACAAGTCTTTGAGAATGAATTAAGAGACAGTATTCTCATCCAGTGAATCCAAATTTTAGACACTAATAATATAATAATAAGAAAAAAGAATGAAAAGATTTTTATAACTATTAAGTAGATACACAAATTTTAGAAATATTATATAGACAATCTTAAATAGTATATATTCGATAGAATTTATTTTATCTTTGAAAAGTTATTTAATTCTTGAAGTGGAAAAATGTATTGTATTCTTGTTCCTCCTCGTAAACTTGCTTCAATACTCCCAAATATATTTTCTGTTGGAACGTGACAAACATCATCTTGTGCAGGAAAAATGTATGAGGGACATACGCCTGAAGGATGGAGAAATTTTATCAGAAAATCATCATATTCACAGTCAAAGGACTGGACTAATCCAAGCCATAGTTTATTTTCATACATACAACCCACAAAAGAGCCTGTTTCGATTTCGCATTGAGACACAGTATTATGTTCTTGAACCGAAGCAGAAACTCTAATGAGCTCTCTTATTTCGACTGACTGTGTACTCTGAGAGAGTGGATAAACCTTCAACGAATTCTTTGGAATTGGGACGAAGCAATGTAATTGTTGAGTACCTTTGATAGAAGTAATAGGTTCACTCAGACGTTTTTGCAAAGAAAGCTCTACATCTACAACTTCGTAGAAGCCTTTATCTGTTTTTGTCCCGGCTTCAATCCAGCTGTAAAACAAATTCATAAATTTAGGTTGCGTGAAATAATCAAATATCAAATATTTTGTATATATGTATTCAAGTGCTGATGCTAATATTTAAAAACAGAAAACTACGAATTTGGCACTAAGAAACAAATGTCCTGATTAAGAAACAAATGTCCTGAATGGAGTCTCTATTGTTTTATTACCTGTTTTAATAGGGCTTTCATCAAATAAAGGTAAAATATTGTCACTGAGCAAATCTTTATTGAATTGCCTGTCTTGAACGACAAATTCTTCCAATGGTGGTGGATTCGTGGAATCGCTACTGCTTCGCTCCATAGATTCGTTAAGTATGTCTGGCACAGGTTCCGGCTCTCTGGATGAACGTTGAATATGTTCTAATACAATTGGCTTCTTTTTAATTGTGACATAGTAATTGATTTTCTTCCAAAATTCTATAGCTTGCAGCTGCCATGGCAGAGTTTACTTTTTTGATGTTACAGAAAATTCTTCTTGTGTTTTTTCATAGGATCGCAACAAAATTTTGTGTTTTGAGGCATTTTAAGGGTTAGGTAAATTTACATATACTAGAAAATTAGGTATATACTGAAAATCTGGAAAGAACAAAAAAATTTTAAAATTTGGAGGATTTTTTTTTTTGTCATTTTTTTTTCATAATAATCGTCAATAAGCTGACTTTTTATTACTTATTATGGTGTACATACATCAAATAAAATTTTTTTATTCCTGGTCTTTTTTTTGAAAAATGATATCTTCGCTGCCAAATCGCAAAAAAAAAAAAAAAAAGACATTTTTTCCAAAAAATCATAATTTTATTTTTGTTACCCTAAAAAAATGATACATATTTAGAAACTACAGTCAATTTTACATACTTTATCGTTTAAGACTTACTACACTACCACAATTAGGAGCTGAGATATTTACGTTTGAAAATTATTGGTGTTTTCATTTGACCAAAATTTGGTCAAGCCATAAAATTTGACCAACTTGACCCATTTTCAAAAAAATTTGGAAATTTGTAATTTGGACCTAAACCAACCCTCACACCAAGTTTCATGAATTTTGAAGAGGTGACTGTGTACTTCATTTGTCTATTTCTCATAGAATTACCCTGCTATGATGTCACCTGAAGGATACTTTTTCTGAAAACCTATAATAATAATCAATAACAATATATATATACTTCATTTGATCCTTATTTTAAATGCTAAAGTAAATCACAACACTTACCTTCATGTGTGTTTGATGAAATTGGATGTTGTTTTCATATTCCCTGATATGAAAGTGTCACTCACAGTATTTGCATCTTGCTCTTATATCCCCTGATGACTTGGGGGAATTTCAAAATGATTTAATATTTTTGCCATATCTAATTACATTTCAGAAACAAAAATTTGTGAAGTACTCATAAACTACTCACAAGTATGAGTACTTTACATCCCGAGTACAAATACTTGTACGAGTACTTGAATTTTAAAATTTACAAGTACAAGTACTTTGAAAGTGGTACTCATGAGCAATGTTCCCTCTAATTTTTTTTAGTCGGTGTGCGCAAGAAATTTTCGTTGTGCAGACATTTAGATTCATAGTGAAAAATTGTGCAAACTTTTCTGAGCGCTATTATCTTCAAAATTAAATATATATAAATATTAAATACTTAATAAATATTATTTCCATAAGATGATAGCTTGATCATTACTGTAGTATTAAATGAATATTAAAAAACTGTTCACAATATTATATATTCTCAAAAAAGAAAACATTTTATCCATTCTAAAAATATGAATAAAATAAAAAATAGTAAAATAAAATTCAACAAAATAAAGAAATAAAATAAAAATAACTAATTGAAAATGACTATTTTAGTTATCATTTCTCAAAACAATTTTTAGCATTCAGCAATTTAAAATAGACTATCAAGATTAATACATGATTTTTATCCATTCACAAAATAGGAATAAAAAAAATTTATTTTTTATGAATTATGAGATAATTACTATTCGTTTTTCTGCAAAAATAAGAAAGAGAAGGTTTATATTCAAACCGTTAATATATAAAAGAAAAAAATGCAAATACATAGAGTAAAAAAATCTGTATTGCGTAATTACGCAATACGGAAGTTGGGCGAATGGGGTTAATACTTAAAAGAGCGACTATAGAGTATGTTGACACAAATGGTCAGACCTTGTGTGACGATATATTTTTGAAATTACTTCATTTACTGTCGTGACTCATGATACGCTTGAGCCTGTGCGCATTTTATTTTGCTGTGTGCGCAGGTTTCACAACGCGTGCGCGCGCGCACACGCGCACACCTTAGAGGGAACAATGCTCATGAGTAGAGTACAAGTACTGAGTACGAGTATCCCAACCCTGGTTCACATACATGTTTATTTTAGTTTAGAGTAGATTTACTTCATTTTTCAGTTCTTTGTTCACACAATATGTCCATTGCCACTGTAATTGAAAAGTAATATACGATCATCTATTACTATTACAGCCAAAAAATTATGATCTATTACTATTTCTTGAAAAATCCTGTAATAGTCTATTACACTATTACTTATTACTATTACCCCATGGCATGTTCTACAGATCTACAGAAGCTAAGGCTAACAAAGACCCTAAGATCCACTCTAAGGTTAGCCCGAGAGAAAGGAAAGAGTAAGGGGTGAAATCATGCAAGGGTTGTCACCACACCATCTCAGATTTTGGTAAAATTTGGTATACAAAGAGATTCTAGGCCAAAAGTAATGGAATGAAAAATTTTTTTTGATACCATGTTTGTGGGCAGACTTATGGCCCCCCTTTTTCAGCCCCCCCCCACTGACTCCCCCATTTTTTTGAATCCCCATAACTTTGTCCCTAATTGAGATAGAGAAATGAAACAAACACCATTAGAAAAGAAATAAAATGATCTTTCAGACACATTTTATGTATTTGAGCCATAAATTAAATAGAAAAAAAGTTATGGCCTTTTGAAAATTTGGGGGGACTAGCTCCCCCCCCCCCTAGCCAATCCACCCACAATTTTTTTTTGGCAAAAAATACTTTGTCTTTATCTACGATGTATAATGCAGATCAGATCAATGTGTATATTTGATTCTTTCAATGGAAAATACAAAGTCAAAAAATAACCACCAATTTTTTGGTCTTTTTCACTGAAAACTAGGTCATTAGGTGATACAAGTACTTGGCAAACTTGGATAGTTAAATTTGGACTGTAAATAAAGTAAATACAACTGCTTAGAAACAGTTTTAAAGCAGATAATTATAATTACTAGTTGAATTCAACTATTCAACTTATCCAACTAAACACCATACCATGTTTAAATTTTCTTTGAAGTTAGAGCAAATTCTCTTGGATTGAACCTATATATTATCTTCACTCCTGGCAATATGTTTGTGGGACTCAATGTTTTCGAAACATTTTTTTGATGAACCCAGCAAATATCTTCTTTTTCTGGGAAGTAGCAGCAGTAGCTTCTTTCCTTGTGCAAAAAAGATATATTATAGTCATGGTTTTCTTCAGAAACCTCAATTACAAGACCAATCCACTGCTTGTTGTCATACCTGCAGATTACATAGCTGCCCACATTATACTGCATTTTTGCCTCAGATTCACTTTGTTCTCCAATTTTGCAAGTCATGAAATGGCTAGATTTTGAAGTTAAATATGCCTTGACATAGTTAAATTCTAGTGGAACCACTTTGTGAAATCCTTGTGTCCCCTTCAGAGTCTTAACTGAGTTGAACCTTGCTCTTAACTTATCAGCTATCTCTGAAATCTCCTGTTCTGTAGTGAAAAAAAACTTTATCCCAGTCAAGTTTGCCACAGCATATTCATAGAGAAACCTAGCTGTAAGAATGTGATTTGATGTTAATCTTTGTAGACTGGCTTTATAAGCAGCTCTTTTTACAGTTCCACCAATGCCATCACAGGCATTTTTTCCATGGCTTGTTCCAAAAAAATTCCATTCTGCTTTAACCCTTTCACTCATTGAGTACATAATTGTGTAGCTGAAATATAAACCATATTGATTCATATGTAACCACATATAAAGGCAAATTTCCTTTTCACCATACGCCATAAATTCATGAGCAAAAGGGTTAAGGCAAAAAATCTTTTTCATGATAAGTCAAATTAGAGAAGTTGTACTTATTTCTATATTGACCAGCACAACCATCTGAAAAATAATTTATTTTTTTGGTGTTAGGTAGAGTCATTTTTATATCTGCAGTAAGAACCTTCTTTAAAGTGTACACAGTGGCTGTATTATGAAAAATAGTCACTCACAAAGCAATAACAAATATGTTTTAGAGTTCCAGATTCCTTATGATACAAAACAAAGGGATGGAGTGTAGCCTGTTCATTTACCCAATGGAAACCCTGAGCAGCATCTTGGCTTACAAAGGTGTAATTTTCACTGGTCTCCTATAACAATGACTTCATCTAAGGGAAGTTTCTCTCTCAAGTTCTCAAAAATAGGCACTTTGTGTTCAAAACATAATGATGTCTTGTTAACTCCCTCACCATTAATGAAAGCCTTTCAACAAAGTCATCCAATAAGGCATTGTGAGATTCTAAAAAAGATCAGTCTGTACTAGCCCATTGGCTATAGGTAATCAATTCTCGATCTTATAGCTCATCCAGAGAATAGAGGAATGTTGATACTGCAGTGGTACCAGGACAGTTTTGACATTGATCCATCCATCATACATTTAGGTTCATTCATGTCACATACAGCTTTACTCATGAGAAGCTTGGTGTCTTTGTCTTTATTCCCAATTGAGGATATCATCAGTATTGGATTCTGGTGATGCGTAGGGTACATACTACATATGCATACAGAATGTGTCCCATTTATTCCAGCAATTACACACTGATTTGGCCTTAGCTTAGCAAACATTGAAAAGCCAACTTCTGAATGATTTCTTTCTTTATATAGACAATGAATAAATCTCCTTTAGATTTCCAAGAAGTCTTTTGGGTTCAAGGCGCTTCTCTCCATTTTCTTGTCTGACAGAAATACAATGAGACTTACCTGGCATTATTCTTGATATATTGTCATCCAAGTAGAAGCTTTGAGCTTCTTCCCTGACAGTAGCTGTTAGATATTTACCCTTGGAACTGCTTAGAATTTCAGGAAAAATACCATGGTTTTTTCTCCACATTCATGACTCGCTGACCAAATATTTTAAAGCTCCAAAAAATTGCATGCTTTCATCAATTCCCAGTGGGCTCAAGGTTAATATCTGGACTCTTCGCTCATAAGATGACATCTTGTCAAATTCTTCCTTCAACCATATCATGTTGTTGTCAAATCTGCACACGCAAACAATTAAAATAAATTTTAATTTGCCTTTTAAGGCAAATTAAATTTCATTATAAAAAATTAAATTATTATATTAAATTATATTAATAATAAAATCAAAATAAAATTTACAATTAAAATAAATTTTAATTTACCCTTTAAGGCAAATTTTAAGGCTAACTAAAAACTAAACTAACTTAAAATCTGTAGCTTACTTACCTTTCAGCATTTTTTCATCAAGTCTAGCTAGCTTTGCTGGACTAGCCTTGTCTTCATCATTCAAATTTATTCATAGAGCATCTTCTAGTTTTCTTTTTAGTGATATCTTGGCTCTCTCAAATTTATCTTGAACTATTTTAGCTTTCATATGACTTGGGACACCATCTGTAAAAATAAAATTAAATGCTTGAAAATAAAGAATTTTAATCTTGAAATTAGAAAGATTAATTAGGATTATTTAGTATATATAATATAAAGGATTAGCTATATATTATGTATAGGATTATATATTTATTATTTTATATTATATATATTATATTATTATATATGGATTATATATTTATGGATATGTACTTACACATTTTGAAAGGTGAAATTGTCAAAGATCCCAGGGTAATGTTGGCTTCATCTGTCACTGTAAACTCTTTATCCTTGTGCTCCATTGTATATGATGCGATGTCTTCTGATGAGTTGCTGCTGTTGCTGTCAACTATACCAACTTTTTCTGTGCTGACTGGCCCAGTTGCTTTAAGCTTTGTAAAACAGTTTGTACATACAAAGCTACCTTTCGTAAAGCCACATTCTGGATCACTTTTTTCAACAAATTCCCATGGCATTGGTCTTAACCCAGCAGTTATGATCATCTTATGAGTAAGAGAAGGATTGCAACAAACGCGCTTATAATTTTTACTCATTTTCTTGTTCACAATTAATTAAATTTCTCTATACCAACATAATATCTGAAAAAAAAATTATAATGATTATAATAATTTAAAAATATAAATAAATTTGTACCTCATAGGCTTGTTTAGTTCAAGTTATAGGTTATTAAATAAAATTTAAAAAAATAAATATTGCGTGGAACCTTAATCTACTCTCATATAAAAGTGGTGTTGATTTTCGTCGTCGTCGTCATTGGGCCTAGGCAAGCTACGGCTTGGGACCGTAGCGCATCTATCCGGTATAGGTTAACCTGGATGATGTAGCCATAAGCACTGCCGCTGGTTAAGTGCCAACCAGTGATTATCTCACTAGCCATATTGAGTCCATTAGGCGAAACTGCGACAGTACCAAGGATGGAAAATATAACCCTTGGATTTCTATTATTTATTTGCAAAATGGACATGGTATTAGATTAAAATAATTATTTGAATATAAATAATTAACTGACAATTGTGATATATATAATTATGTTTACATACAATAAAATAATACAGTATACATAAAATTAGTATTAATGTGGTTTACAATTGAATTATGATGGGTAACTAATTTAAAATGAATTTATAGCTATTCTGAAATTCAAGACGGTAAAATTAACATTTATCTTGAAACTAAAATAAGAGTATTCACTACACACTCCCCGACCAGAGAGGAAGTTCAAAGAGTTCCGAACGACACAGATTTCCCTTGGACCTTTTTGGTAGCTACATGTACCTCGCTTAATGTTGATTCCAAAAACGCAGGCTTAAGACGATCGATAGAAACCTTGTCGACCTTGGAACCGCGCTGGATGAGAAATGATTTGCGCGTACGTCGGAGAACTTCATAGGGCCCGTCATATGGACATTGGAGAGGCCGTTTTGGGACAGGTACACGAACGAAAACGTGGGTGCAAGACTGGAGGGCTGGGGAAACAAAGATGTTCTGTTGGCTAGTCAATCGAGGGGGAACAGGCTGAAGGGACTGCATGTGAGAGGAAAGTGTTTGAGCGAATTCCGTAGGATCACATGACTTATCCCCTGCAGTGAAGTAGCCACCAGAAAGGTCCAAGGGAAATCTGTGTCGTTCGGAACTCTTTGAACTTCCTCTCTGGTGGGGGTGTGTGTAGTGAATACTCTTATTTTAGTTTCAAGATAATGTTAATTTTACCGTCTTGAATTTCGGAATAGCTATAAATTCATTTTAAATTAGTTACCCATCATAATTCAATTGTAAACCACATTAATACTAATTTTATGTATACTGTATTATTTTATTGTAGATAGATTTGCCGTGGAGAAGAGAAGTAAAGTCTTGGACATTTGGTACCGGATATTGGTCCGGGATGGTTGTCGAATTCAAAAACCGGTAATCCCCACATGGTCTCCAGTCTCCTGACTTCTTCTGGACCAGGTGTAGGGGAGAGGACCAACTGCTTTTGGAAGGTCTTATTATCCCAAGATCTATCATAAGCTGGAATTCCGATTTGGCAGCTTTCAGTTTGTCTGGGGCAAGACGTCTGGGTTTTGCAAACACAGGGGGACCTTTTGTTGTAATGTGATGGGTAATGGTGTGCTTAATGGTATCACCCATCTGCATCGGTTGAAGAATTCCTGGATATCGCTGGAAAAGGCACTGGTACATGGAATTAGGGGGAATGAGGGAAAGTGCAGAGTTCGAGGCGTCCGGAAGGGCAACCTGTTTGGCAAGAACAGAAAGCAGTGTGGCCTGGTCGCATAAGCGTCGCTTGTCAAGATCCACCAGGAGTTTGAAATGCTGGAGGAAGTCAGCGCCGATTATGGGATGCTGCACTTGAGCACAGATGAAAATCCACTTGAAGGATCGGTGAAGGCCCAAGTTTAGTTCACGTGACTGAGTACCGTACGTGGGTATGCGTGAACCGTTAGCAGCGTATAGAGGCGGAGATTCCGAGTGCGTATGACCAGATTTTTGAGGAATACACTGACTGACGCTCCGGTATCGACCAAGAAATTGACACCAGAGTTCCTGTCCTTTATAAATAACAGGTTGGCAGTGCGAGTACTAGACGCCATTAAGACTCGCTGCTGGGGTTTTCCGACAAAAAATTGCAAGGGGAGATGCACTTCCTAGCCTTCTTTCCAAATTTAGAGTGGTAGAAGCAGATCTTCCCGGAACTCGAACGATGCCTCTTCGTAAATCTTGACCGAGAATGGCTTCTTTGCCGTTGATTTTGTAGCAGAGAACAAACGTGGTTGAGTTGTTGACTTAACTCTTCCACTTTCAACTCCAGTTCCGATTGTGTGTTCATGTTGTTGACCGGAGCTGTGTCAATCTCCACTACTTTGTCGGCAGTTTCTGCTAGTTTATCAACTGGAGTAGCAGGATCCATAGTGGCCAAGACACGCTGAGCTGATGGAGGAAGTTTCTGCAAGAACAACTGTCTAAAGATGTCCTTATCGAAGGTTTGTGCGCGTTCGCCTAGAGCGCACTGCATAGCCCTCAGCATTTGAGTGGGCTTACGGTCTCCAAGTTCTTCTTTTGAGATTAACTGATGTAGTTTCTCACGCTCGGAGACAGTGGTGCGGCACAGGATGGCAGACTTCAGATCGTTGTATGGGTCCTCACTCGTGGAAGTAGACACGATGATGTCACGGACTTCAGAGATGATGCTCGCTGGTAGAGAGGACAAAACATGATCGTATTTTGTCCTGCTAGCGGTGATCCTTCCCAAGTTGAATTGTGATTCCACTTGGTGGAACCAAATAAATGGATCACCCGGCCAGAAGACGGGGAGCTTTACGCTCAAGTGGGAGATGGCACCAGCGTCATCAGGCATCTTCTCCTATGCTTGCTGACATACAAGCAAGACGACAAGTTACCAACGAAGGAGTGGAGGTTGAGACGAGCGCAGGCACAGAGCGCACGGGCAGGGGTGAGGGGCAGAGGGCACGAGCGACGTTACAGTCTGGTCCTAGTCGCTCAGTGAAGGGGGTGATGGGCACGAACGACGTTACAATTGTTGGTTTTCGTCGTCGTCGTCGTTGGGCCTAGGCAAGCTACGGCTTGGGACCGTAGCGCATCTATCCGGTATAGGTTAACCTGGATGATGTAGCCATAAGCACTGCCGCTGGTTAAGTGCCAACCAGTGATTATCTCACTAGCCGTATTGAGTCCGTTAGGCGAAACTGCGACAGTACCAAGGATGGAAAATATAACCCTTGGATTTCTATTATTTATTTGCAAAATGGACATGGTATTAGATTAAAATAATTATTTGAATATAAATAATTAACTGACAATTGTGATATATAATTAATTATGTTTACATACAATAAAATAATACAGTATACATAAAATTAGTATTAATGTGGTTTACAATTGAATTATGATGGGTAACTAATTTAAAATGAATTTATAGCTATTCCGAAATTCAAGACGGTAAAATTAACATTTATCTTGAAACTAAAATAAGAGTATTCACTACAGTGGCTATTATTTTCTTTGATTTTGTATTTTCCATTCAAAGAATCAAATATACACATTGATCTGCCTTATACATTGTAAATAAAGACTAAGTATTTTTTGCAAAAAAAAAAAATTTCTTGTGGGATTGGCCAGGGGGTGAACTAGCCTCCCCCCAAACTTTCAAAAGGTCATAACTTTTTTCTTTTTAATTTATGGCTCAAATACATTAAATGACAAAGATCTTTTTATTTCCTTTCAGATGGTGTTTGTTTCATTTCTCTATCTCAATTAGGGACAAAGTTATGGGGATTCAAAAAATGGGGGGGTCAGTGGGGGGGGGCTGAAAAAAGGGGGCCCATAAATCTGCCCCCAAACATGGTATCAAAATTTTGTTTTCATTTCATTACTTTTGGCCTAGAATCTCTCTGTATACCAAATTTTACCAAAATCTGAGATGTAGTGACAAATTTGATTTTTTTTGCATGATTTCATAGAGAACATGCCCCATGTCTGTTTCTCACCACTCACAAACTGGGGATGTGAAGAACAAAACAGGTTGAGGATAGAAGCAAAAAACATCTAAAAAAGATGAGTATATTATGATGATGATGACAAGCATAATAGAAAGAAGACTGGTGGGTGGGAAAGGGGAATATGAGGGAGTGTGGAAGTTGGTTGTATAATGTCTATTTTTGGTTCAAATTCACTAGTATATAAAAAGTTGTATTGTGGTAGCTGTTCATATAGACTTGCAGTAATCATAATGGAACTGAACTTTATCTATACTAATAATTGTGATTGTCGAACTGCCTGCAAACTTTTTTTCTTATGGCTGGCCAAACCACTGGCCAGATTTGGATGAGACTTGGGGAATAGGAGTAACTGAGGCCAGGGAAGAACACAGGCAATGTGGCATTGGCCTCCAAGGTCATCTGAAGCTGCTGAAGGCCTCTGTATTCCAGATTGGTTAAAGATAGTGACATCATAGACATCATAAAATGAGTGGAGCTCTATTATATACAGGAATACCTCAAAATTCATTTTCGCAGATTCATTGTCAATCTTATACTACCTATAGTTTCACAATCTGTCGTTCATATTCGCAGATTCGTCATTTTTTTAAAAATTTGAAAAAATTGACCAAAATTGACAAAATTCAACTGTTTACCAACACAATATATTATTATATTTTGCCAAAAAATGAGTAGAATTTGATTAATTAATCTGTTTAATAACATAATACAGTAAAATGTTTTCTCATTGAAACGTTATAATCTACCTCAAATTTCGTCATTTCATATTTCATCGTGTTATTCCAGAATGAATTAACAATGAATTTTGAGGTATTCCTGTATATATAAGAACATAGGCTATGTGGCATCAGCCTCCAAGGTTATATATATATATATATATTATATATACAGCAATACCTCGAACATCATCGCTAATGTGTTCCTGGAAAAGGTGATGATATTCAAAACAACAATGTTCAAGGAATGTAACTGATGGGAAATAAGAGGTTCCATTCTCAGATTTTTTTTTGTGTCAAAATCAGGATTTTTGCATTACAAATACAGTGCAAATACACTTGTTTTAACAGCTCAATCACCGGAAAAACATCTATAAGAAACTGTTCAATTCATACCTTTTATTTAAACAAAAATTTATAATACAAACGAAAAAATTAAATTGGAAATTATTTTTAAGCAAAACATTTGTCTACTGTTCAATTCAAACCTTTTATTAAACATTATAATACAAATGAAAAATCACTTTTGCTTCTTTTTTTTATTAGTAGTAGTACTGCTTCCAGTTGCACTCATATTTAATGGTCAAAATTACAAGGATTTTTAATAAAGTACAGTATAAATGAAAGAGTTCAACAGCAAACACAACCACATTTGACAGTAAGACACTTCAATATGGCACCTCAGCCACACTTGTTACTTCTGTGCAGAAGGGAAGGGTGATGCTGCCAGGCATAAGATGACGAAATAGCAAAACCAAGACGACGATGTTATAAATCTTAGTCAAAGGCATAGCAACGACAAAAGTGCAAAATAATATTCAAAACAATGATGTTCAAGGTATTACTGTATATTGAAACCTATGGTAAAGTTATTGAATGCCCATTTAGGTAAACTGTACACCCTTGATGATTGGTTAGGTTAAGTCATGATATTTTCTTTAAAACTAACAAAAATATCATGACTTAACCTAACCAATCAAGGGCATAACAATTAACCTAACTAGGCATATATATATATATATATATATATATACAGTATGTATATAAGCAAACAACCACAGGGAAAAGGAAACACAAAGTCTGAGCACTTTTGTGATATATTCACATTATCAAGGAGGAACAGAAAATAGAGAGAGATTACAAAGTAAATGAGTTAAATAGACAAGCAAAAAATTCACAATCAGCACCTCAAATTAAAGGCCTTAAAGCCCTCTAAAGATTTTTTCAATTGATAATATTTCTTTCGTGTATAATCTTTGGTTGCTGGGGGGTTTATTGGACTTTTCAACTGGGTTGCTTTTGGGAAAACAACTTTTCCAGACTGTTTGTAGAAAAATTTTGTAATATTCTGTAAGACGATGGCACCATTACCTTTGTTTTCATTAATTTCTGGCCATTTAATTTCCTGCTTTAATTAAATATTAGTGTTAATAACCATTATAATAATTTTTGTTTTCTGTACTGGTGTTTTGTCTAATTTCATCTATATAGTCTTTTTATATTTAGTAATTTAGCAGCCTACAGATTATGTTATCACTTGAAAAAATCTTTAGAGGGCTTTAAGGCCTTTAATTTGAGGTGCCGATTGTGAATTTTTTGCTTGTCTATTTAACTCATTTACTTTGTAATCTCTGTCTATTTTCTGTTCCTCCTTGATAATGTGAATATATCATGAAAGCGCTCGGACTTTGTGTTTCCTTTTCCCTGTGGTTGTTTGCTTATTAATAAGATCACATGTTATTTTGTGATTTTAGTTTATATATACTGTATATATAATTTTAGTGTGGACCAAAAAAATGAAGGTTTAAAAATCTTTGTTCCACATGAGTAATGTTATTCCTTTTGCTTACCTTAATCAAATTACAAAATTTGAAACCTCTACGTCA
Organism: Bathynomus jamesi; assembly: GCA_023014485.1. Taxonomy (NCBI): domain Eukaryota; kingdom Metazoa; phylum Arthropoda; class Malacostraca; order Isopoda; family Cirolanidae; genus Bathynomus; species Bathynomus jamesi. The sequence continues at coordinate 181,155 of JAJOZX010004814.1, read as the reverse complement.
AGTTTTAGGGGTCCTGAGAAAATTGCACTTTTCCTTTTAATGCTGAAAAAATTAGTTTTTCCTCATTTTCATAAGTTCTGTTTTATTTTTTGTTGGAAATTCTTTATGATTCTTGAAAACTGTTTTGAGCAGGTATTGTTTGTCCTCTTCTTTAGTTGTCACTGCTTGATTAAATTTTTCAATCAATACAACACCCCGCTCAGTTGTGTCATTTGTCACTCTAAGGGCACGAACTCTAGCACAGCCTCTTTGGTACTCAGGATCTATTCCCCATGTTGATGCAGAATTTTCAGTGGAGAGAGAATTGAGATGTAGAGCATCAAAAAGAGATTTAGTCCTTGAAGTAACAAAATCAGAAATCCTTTTTTCTTTAAAAGAAGCTAGGGTTACCTTTGCTTCTAAACGTTTCAGTCCCTTATTTCTTGGAGGCATTTTGATATTATTTCGCATTTGCTCCTTTTCTTCAAGGGATATGCTTTTGTCAAAGAAGCTTAATCCAACAAGTGTTTCTGAGAGGTACCACAGATGTCGTTTAATGGCATTTTGGGCTTGCTTGATAACACTTGATATCAAAGAATTTTCCTCTATTATTGCAAGATCTTGCAAAAATTTAAGATCAACATTTGGGGCTTCCTCTGGTTGAGAAGCTTTTGCCCAAGATTTTGCGTATACCAATGCAACAAATAAACAAATTTCTGTTATTGCATCAAGTTCTTTTTTAGTCATCTTAAATTGATTTTGGAGAAGAAAAAGCTTAAATGCATAAATTCCTTTTGCCATCCATCTTGCATGATGGTACGCTCCAGGTCTCTTCAAGGGAGTATTAGAAATGCTTTCTTCTCCAAAAAACAAGAGAACAAGTTGAAAAAATTCTTTATAATCATCTCTTGGCTGTTTAGAGTTGAGTGCCTCCTTCATGATTAAGACTGTTTGATTTTTTAAATCTTGAACTCTTTCAATTATTCTGCAGCTTTGGGAATCAACAGCAGTTGTGATTTGAGAATGATCCATAAAATCCCATTGAGTTTTGAATCTTTTGAAGATTGGAATATCAGGTTCAGAGGAATGGCCCATAGAAGTCCGGAAGACTTGAGATAGGACAATCTCATAAATATGGTGTCTGCAGGCTAAATATAAAAGCTCTTTTCCAAGTTCTTGTTCAATTTTAGTGCAAGCTCCAGCATGGATTCCGGTATTGGATGCTGTTGTGTCAAATGACAGCCCAATAATTCTCTGGGTCATATCATGTTCTTGCAGGAGAGAAATGCAAACACGAGCCATCTCCGTACCCGTGCCAGCAGTGACTTTAGGAATTCCCAGCAATTTCTCTTCACCATTCCCACTGACTAACACTGCAATCCTTTCCATTCTTCCTTCGCCTGCAAGAAAAAGTTAAAATATATAATTTATATATAATTTATATATATTTATTTTTAATATTTTATTTTATATATATTATATTATATATATTTAATATTTTATTTTATATTTAATATATTTATATATATTATAATTTATATATATATAATATATAATTTTAAATTAAACGAGTTATTTTAAATTAAACTTGACTTATTTTAAATTAAACTTGATTTATTTTAAATTAAACTTGATTTATTTTAAATTAAACTTGATTTTTTTAATTTGAAGGTAAAATGGTGTAGATTGTGAAAACTAGCTTCAGACAGTGAAATGTAACCTAATTAAATAGAAATTTAGCTATCAAAATGTTTAATTAAAACCAACCAGATAATAACACATTGCCTAGGTGTGAAAACCAGACCCACAACTAAGTTTTTCACCTGAGAGATAAAATATAAATATGCTAAATTAATCAGACAAAAAAACTAACCTGATATCTCTGGGAGCATTTTTCCATCCCAATGAAGAACTAAAGGCTCTCCAGGACAAAATGCTTGCTCTTGATATTCTGTTGCTATTTCTTTGCGTAACTTTTGACGAGTTCGAAGCATAGTAGATTTTGACACTGTAATGTTTTCCAAATTATGGCCCAAAGACTGAGCAACAACAGCATAAGACATAGCTGCATCTCGATTGGAAAGATTCATTCTATCATAGGCTGCTACAACATTTTTGTCAATAGGCTTTGACTTTTTAGGAGCCAACATTTTCTTTTTAAATTGCTCTTCAGAGGGACCTTGAAAATTCATTTCAAGGTTGTCGTCATTAGTTGATGGTGATGATGATGATGACGACAATGTGAAATCATCTCTATTGGCAGGCAAGAATGATCTTTTAGATCGCTTCTGCTCTTTGAGGGCTCTTTCATACTCTAATTCTTCACGATGAAGCCTTCTTTTCTCTCTTTTTGCAAGAATTTGGTCTACTGTACCCATGCTACTTTGTGTAGGATCTTCTTGCTGGCTTAAGTAGAAAAGCTTGTCTTCTTCATTTGACATCATCAAAAGGGCATTAGAGTGACCAATATCAAGAATTTCAGCCTTAATTTCATCTTTAAACATAGCTTCTTCAATACGGCATTTTTCCTCGGGCCTTTTTCTGTTTTTCATCAATTTATCATAACAGCTTATTAAAGAGTCAATCTTTCGGATGGCACTGTCTCTACGCATTGTGGGAATCCTGGCTTTCTCCCAGTAGGTCATCACTTCATCTAAGCAAAGATTAATGGATCTTCTTCATCCCAATTTTTCCTCTTTTTGATGGAAGAAATATTTTTGCAAAACTTGCAGTTTTGTAGGTAAGCGGCAACAAAGTATATCTCTATATAAATGGCCAATGAGCCAAACTTTAGTTTTAGAACGAGTAGCCATTTTTAGTTTAAAAAATTAAATTTCTGAAATAGTAAAATAAACCAGTTAAATTAGGAGATAAAAAGGATAACTAAAAGGTTCAAGCCAATTAGGCAAAGCCTTTAATTTAGAGTTGACCAATTAAGGATAATATATTTTATCCAAAATTTTTGTTTTCCTTATTAATAATTTTCTCTGAAATAATGATCTAAGATTGTTTTTGTACTCTATTAACACCAAAAATTTTTCATTCTGACGAAGGTCAAGCTTTTCACTCCACCTTAGACTTACAGTTTAACATGGAAACCAAACCACGCCCCATCAGCAGCCCAGCATCTTAACCACTAGGCCACCTAGGGTACCCATTTATCTACCAACCACTTTCTTTATTGTGTGGAAGGATGAACAGCTGGGTTTTGTTGCGCACCGGCTGCCATCAGGTCTCGAACCCGGGGCCGATGGATTCGTAGTCAGTGACACTAACCACTCACCACCGAGGTGGCTATATATACAGTATATAGCATTCAACTTCCACCTGGGTAATGCTGGGTTGCTCTGCTAGTTAATGTATAAGACTAGTAAACTACATGGAGTTCAACGCTGTTCACGATCATATTAATTGTTTATCTTTATGAACACAGACATTACATTATAATTACCTTTATGTTAATATGACTGTACATTCAATTGTCCTTTAGATATACAGTATCTAAAGTACCCAGTTGGGGTGCCTTGACTATCACTGCAGCATTGCCACATGTACAGAGTCATATGTGAGGCAAGGAACATTAAATATATAGGCAACTGTACTTACTGGAGAAAATTGTAGGGGTTGTGAAGTTTCTCACAAAATCCCACATTCAAGCAACAGACTTGGACTAGATTCCCAAGTTTCCTTATTAATGTCCCATCTGTCCTTTGGTCCCATTTGTACACTCCTCCCCAATTTGAATGCTCACTGTACAAATTTTCAAAGGCTTGATTTACAAACAAAAAATTTGAAGTTACAAACAAAACTGTTCATTAAATTCTGAATTTTTTCGTAGCATCAGCAGATGTCTGAAGGTGACTGCAATATTGTTGGTAGTAGTAAATATTACTAAAAAATAAAATTAAACCATATAAAATCTTTTAAATGTATTTAAGACTTTCATTACTGAACCATATTCACTACAGTTAAGACAAAATATTTTGTCTTTACTGTTCTGAATGGTCTCTGTCATTAATGGTTGGAAGCAACATTAATCATTACAGTACAATAACGCTGTACACTTGTTATTCTACAGTATACTTAATCCTAAGGAGAAAATGCACAGAATTGTTATTCATCACTATCTTCATTTTCAGTCATACTTCCGTGACCTTCACTACCACGATACCTCGCATCCCATTTTCTCTGTATGATACAGATGGTGGTAGCTTCAGCTGCATGGCCATGATTGCGCAGAATAGATGCACAGTACCCATTTTGTTTGTTTACAAGCTCCTGCATGAATTCAAAAAGTGGAATACAGTACCACACTTAATTTTTGGGATTAATACAGTGCAAAATGCCTAGTAAGCATGGTGCAAGTGGAAGTGATGGTGGTGCTAAGCCCAAGAAAGCAAGGAAAGTCATTACATTGGAAACTATGCCAGAAATATTGAAAAAATGTGATGAGGGCTTACATGTGAAGGACATTGCCAATCTGTTTAACCTTGCTCTGTCAAGGGCAAAGATAAAATAATGAAAAGTGCCCAAAGTTTTACGCCCTTGAGTGCAAAGTTAGCCACTAAACATTGGCCATCCATTATGGAAAACATGGAAAGACTCCTAGTATTGTGGATTGATGACATGTGCACTCGTAATGATTCCCCAATGGTGAAACATTGCCATCCAGGAAAAAGCACTCTCCCTTCATGAGAACTTGGCTGAGAGAGACTGAACGTGCCAGACCTAGTAGTGCTAGTGCTTCTCCCCCAAGTTTCATAGCAAGTAAGGGCTGGTTGGACTGTTTCAAGAAATGGTTCAACCTGCACACAGTCACCTAGTCTGGAGCTGCCACCAGTGCTGACAAAGAGGCTGCTCAGGCCTAACCTCCTAGGGTGGAATGAAAAAATCAAACGTGCCAAGATCAAAATTGAGGGGGTCTAGATAGTTGTCTTTTGTCCAGGATTAAACTTTAAAACTGATTTTGGGTGGTTGCATACAAAACTGTGACTGCTACCAGCCAATTTATACAAATCGTATGTGCGCACAACCAAAATTTGAACCCAGTGACCTATCTTCAGTTCTGGACATGATAGAAAGACAATTTAAAATTGTCTATGATGATGTTTTTTACCTCTGAAGCAGATTAAAACATTTGCAGAGGGCTGCAGGCTCAATAATGCATCAAAAAATCCATATTTCATCATTTTAGCTCAAAAGCAATTTTTTGGCCCCTTTTCTCCAAATATTTTGTTTTTATTTGAAATTATATTTTATATTTTTCTTTTCAAGTTCAATTTATAGAATTGATAAATACATGTATTTTGATAACCTTATTGCCAAAAAATACTGCATAGTAGGATGTTAAGATGCAGTGACAGTTAAAGTTCTTGATAGAGGTCACAGATTTTCAAGCACAGACTCATTCCCCAATGGAAAGCTTTCTTCTTGGTAAAGATGTCATCCAATGTGTAATGGCAGAAGAGAACTGGACAACCAGACAAGCAGCTGATATGGTTGCACTAAGTCTGATTGAACACTGGATTTGGTGCAATGTCTATCCAATTTCACGCCCCAGTGTCACCAGCAAGATTCAGGATCTAGTCAAAGAAATCATCTTTCTATCATGTCCAGAACCCAAGATAGGTCACTGGGTTCAAATTTTGGTCATGCGCACATATGATTTGTATAAATTGGCCAGTAGCAGTCACAGTTTTGTATGCAATCCAAAATCAGTTTTAAAGTTTAATCCTGGACAAAAAACCACTATCTAGACCCCCTCAATTTTGATCCTGGCACTTTTGATTTTTTCACTCCACCCTCAGGTGCACATTCTGGCAGATGATACAGGCTGTGGACAGCAATGAGATGATGTCAATTCATGACTTTTGGAAGCAATTTAACATCAAAGATGCAATTGACATTATTGCAGAATCCTAGAATGAGATCAAAGATTCAAATATGAATGGTGTTTGGTAGGGATGTACCAATATATCAGTATCATTGATATTAGTAGATTTTTATCCATATCGGTATCAGCCACTATTTTAAAAGTACGATTTTTCCAAAATTATGAATAAAGACTATTTAGAGGATGAAATTTCCAATATTTTGTTTTATCATTTCACATACCGGTAACTCATTATTTTTCACAAGGGTTAAGTTCTTGTATAAAAATAGCAACTGCTCTGTAGGCTATGTTCAGGAAAGAGCCAATTTCTAGTAGCACTGGCAATGTTTACAACTGTAAATCCTTTGAGAAATAGGTAAAAAGCCTAGAAAACCAAAAAACTATCTTGTAGTCATACCTCACAATATTAACCCAGCTAGCTAGTTAAAAACACATTTACTTAGCCCAACATAGGCCCACAGTCCAATTGTATAACAAACAAAACTATGACATCTAATGCAGTGTTGCCATCTTTAATGGAAAGGATTATTGCTTTGTTGCCAAATTTTCAACACAGAAAATAAATTATGAATATGTTCCAAAAATATGACAAACTAATAAACCCTAGCTGGATATCAGTATCAGTTATTGGCTGATACTGTTTTTAATTATCAGTATTGGTTATTGGCTAAAAAGCGATATCGGTACATCTCTAGTGTTTGGAAAAAAATCTGGCCAGAATATGTGCACAATTTCAAAGGTTCCCCCAAACTTGACCTGTTGTGACCAAAATTGTCAACCTAGCCCATCAGGTTGGCTTTACCGACATCGATGAGTTGTTAGCATCACACCACATGGAACTTAGTAATGAAGATCTTATGGCAATAGAACAGGACTGAACAGCAGAGGAGTAAGTAACAGAAGAGGAGGAAACAGTGCCTCAACTTCATCTAATGAGGAAGATCTTGTCAGAGTCTTTTAGCATGATTGACAAGGGTGTCCAGAACCTTGTGGATAATGACCCAAATCATGAATGAAGCCTTGAATTAGAAACAGACTATACAAAGTGCTTTAGCCTCCTCCAAGCAACTCTACCAAGAAAAAGTGGAGCTATTGAAGAATAGGAACCCCAGCCTTCTTCAGTTAGGCTTATAAGGCTAACTAACGAAAATATCACGACCTAACCTAATCAATCATTAGGTTAACTGTACGGCGTACGCCCTTGATGATTGGTTAGGTTAGGTCATGATATTTTCGTTAGTTAGCCTTATAAAGCTAACTAAAGAAGGCTGGGGTCCCTATTCTTCAATAGCTTCAAAAAAGTCATGCAGGTTAAACAATCAATGCTGACATCTTTCTTCAAGAAGACAAAAAGAGCACAAGCACTGCAGTTGCCTCAACCTCTGCTGCTCTAGCTGAAGATGAGCCTATCTTTGAAGAAGAAGCCCCTCCTACTCTGCCTCATGATGATGATGACAACCCTGATTCTCCTCCTTCCAAAGCCTCCTCTATATCTACAGTACCGAAGATCATGCTACTAATGTGGCAGATGTTACTTCTGCCCCATCATCCACCTCCCAGTAACCTCCTCCTACACCCTCCAGCCACACCATCACCTCAAATCTCAAGCACTCTTCTATTCTGTAAGTACCCACTATAAAATTTTACTTAACTGCATTTATTATTCATATTTCGCATATATTTATTATTGAAGATATCTAAAAACATTGTTTACAGCAAAACACTATGGGCAAAAACATTTTTGTAGCATTTTAAGACATTCTGGGAAAGTGATTTTTGTTTGTAGGAACTTATCTCAACTTTTATAATGGGAGTCAATGGGAAAATAGTGTTTGATTTATGAATGGGTTTTTAAGAATGTAACTCAAATTCATAAATTGGAGGAGGACTGTATTTGCTGGGAGCCCTTGTATTTTTTTTGTCCCCCTCCCAGTAATTTGTTAAGTTTTCCTGTTCATTCCTTTTAACCAATCCAGCAGTGGATTAGTCATTGCAAGGGTTTTCAAGTTCTATCTGGTTCTCTAGAGTTTTGTTAGACAAATATTGTTTAAATCTAAGAATTCTCAAGTTTTTCTCTCCCCCACAAAAGTCTAATTAAATATTGAAAGTGTTATTTAGCTATAAAATATTTGATAGTAAGTGCTCTGGACATTGTTTGCTCTTGGAAGACAGTATAAATTACTGTTGGAAATCCTATTATGGTATTTTATTTGTTAAGGGTATTATGGTTCTTTATCAGAGTTTATCAGACATTAAAATTGCCCAGAGTATTGTTAATGATTATGATAATTGTTAGATAATGATTGGTATTCATTTAATTTGTAAATAAGTATGGGCATGTGTAATATATTTAACCTGCTTAGGATTAGCACCAGTTTCTGACTATTGCTCTGCTTAGAGTGCCTGCCTGAGTACCTTTCAGCTACATTTAACCTAATCCTATCATTTCTGTCACTCATTAGGATAATTAGATATAGATTGTTTAGCATAATTTTTAACTAGTTGTTTAACTTCAGAGATTTGCTTGTTGCTCATGCTTGGTTCTGTGTTGCTTACAGGCTGTTTAAATTATGTGGGATTGTTTGTGTCATGATTGTTAATATCATTCATATTTGCTATTGTTATTTTAAGTTATTTATTCTACATTCTTTCAATGATTAATCTATTCTTACCAGTGATTGATTGTGTTATAATTTTTTATTATTGATAATTGTACCCTGTGCATGTAACTAATGATCCTATGTTGTCTATGTGTTACACCTATGTCAAATAGGACTTAGAATGTGTTATGCCTATGTCAAATAGGACTTAGCATGTGTGTTAGGTGGGTGTAGGTTTGAATTCGTACAATTGCTTTAGGTCTTTGTGATGTTAAAGTTCTGAGTTTAATTTTTGGATGTTAATGAGTCTTATGAGTAAGTTAAATTGCTGAAATAAATTTTATAACTTACAACACAGGTTGAATTAAAAATTTACAATGTTTTTAGTTAGGATAGGCCTTGAGTGTAAAGAGTAGGGCCCACTTTATGAGGTAGGCTTCTTGTATATTTAAATTGCAAGTTGTAGTATTTGAAGTAGGCCTTAAGTGTACAAGTATATTAGGCCTATTAATAAAGGTAAAGTGGGCCTACTAAATAGGCTTAGGTTGACATTTGCCTATTTTTTATGACCTAAAATGAGTTAGGCTTGTTAAATGAACAAGGCTGTGTTTACAGTTAGTGTAAAGGTAAAGGGATTGGTTCCCCACACAGGCCACCATATGAAAAAACTATAGGGGGCTGTGGGTTGATTGCCTGATACCCTCTTCCATTGGAAATTTCCAGCAGATTACAGTGGAGAGTTAATGACAAAAGCCCAACATTTTTTCATTAGAAAGTTATGTATATGTAGATCTTCAAAGGACCTCTATGTTTATTTGCCTTCAGTATTTGCACTGCCTAATGGTAAAGAAGTATATTGCCTTACCTTATTATTTCATTGGGCCTTGCTTCTGTTCGTAGGACACGATGATGTTTTTCAATGTAGGGCCACAGTATGATGGAGTTACACGATGAGTTGCTTTGATGTAATTAATATTGGCAGTCACTGTATTTAAATACCTGAAGGAATAGGCCTATCCTTTTTATAGTTACAGTAGAATCCGTTTATTGTAATCACCGATATTGTTATCAATCGCCTAATGACTAATGTTATCAGAATTAACAGTCCCAAAGCATCGAGGTTAAATTACATTATAAAACCTCCGCTTATAGTAATCAGAGTTTCGGTTATAGTTATCAGAATCTTAAAATTACTCATAAAATGACTCAGCATTTTTTTGTAGACACAAACATACCTTTAGGTCTCCGTGTATCATCCAATTGTGATGTTTGTACTTCAAAGCAGTTAGCAAAAGCTCCATGTTACTATAACTTTCAGTCATCTGCCCGAGTGACCCACCGGAACAGACGCGACCTTGTTACCATTGTAGAGTAGTACTGCTTTCAAGCTTCTGCTTGAGGAGTTGATGAAGAGCCGCCATTCTGTAGGGTCATACGCTAAACCCATAGCTGCAATGAGGCCATTGACGTTGTTACAGTAAACCAGCGAAGCTTCTTCGTCCAACGTGAAGTATTCTCGAAACTCTTCTTCGCGGCTGCGATACTAGAAGAATGTTGTTTCTGGAGCTAACAAATGATTTTCGCATAGATGTGACCCTAGCAACTGAGCAGATTCTTTGGACAAGCACAAATCTCTTGTCAAATCATTCAACTCAGCTTGGCTCAAGAGTTTGGGTTGACTTGTCTCGGCAGTAGGTTGGTATGTACCAGATATGTCACCATCATCCATTTCTTCATCTGAGTCAGACGACGAATCAAAGTTGTTGGGCGGTGTTGGAATTGGAATTTCTGGTCCATGAGGCACTGGCTTTATGGCAGATGGCATGTCTGGATACTTTACGTGTTGCTTGTTTTTTCGATTTATGCCTAAAAGGAAACAGATAAAGATAAGATAAAGACATATCTCATATATTGTCAGGCATATTTTTGTAAGTATAAAATGAAATTCATACTAACTTACCTTGTAGGTTTGTCATACAGAAATAAGTCAGTAGTATGATCTCTTCCTTCCCTCCATACCATTGGGACACCAAAAGGTAGACATTCTACCTTCTTGTGGCTCCAGCACCGCAGACTTTCAATGCATGTTTTGCAGCATATGTGAGGGGCAAAGGCTTTGTCCTGGTCACCAAGTTTAACTCCAAAGTAGGCGTGATAGCTTTTCCTCACAAAATGTGTGATGTTTGACTGCCGGTCTGACATAGTGACTTTACCACAGATGTAGCAGAACCTGTTTGGGTCATTCTTGCACATTCTATTCATGCTGAAAAACAGTAATGACAATTGTAATTAGAAATAAGTTGTCTGTTTATTATATAGAGCTTGGCTAACACTTGGCTAAAATGTAAGTCTGTTTTAAAAAAATAAACTTGCTCATTTCATAACAATTATCTAATTTTTTAAAAATTGAGATAGCATAAAACCTGACCTGATTGAGCAAAATGAGTTACATTTTTTACTTCAGCATGCAAAACTTATAAAAGAACAACTAAAAAAACCTTGACCTCAAAAATGATGCAGACCAGTGTAATTGCATGGAATAACCAGCTGTGTGTGCTGTAGCACTGTCTTGCTGAAAGTATGCATTTTGGAGTTCGTTTTCGTTCAACTAGCCAATAAATGAGTATAAAATTTGCTCACAGTAACGCTCTGAATTGATGGTTTCAGAAAAAAATATTGGACCAATGATACGCTGTCTTGAAATTGCAACCCAGATGCCAATTTTTTCAGGATGTAGAGGAGCTTCGTGAATACTGTTAGGGTTTTCAGAGCACCACAGATGCGTGTTTTGTGAGTTGACGTACCCTGAAAGGCTAAACCATGCTTCATCTGTGTAAAACGTCACATCCAAAATGTCTTCTCCATTTTGATCAATAAAATTATGAAACCACTCACAATAATTTAACCTGTTTGGAAAATCTGCAATTTTCAGTTCCTGCACGGCTGTCACTTTGTAAGGATATAATTTGAGTCCTTTCTTAACTGCATTTTGGATGGAGCCATAGCTCAATCCACATTGTTGCGACAGTCTCCTGCGTGATTTTGTTGGGCTTTGTAGCAATCGATCAGAAATGTCACTCAACTTTGCCTCAGTTAAAACAGATGGTCCTCCATCTTGAACAGAGCTGGTCTTGCAAAACTTTGCAATTAAATCACGGACAGTATCTCGATAAGTCAATGGTGTCTCTGGAAATTGTTTCTGGAATTCTCGCTGTACAAATTCTGTGTATTTATTACCATTTTTAAACATGAACTTAACTAAAAATATGTCATTACATTTATAGAATTCTTATATCTCCTTATGTAAAATTTCAATAAAGTAAATATCTTATTACTACTGCAGAGGGACTTTTCAATCACCCTGTATAAGCATATAGTAAGAATAAAGTTAAATAATAATATAGAAATAAGATCTCACAATAGTTATTTACACATAATGACCAAAACGTTTCATTTGTCTCATACAAAAACTTTAATTAATACGATAATAATAATAAGGATAATAATAATAATATTAATAATAACTTCAGCTATATTCCTATTCTTGCCCACTGAGCTATGACCTGGGAGCCTGTCTAGGGGCTCCCTAGTAGCAGTGGGGCCCTAAGCGGCTGCTTAGTCTGCTTATGCCAGGAAACGGCCCTGGGTATGGTGTAGGTAAATGAATAGTCTTCATGAATTTTGATAGTTTTAATTTTTAAATCAATTTTAATTATTCTTTCCTTGTACAGTAATAAAAACTAAAAAGTTATTTAATAGTTATAAAATAATAAAATTATAAGACAAAGTTGAAACTATTTCAAAATGGTTCAGCATATAAAAAAGCAACTACAATAAATGGAACAATACATGAATAATTGAATAGTGAATACTTTACAACCACATATATATACTGTACTCTTATACCTAAACTGAATTTGTTCTCAGAAACAGGATTGCTTCAGTTAGGTCCTCCTTCATTGCTGCTCTCAAGTCGGATCTGATGATTTGAAGGGCAGAAAACAAATGCTCCACGCTGACTTGAGTCAGTGGAAACGCTGTGACAGTCAGAGCAGCATCTTGAACAATCTCAGGGTATCAGGGTATTGCATCTTTCACTTTCAACTTTGCAGTATGGTCAATTTTTTCTACCTCTACCAGCGCATGAGAAAAATCCAATTTGAATTTAGCTAGGGCAGTCGAGCTCCTTTCTCCACTTTTTTCCAAATCTAATCAATGATGCTTTGACCACTCCTGGTCATCTAGATGTTTTTCGAAATTGAATTCTTCAGAATTTGAATTGGATGAGGATGATGATGGAAGGCTGCTGTGTTGCGGCCCAGCTACAGCCTCGTCTTCCACTCATAGACCTTTCATATGAATGGCTACTTCACATAAAGCAGCTTTAGCTTTAATTTGCTGTTCCTCTGTCAGTGTGACTCAGTACATGGCATCAATGTAGATAGCAGCCAATAGGATGTCATTGTCCAGCAGACGACTTTCTCTGCGCAGCATTGAGTTCATAATGCCATTGGCTATCATGCCACCAATTTGAGAGAGGTGGAAAATGAGGGTCTTCCACTCCTTATAAAACAAACCAGGAGTCAAGTCAGCTGCTTGCAAGTTTTTTGTAATGGTATATGGATGGCGAAGCAAGGTTTCAAGTTCCTTCACTTGCTCCCACTGAACTTCAGTCATCATGATATCTGGGTTGGCCATGTCACTAAGGAGAGGTTTTAGTTCAAGAACACACTGAATCATCAAGTATATACTCCCCCACCGAGTTGTTTGATCCAAAATTGCCCCTTTTCCAGCATGTCACTTCAGTATAGCATCTAGTTTTGGGGTTCTAACAGCCACCACGACGTTTCGCAACTTGCCAAAAAGACTGGCTGCATGTTTTTCTCTCAAGCCATCACGAATTGCCAGTTGTAGTGTATGGACACTACAGTGCATGTGATGGATCTTGGAGAGCCTTGCAGCACCATCCACAAATTTGTCTAAAGTATCACTGCCATTGTCTCCAACTTCATCATCATCAAAATCATCTACCACTTCATCTTTGTTCAGCTTCTCGATGGTGCACATCATGTTGGTGGCATTGTCAGTCACGATCGATAAGACTTGTTCTTTACCAATGTCGAACTCTTCCAGAATGCCTATCACTAGTTGTTGGAGATAGTCACTTGTGTTTTGGGCTTCAGTGTCCCTTACTGCCAATGTTAGGGTGCATTAAACGCCCCATGATTTTCAAAATGTTGTTGGATTTTAATGTCTATTCCCTCAAATGTTACACTTGTTGGTAGAAGTATGTATGCAAAAAATAAATCAAATCGGAGGTGGTCCTGGGTGGCCACCGGCCACTTTTATATATTTAGTAGTGATGCACCGAATATTCGGCAAATATTCGGTATTACTTATAATACTAATATACAAATATTCGGTATTACTATACTTACATTGATTGAAAGTTGAAAATGTATAAAACACAACGCCAATGTCACTACTCCAACTTTGCTCGTTTCCGCAAATTTGGCCTCGCTTTGCGGTCACATTCAACCACTTGAAGAAGATTTTGGAAGTGGTCTTCTCCTCTTGCAGCTGAGACAAAATCAGTTGTGAGCTTTACTGCTCTCTCCGCAGGGTCATTCACAACATTTAACCCATCCACAATGGACTTGGCTGCCTTGAAGTGGTCATTGTTCTGCCAATTGTCAACATCCTCTGTTAGGAAGGTCATATCCAGGTGAAGAAGGTTCACTGTAAACCACGAGTCCTCGTTCACAAGATCAGCCAGGGTTGTCGCTTCTGTAATTTTTGGAAATGACGGTTTGCCATATCCAGAACCGTAGCAGTGTTTTGGAGTGCTTGGCATTTCATCTGGTTGTATGGCCAGTAACATCTGCAAGGGCACGACGCTCCTTTTGAGGTACTGCATTGCTGAACAGTGCCAAAACAACCAGTTCTGGGGTTAAATACCACAAATGTCTATCAAAGGCTTTCACAGCGCTGACTGAAATGATTGAGTTGACAGCTTTATAGTTGAGCAGAGTCTTGTATAAGCACAAATCAAACCATGGGGCATTTGAAGCAGACTGACATATGAGCCACCAATCACAATAAATATAAACAACAAAAACAACAAACTCCTTCAGTTTTTCCTGTTGATGTTGTGTTGTTACAGTTCCTCGAGGTAGTACAGAAATTTGCTCTTCAAGTAGGCATATTTTGATTGAATAAAGAATCTTTGACATCCACCTTGCTTTATGCATGGCCCCAGGTCTGTGGAGTGTTCCTTGTTTTGTGACATCATCATCGAGGACTACCTGGCAGAGTTGTGCCATTTCCTTGTAGTCTTCCCTACAGTATGAAGCGCTTGTGCGGATTGTGCTTAAAACCTTGTTTTTGCAGGATAAAAGCAGTTGTTGTGCATCGTCATTGTACATTGAAATGTCAATTTTGGTTAAACTTTCATCCTTTGCATGCGATATGCGTTCCCAATTCTTCTGGAATCTTTGGAACAAAGATGCTTCTGGAGACTTTGATGTCTCAATTTTGAGAGCGTCAAACACATGATCCAGGATTACCTCTCCAACATGATGGCAACATGCACACCACAGAAGAGCACGGTCCAGTTTTGATTGAATGGTAACACAGGCAGCTGTAACGTGTCCAGTGTTTGATGCTGTTGTGTCAAAACATAAGTTGACAACTGACTATTTGCACTTCCATGAATGTAGAAATGTGTAAGTGTGCTCGGCAATGATGTCACCTGATGACATATCACTTCCACGAGGATATCTAGCCACTCCCAGTAGCTTTACATCAGTGGCATTCCCAACCAACACTGGCAATCTTTCTTCCTTGCCATTCTTGTTTGTGAGTGTATGCATCTGCTTGCCATCCCAGTGAAGTGTTGCAGCTGTTGGGGCGATCCAATTTTCTCGAATATCTTTGGCGATAGCACTTGTTATTGATCGTCGAGCCTTATCAGCAGTTGAATACGACTTGGCCACACGACGTGGATCACCTCCTGCCTCTTGAATTACAGCTTCGGTGAGCACAGCCTGTTGAACAGGAGTTATGTTTAGTCGAGTAGCAACAGACACGACTGAAGGCCTTTTCAGAATATCATGAGGAATAAAGGCAGACGTACCTGCATATGTTGATCTGTGGTGACTACGCTTCCTTTGAAGCTCTGGAATCGCCTCTTCTTCAGTTTCTTCCAAGCTATCTGCAGAGGCACTATCATCAGAGCATACAGAACTTTTCATCTCTTGTACACTGGATGATTCATGACGTTCTCGTCTTGAAGCTTCCACTAAGATGCGTTTTTCTTTTCTACGATCTTTATCAGCTTTCTTCTTGTCAACACTACCAAATGAGGCTACTCTGTCAGATTTCATTGACTCTAAAAATGCTCTATCTTCCTCATTCTTAATGTTTGTCATTGCATCTTTTGTCCATACACCAAAGGTCTTATCAAGACGTTCATTCATGGATTGCAACTTAGCCAAAGTGTTTGGAGATTCTCTGCGAGAAACAGGTATTTGACGCAATTTGTTATTGTCATTAAGAAGGTCAAGTATTAGTTTGCAGCATTGATGGTCTGAAAGCATAGGAATATTTGCTTTAGTGTAGAATGTTTTCAGCTGGATAAGGACTATGCTGGCAGATTTCCATTTGAGTGGCTGTGTTTGTTTGCCTTCACATATTTCTTTCTGGATGTGCCACATCACGCATCGAAGAACCTGCCGGCAAGTTGGGAGGCCGACTCCTGTCAATGTACCATCTCCTTCTGTAAGAGCATTGCCAAGACCAAAAATGGCACTTGCTAATCTGGTCTTCTTAGCTTCCATTGTTACAGCTTCCATTGTTTCTGAAAGACAATAAAGGATATTATTAGACTATAAGTGAAGTTTCATTTATGGTACATGTTTTATGTAAATCACCCCTTTAGGGTGCATCAAACGCCCTTAGGTTCTTGGATTTTAATGTCTATTCTCTCAAATGTTATGTAAATCACCCCTTAGCAACTCTATATTAAAAGAAACAATGTAAGTAGTCAACTGGTTGGTAAATAAAAAAAATAGATATTTTTACATAGCGCGGCCCCCGAAAATTTCCGCGAAAATATAAAAGTGACCGGTGGCCACCCAGGACCACCTCCGATTTAATTAATGTTTGTCATACACACTTCTAGCAACAAGTGTAACATTTGAGAGAATAGACATTAAAATCCAAGAACCTAAGGGCGTTTGATGCACCCTAGCCAATGTGCGTGTGACCATATAGTGAACATGTTTTATTATTTACTTTATTCTTTATTTACTCTCTTTCTGCTCTCTCTTACGTTTATCGCTTGCTTTCTCTACACTCGTTTTCGCTGTACCGTATAAGATTCTGGTAGCCACGCTGAGACTATGAAAGCCATTACAAAACAAAGGGGGGGTTCATTAACACTCTTTTAACACTTGTTAATATTTTATTTAATTCCAAAAATGGTTTAAGTAATTTAGGGGGATGCGAGTACGGAATTTTACCATAACATTTTACGTCGGAGAGGGGCACAAACAATTAATTAAATTTTACGTTACATGGCGCCAACCTCACGCTTAACGCGCTGCCTAAAGACTGACTCCTTTGGGGGTAGCCCGCTCTGTCAGCCTCTGTTCAGGATTGCCAACTCCATTTTAAACAATTTCAAACAATTTCACAATTATTAGTAAATGATTTATATTAAATATTATAATCTTAATTAAACAAAAATTAATATTCTTAACTAGGCATTACTACACTCGCATCACCCCCTTGAAAATAAGTTTTTCATTAGGAAAACTTATTAATATCGTTTAACAAATTTATATATTTTGCAATTTTTCTTTTTTTTTTTCTTTAACAAATTCAAAGTTGATAGACAAGAAATAATTAGAATGACAAATTCTACACATATATTTTGTATCATATTAAAAAAATTGAAAACTTTATAATTTTCACATTTGCATAAAATAACATTTCACACTGATAATTAAATTACAACCTGTAACTAATCTACACATGCCAAAAAAAATAACGAAAATTTTCTTACATTGGTTACACAAATTTCAAGTTCACAATCTATTCCAGCGATTTTTCATCAAAGATCGCTTTACATTTGAAACAATTATTTGCATAGTTATACAGTTACTATCAGGGCAACATAGAAAAAAAATAAGAAGTTTACATAAAATACTGACCAATAGCGCACATACTACTTCACGAAAAACACAACAAATATGGGCAATAATCGCACCCTTTCACTTATAATTTCATTACACAATAATCAGTACATTAATTTGCTGGACGTTGTTTAAATCACAATCCGCACGCTGACAACGGACTTCTTCAATTTTCAATCACAGCTCTCCTGCTCACTTCGCTAGAATGCAAGGGATTGCATCATTCAACATGCAACAGGGCAGCACGCTATAATGGTTCCGCTCTCTCTCCAAATGGTGAAAACAAAACAAGACGTCCAATTCTAAAAGGATCAGGGGGGGAGATATACTGAAAGCGGGACCACGCGCTGGAATTGGATGGAATTTGCAATTCTAGAAGTCGATGAAGAAACTCGCCTTGTCTCATCTCCACTTTTGTTGGTGAACGCTGCTCTTCCTACGTCCAGCTGAAAGACTCTTCTACTGGCAACAATCAAACAATCACTCCACCGTAGGCCGTTTCCCAACGAACCTACTGTATGTCTGTATAGACAGTACAGTCGTAAACACCCGTTCAAGCTCTCGTGGCTTGCCTACTGCGTGCTACGAAACATATCTAGCGAAGCATTTGAGCAGCATGACCAGCTACTGTAGCCCTGTTCAAAAATCAACTTTTTCTTATTTTCATAGGTTTCTGTACTTTTTCCCATGCTTTTTGACCTGAAAAGACCGAAAATCACAACCATTTTGACCTAGGTTGTTGGGAAGCATTGCCGCATGGAGCTTTAAGTTTTCTGCCTTGAAATCGGCCAAAAGCACCAGTTCCGGGGTCCCTTAAATCATGTTTTGCACTATAACGTTTTATCTGAACAAGATAGAGCAACAAAATAGGCACCAAATTAAAGTGTTTTTAATCCTCTTTCTAACTTATACAATTATGATAGTCTTGGAACAAGAAATGGCACATTGGTACATACAAAGATTTCAGAAATATCACAAAATTCGTTTTCTCACACTCAAGGCAGACAAGGCGACTTATTCATGACACAAATTTGAGATTAACATTTTGTCACAAGTCTAATCGATCAAGAAGTGAAAGCATTACATGATGATTAATTTCATGATGACATTTACACAGTCAGTTGTTGAGAGTTTGTTTCTTGAAGCTGTCAAAGCGGCGTCTGTTGAACTCCACAGCTTGAAGGAGATAGTCCCTTTGCTTGGCATCTGTTGTTATGACATTTGCAAAGTCGCTCATCATCTTGACACCATGTTCAGCAATGTCATTCACCGCTTTCAGATTCTTAACATAGTCCAACGCTTTTCTGTAGTCCTCATTCTGTGGCCAAGACGTGACAGGTTCCAGAAGCCACTCGGATCCAATGTTCAGTGTGTCCAGCAGGAAATGTGATTCTGGGCCAATGAGATCAACCAGGGTGGTCTTAGCTGTGACACTCTGGAATAGAGGCTTTCCTGTTCTGAAGCTGTCTGGCTTCTCAGTGGCATGTAACTGGGCAGCAATGTCGTGCTTCAATGTGTCACTCAATCTACTGCTGAACAGGGCAAATGGCACGACTTCCTGCGTCAGGTACCATTTGTGGTTTTCCATCTTAAGTACTGCATCAGCAAGCTCTGGGTCAGTTTTCTTGTACTTCAACATGTCCTGGATTAGACTTAGATCATTCACAGGAGCATCTGCAGCAGACATTGACATCATCCATACAGGAGTGTAGAACAGCGCAAGGAAGGTGTTGAGTCTTTCCAGCTTTGATACAGTGTTCGTCGTACTCAAGTTGATCTGCAAACATCAGCATTTTCATGGAGTACAGGTTTCTGGCCATCCATCTGGCCTGATGAATGGCGCCTGGTTGACTCCAGTAAATACCTCGAGGAGGCGTTCCTCCAAGAACAATGACTGTCAGTTCAGCCATTTCCCTGTAGTCGGCTCTTGGAAGCCTTTCTGCTGTTAGAATGTCTTGGAGTATTTCTTCACTGTTCTTCTTCTTTTCCTTCAGCCATTTGCTGTTGATAGCCAGCATCTTTGGGTTTTCCTTGGACAAGTCCGTCCAAACATCCTTCAGATGCTCAAACCAGGGATTATCTGGCCCCTTCACCTTCCCAAACAGCTTCTCCCAAACTGCTCCTACTAGGATTTCCAGGATGTGATGTCGACAGGCCAGATAAAACACCTTTTTGTTCAGCATTTTCTCTAGCAGTTTGGCAGCTCCTCTGTGAACTCCACTGTTACTGGATGTAGTGTCAAAAACAAGGGCAGTAACATTATCCGTAAGTTCCCATGTCTCTAGTAAATCCATTGAAGCCTCAGCCTGAGCTGTGCCAGAAGAATTGTCGATGACAGGTACTCCCAATAACTTTCCTTCAGTGTATGAAGGTGGACCAGACACTAGCACAGCTAAAGTCTCTGAGGTACTTCCAGGTTCACTGCCCAAGACATCTTTGAGCAACTTTCCATCCCAGTGTAAGGCAGCGTACTGTGGGGGGTTTTCACAAAACTTGGACATGTGACTCTGGCTGATATTATACCTGGACAGCATTCTGTTGCGATGTGTTGTTGAGGTTGAGATGACGAAGTTATCCAGATCAGCCCCTCCAGCTTTCAAGGTGGCAGAAACCATGGCAGTAACTTGATTGTCTGATAAACCAAGACGATCAGCTGTATTGCAGATGACATCACATTCCATGACCTTCCTTGGAAACGTCAAAGTCACACTAGTCACAGTGTCTTGATGGTGAGAACATCCAGGACGAGGCTGATGGTAATCCATGTCCTCTGTGTTAGCGTCATTGTCAGTTGAGTCACCCCAGGTAATGTCATCCACATGAACAACTGCCTCTTGTTCTGCTGCAGCTGTAAAATAGTACAACATGTTAAGACAGTAATTGTTAAGTACATGCTAAATATTGCAATGGAGTAAAACTTAAAACTTTTTGTAACGTTCAAAGTAATTAGTTTTACCTTGTTCTTGTCTATGCTGCAGTCTTTCATTCCTCGCTGCTTGCTGCAGGGATCTTGTCTCAAAAATCTTGTCATGACCAGACATATGACCTTTCCTCTCAGTCTTTTGGTCTTCGTAGAACCTGATATCCTCATCTTTCTTCTCTCTGGATAACAGTCTGTTGTTCTGTATTTCCTGGATTGCATCTGGAGCTCCTATATCGAACAGGCTGTCTAATTCCAGCACAAATGCTCCTCTTTTTCCTCCAGGGTTACTTGCTCTTCCTTTGCTTTTCACCAGAGCACGATGTTTCTCATGTAGTTTCATGAAGAGGTTCATTGTGTTGTACTTGGTCATTGTCTTGATCCTAGCCATCTGCCAGAATGGGATGATAGATTCAACTGTTTCATATGCAAGGTCTTGAACCATGGGCCTCCCTGCATTTTCCGGTAAATTCTGAAGATTAAGGAAATACTGGAACGCCTGTCTGTTGGTGGGAAGCTGGGAACCACTGATAAAAGCTGAAGGGTATCCAACCAGGAAAGATTCAGTGAGAGATCTGGTAGATGGCCCAGTTGACACCTGCCTGTGGACAGTACGTGGAGGTTCTGAGATATCAACTGTGCGCCCACGGAGCTCCCTCAGCTCCTTGCTTAATGCCATTGTGAAGTTGTAACTTGTAGATGGTTTTCTAGATTCTGATTGAGTTTCTGTTGTTTCCTGAAAAATGATAGATTATTATTATTATTATTATTATTATTATTATTATTAATTATTATTTATTTATTATTATTATTATTATTATTATTTATTAATTTTATGCTCTTTCATTTGATACCTAATTTGTTGCTCTATCTTGTTTAGATCAAAAGTTAAAGTGCAAAACATAATTCAAGGGACCCCGGAATTGGCGCTTTGGCCGATTTCAAGGCAGAAAATTTAAAGCTTCATGCGGCAATGCTTCCCAACATCCTAGGTCAAAATGTTTGTGATTTTCGGCTTTTTCAGGTCAAAAAGCATGGGAAAATGTACAGAAACCTACGAAAATAAGAAAAAGTTGATTTTTGAACAGGCCTACAGCTACTGCCTGAAAAATACCAGTAGACCATCTTCGATCGAAACTTTCGTGTGCCAAGACCCTGCACACGTAAATTTCTCTTCTCTTCTCTTCTCTTCCGAAACCATCCTGCGCCAAGTCCCTGCGCAGTTGGTTTCTCTTCTCTCTCATCATTGGTGATCGATCACCTATCCGGTCGACTAAACTCAATGGATGGAACTCGGATTCAACTTGGTTGCCTCCAAACCGAGCCTTTTGAAATTTTGAAAAAAAAGTTTATTCAAAACGTGTTTCTGTACTGCTTATCATTTATTTAATATTTAATTTACCGAATTTTCTCGACAGTTCACTTCGAAACAATAACTACACATTTGCTCTGGCCAAATTCAGGGAAAAAAAAAGGACAAATATCAGAATTTCGCAAAAATTTAATCACATCTAGCTACCAATAAGGTCACTTATGGCAGTTACAGTGGAGAAGATAAAAAAAAAGTCATAAAACGTACGAAACAAAATTGTACAGTATAAATATAAAAGCGCCCATACAGAGTAACTGTTAGTATAATTTAAGAACTATTATTGTTCAAACTACCGTCAGAAATCACATCGATACTTTTAAATACAAAAGACAACAATGAACCCCAGAAACTTCATGTCATCAACAATTAATTAAATTTTACGTTACATGGCGCCAACCTCACGCTTAACGCGCTGCCTAAAGACTGACTCCTTTGGGGGTAGCCCGCTCTGTTGGCATCTGTTCAGGATTGCCAACTCCATTTTAAACAATTTCAAACAATTTCACAATTATTAGTAAATGATTTATATTAAACATTATAATCTTAATTAAACAAAAATTAATATTCTTAACTAGGCATTACTACAACCACTTCTTTTCGATCATCCATGAATTGAATGTTGATTGCGAAGTAATTAACTCTGGCGTATGCAGGCATCCATCTTCAGAAAAATGAACCATCCATGAAGAAATTCCTTGAGCGCATGCTTCTGCTTTTTTGCCTCCTCCAGTACTAGACTTAGAATA
Source organism: Bathynomus jamesi (assembly GCA_023014485.1). Taxonomy (NCBI): domain Eukaryota; kingdom Metazoa; phylum Arthropoda; class Malacostraca; order Isopoda; family Cirolanidae; genus Bathynomus; species Bathynomus jamesi. The sequence continues at coordinate 158,448 of JAJOZX010004814.1, read as the reverse complement.
CTGTTCCTTTCTAACAAAACACCAAGTTTACAGGCCATTTCCCCATTCAAACTGACAAAGGCTGGGGTAGAGAACAAGTTCAGAGGGACAGCATTCTTAACCACCATTTTAATGATGCAGCCCTTGAATTTATCTGCTGTCATGGACACAGTAACCTTTCCACTCTCAAAATACTTGGTAACAAGAGCTTGATGATTTGAAGAACTTGGGCCAGGAGCATCATCATCATCCTTACTTTTGGCATCCTTTTCAGTAACAATCTTCAACACCTTAGGATGATGGTGTTGTAGATGATGCTTTAGATTTGATGCTCTGCTCGGGGTACTAGTTCCTTTGGTCACTTGGCACACAAAAAACTTTCCATCATCAGTGATTGAGAAATATTAAAAAACCACGGATTTCAGCTTTGATCGCTGCACCATCACAAAGATTGTTGACAATGGTGTGTTTCTGAAAAAGAAATATAAAATGAGGGAAAGTAAATTTATGCTGAGAGCTTTAATACATAGTACAAATGATGAAGAAATTCATCTGAGCTGCTGTGTCTAGTGAATACGGCTGCCAACGCTTAACAGTGCATATATACATGTACACTGGTCCCTCGCTGTACGAATGGCTTGCTGTATGAAAAATTCGCTGTATGAATGACCCAAATAAGGAGCAAATGGTTTGCTCTACAAAATTTAACTCGCTATGCAAATTTCCTGCCAAATGTCCGTCACCAATTTCGGCCAATAGGAGCACAGCGCTGATGATTTCATCCACTAGGAGGCACTCCATTACGTTCTGTTCAATGTCTGTTGATCATTTTCTACAAGTGGTTGTGTGCTTTGTTAATTGATTGCTAACTATGGGTCCTAAAGCTAAATGTGGCTGTAATATTATTTCTATTAAAATTAAAAAGGATATAAAAAAATCTGAAGCTGGGGTACGTTTAAAAGATTTGGTGACTGAATTTGGTTACTCTGCCTCATCCCTAGCCACAATTGCAGACCATGGAAAAGAATTAACAACAGAGGAGCTATAGGAATTGAGGAGGACAATGGAGAAGAGGAAATTGATGATGATGCCCATGCTGTAACATCAGATGAGCTGACATCTTTTTAAAGCCTGGGATGTTATTAAAAATGTTGTTAAAAACATCCAGACATTGAATCGACAGAAATTTTAACCTGCAGGTTTGAAGACACCATCCTCAGTTATTTCCGGAACATGCAGAGAAAGAGAAAAGACAAACAACCCTTGACACCTTTGTTAGTAAACAACCCAGACTCCAAAACCCACAGCTGGAAGGTCCTCCTAACAATATAATGGAAGGAGATTCACCTTCCAAGCAGTAACCCCTCTACACCAACTCCACTGCCATTGGCTATTCTTCTATGTTGTGTACATATTTACACACTGTTTACTGCTTAAAAACTCCTAAATTTCTAATACATTTTGGTAAAAATGACCTATTTTCGGGGGCTTGGAACGGATTAGACTATTTCCATTAATTATAGGGTTTGCTCTGCAAATTTTTTGCTCTACGAATTTTTTGCTCTACAAACAACCCTCTGGAATGAATTAGATTCGTAGAGCAAGGGACCACTGTGTGTATATATATATATATTATATATATATTTTTTTTTTTTAAGTTCGGGAAGAACCGATTCGCCTCTATTTAAAAGGGCATATCTCGGCGGAAAAACAAAGAAAAAGTGAGAGGAAAGACAGAGGAAAAAGAAAGGGTGGAGGGGACAGTCGAAGTGGAAAAAGACCAAGGACTGCAGGGTCGAGCCCCATCATCGTTGGGTGCTAGGGCTGGGAGGGCGCACGTGAAACCTCCAGGAACAAGCACGTACAAACGAGCACAAAGAACACTCAAGAGCATGAGCTTAGAACCCCCTTGCGGGGATATATATATATATATATATATATATATATATATATATATATATATATATATATAGTTTACTAAATAAATTACACACACATCAATAATATTACTGTATATATTATAAATATACTTTTAAGAGCTCTGTAGATGTGAAATTATGCTAAATGTGTCCAAATGTATACAGAAATTTCCCCTGACAAACTTTTACCTTCTAGTAACTTTGTGTCCAATTGGATATGAACTATGCATAAACTCCTATACAAATCATATAAGCACTCTTAAGTAAAAAATAACCTGGTAAAATGCTTCTTTATAATCAGAAGAAGAAAACAAAACCTAAACAGATGTTATATTTAGTGGTGCACTGGATATTGCGAAATATCCGGTATCCGGTATCTGACAGGATATGCCGGATATAGGCCAAGACATGAGAAAATTAATACCTGTATGAAAATCTGCCATAATATGATGATAACACATTACAAATAATATTTTATATACAAAAAAAATGGAAAGCCTTCCAGGGCCCACCCCTAAACCAGTCCAGCAACACTTTTTATATTAAATCAACACAATACTGATGACAAGAATAAATAAAACATCTGTCCATCCTTAATGATACCAGTTCTATTAATATAATCAGAGCTTTTTATAAAAATGTCTAGGCGTTAAATTTTTTAAAAAGAGTAAAATATTGCTAGACCCCTACACTTGCTTTCCATTCTTTTTTCTCCTTTTTTCCTTTATTTTCAAAACAATACAAAACATTACAAGCTTGACAAATGTAAAACAATACATTGAATACAATATAAAATGCCTGGAATGAAATCAATGAATGGAGGGCAGTATTGTGTAGGTCAGATGCCGCCATTCAGCCTGGAGGTCTTCAGAATAAAAAACTTTTTTCCATTGTGGTGCAGAAACAAGAGCATTTCTCCTCTTTTAGGCAATATTCGGGATTGCCTTGCTTCATAGCTGTTTCCATATTCAGAAAACATTCTCTCTGAAAATACAGAGGATGCGGGTGTGCAGAGAAGCTTTGAAACAATAGTTTTAAGGAAAGGAAATTGGTCCTCCTGCTTCCAAATTTGAACTGGACAGCGTTTCCTATCTACAAGAGGTTCAGATGCATATTGGTCTAACTCCCCTGAAATCAGTAGAACAGGAGCAGTCTTTTTTTCAACCTTTCTTCTCTTGTAACTTCCCCAGATTGCTCTCCTTTTGTGATCTCCATAAAACACGCTTCAAGAATGTCCTCTTTGTCTTTCCTCTTCTGCATAGGAGAACTGGAATTTGAGCTTCTTTTGCTCCCACTTTCATTACCTTCACTTTCATTTTCATTAGAATCATTACCACCTTCGTCATTTTCAATACCTATGACTTCTTCAATCAGCCAGGATTTAGCCTGCTCTTTATGATCTTGTTGAAAGAAAGATAACTTATACCGCAGATCTATTGCAGTCGCAGTCACATAAGCCCTGTTTTTCATTATGTTCAAAGACTTCCCATCATTACTCTCTGACAAGAAACACGCTCAAAGAGAAGTCAGGAGTTCTCTCTCTCTCGTTTGAACACCTTGGTCATCATGGCCAATCTTTGAAAGAAATCTTTGTAAAATATAAATGCTTGGGATTATGGAAGACAAAGTTGATTTTTCCAAACTCATTTCCTGAGTTAGTTGGAAGAATGGTTTTAATATTTTAAGGAGATTTCGTATCAGTGTCCACTCGAAGGATGTGATGGTAGGTAATTCACTACAATCAGCCAAATACAGTTGCACTGGAATTTTTAATTTATATAATCTTTCTAGCATCAAATATGCACTGTTCCAACGTGTTGGGACATCTTGAACCAATAGGAGAGGCTCAAGATTTTGCTGCACTTGAATGTGTTTGAAATTGTTACAGGCCAAAGGAGAATGATTAAAGTGAGTTGCAACCAGGGTTTCGGAGCCGGTAAAAAAACTTCTGGCTCCGACTCCGACTCCGACTCCGGCTCCGGAGCAGAAATTTTTTACAGTCTGGCTCCGGCTCTTTTATAGTAAATTCTGTTAATTATAAAATAAATATCTAGATTTATATAACTAATTGTCCAATTTAGTAATGTTTTGCTGGTTTGCTTTAGTTTTTGAACTGGCAGAAGTACTGGGTCTTGAAAGCTCAAGCATTTGCTTCTTTTCTTCCATCATTTTTGATATTTCAGGATGTAATCAACTCAAGTGTCTTTTCAAATTATATGCTCTTGAGGAGACATCAGGCTTTTTGCTTTGAGGCTTGGTAATTTTAGTTCCACACGTTGAAATATTTCCCGAAGCATCAGAAACTTCACAAATACAAACATAGTGTTTCTTATCTGAACTTTCAGTAAAATACTTGAATATATCAGACTTCTTTATTGAATCTCTATCCATTATGAAGGGTCATAGACTGATAATTATAATTAAAGAATCAAGTACAAATTACAAAGAATCTGAAAAAAAAGAAATTTAGCAATACAAGATAATTGACCTAAAAATAAAAATAGTTCAATCCAAGTCAGAAGGACCAACCTTACTAGGTATGTATCTAGGTAGTTACCTACTTAGATAAATAGTTAGTACCTACCTACCTAAGGTCTCCACCGCCATAAAAAAAAATTTTACCTATATAATTAAGTGTTGTTAAGACAAATCTTCCCAAATATTTAATGGTTAAAAAATGGAAATTTGCAGATTATTCCTGCAACTCCCACACCTCCATAAAATCCAAGAATCCTATGGTACCATTTTTCATAATATATTACAAGAATTATAATTTGCAACTAAACCTATATTTAACAAATAACAATTTAGGTAGCAATATATCGCCCGGAGCCAGACCATGGAGCCGTATTTTCAAGGTTTCTAGCTCTGGCTCCGGCTCCAGGTAAGCAAAATTCACTGGCTCCACCGACTCCGGCTCCGAAACCCTGGTTGCAACGCAGCAACTTTTTGCAAGGATATCAATTACACTCCTCTGAACCATAATTGAGTCACTAATAACCAGTTGGAGTAAATGAATGCTGCAGTGTATTGAAGGTGTAGTGAATACTCTTATTTTAGTTTCAAGATAAATGTTAATTTTACCGTCTTGAATTTCGGAATAGTATAAATTCATTTTAAATTAGTTACCCCATTATAATTCAATTGTGAACCACATTAATACTAATTTTATGTATACTATATTATTTTATTGTATGTAAACATAATTAATTATATATCACAATTGTCAGTTAATTATTTATATTCAAATATTTATTTTAATCTAATACCATGTCCATTTTACAAATAAATAATAGAAAACCAAAGGTTATATTTTCCACCTTTGGTACTGTCGCAGTTTCGCCTAACGGACTCAATACGGCTAGTGAGATAATCACTGGTTGGCACTTAACTAGCGGCAGTGCTTATGGCTACATCATCCAGGTTAACCTATACCGGATAGATGCGCTACGGTCCCAAGCCGTAGCTTGCCTAGGCCAACGACGACGACGACGTAAACCAACAATTGATGACCCCGGAGCTGGATTACCCCTTCTACCCGAACGACTAGGACTAGACTGTAATGTCGTTCGTGCCCATCACCCCCTTCACCCGAACGACTAGGACTAGACTGTAACGTCGTTCGTGCCCACCACCCCCTTCACCCGAGCGACTAGGACCAGACTGTAACGTCGTTCGTCCCACCACCCCTTCACCCGAGCGACTAGGACCAGACTGTAATGTCGCTCGTGCCCTCTGCCCCTCACCCCTGCCCGTGCGCTCTGTGCCTGCGCTCGTCTCAACCTCCACTCCTTCGTTGGGAACTTGTCGTCTTGCTTGTACGTCAGCAAGCATAGGAGAAGATGCCTGACGACGCTGGTGCCATCTCCCACTTGAGCGTAAAGCTCCCCGTCTTCTGGCCGGGTGATCCATTTATTTGGTTCCACCAAGTGGAATCACAATTCAACTTGGGAAGGATCACCACTAGCAGGACGAAATACGATCATGTTTTGTCCTCTCTACCAGCGAGCATCATCTCTGAAGTCCGTGACGTCATCGTATCTCCTTCCACGAGTGAGGACCCGTACAACGATCTGAAGTCTGCCATCCTGCGCCGCACCATTGTCTCCGAGCGTGAGAAACTACATCAGTTAATCTCAAAAGAAGAACTTGGAGACCGTAAGCCCACTCAAATGCTGAGGGCTATGCAGTGCGCTCTAGGCGAACGCGCACAAACCTTCGATAAGGACATCTTTAGACAGTTGTTCTTGCAGAAACTTCCTCCATCAGCTCAGCGTGTCTGGCCACTATGGATCCTGCTACTCCAGTTGATAAAACTAGCAGAAACTGCCGACAAGTAGTGGAGATTGACACAGCTCCGGTCAACAACGTGAACACACAATCGGAACTGGAGTTGAAAGTGAAAGAGTTAAGTCAACAACTCAACCACGTTTGTTCTCTGCTACAAAATCAACGGCAAAGAAGCCATTCTCGGTCAAGATTTACGAAGAGGCATCGTTCGAGTTCCGGGAAGATCTGCTTCTACCACTCAAAATTTGGAAAGAAGGCTAGGAAGTGCATCTCCCCTTGCAATTTTTCGTCGGAAAACCCCAGCAGCGAGTCCTAATGGCGTCTAGTACTCGCACTGCCAACCTGTTATTCATAAAGGACAGGAACTCTGGTGTCAATTTCTTGGTCGATACCGGAGCGTCAGTCAGTGTATTCCCTCAAAAATCTGGTCATAACGCACTCGGAATCTCCGCCTCTATACGCTGCTAACGGTTCACGCATACCCACGTACGGTACTCAGTCGCGTGAACTAAACTTGGGCCTTCACCGATCCTTCAAGTGGATTTTCATCTGTGCTCAAGTGCGGCATCCCATAATCGGCGCTGACTTCCTCCAGCATTTCAAACTCCTGGGGATCTTGACAAGCGACGCTTATGCGACCAGGCCACACTGCTTTCTGTTCTTGCCAAACAGGTTGCCCTTCCGGACGCCTCGAACTCTGCACTTTCCCTCGTTCCCCCTAATTCCATGTACCAGTGCCTTTTCCAGCGATATCCAGGAATTCTTCAACCGATGCAGATGGGTGATACCATTAAGCACACCATTACCCATCACATTACAACAAAAGGTCCCCCTGTGTTTGCAAAACCCAGACGTCTTGCCCCGGACAAACTGAAAGCTGCCAAATCGGAATTCCAGCTTATGCTGGATCTTGGGATAATAAGACCTTCCAAAAGCAGTTGGTCCTCTCCCCTACACCTGGTCCAGAAGAAGTCAGGAGACTGGAGACCATGTGGGGATTACCGATTTTTGAATTCGACAACCATCCCGGACCGATATCCGGTACCAAATGTCCAAGACTTTACTTCTCTTCTCCACGGCAAATCTATCTTCAGTAAAATAGATCTCGTTAAGGCTTTCCACCACATTCCCGTAGAGCCTTCGGATATTCCCAAGACTGCAGTTTGTACACCATTTGGGTTATTCGAATTTGTGAAGATGCCGTTCGGGCTACGGAATGCTGCGCAAACCTTTCAGAGGTTTATAGATGAGGTCACCAGAGGCTTAGACTTTGTTTATGCCTACATCGATGATTTGCTTGTGGCCAGCTCAACGGAAGAGGAACATAAGGAACATCTTTCACTCCTCTTTCAACGCTTAGAACAATACGGTGTTACTATTAATGCATCTAAGTGTGTGTTTGCACAGCCAACCTTGGAATTTCTTGGTCACACGATTTCGCAGCACGGAATTACCCCCCTTCAGGACAAGTGTGAAGTGATAAAAAATTACCCTATGCCAAGTAATCAGCGTGAGTTACGGCGGTTTCTAGGTTTGGTAAATTATTACCACAAGTTCATTAAAAACTGTGCCAGTGTTCTTGCTCCTCTACACGCTATGATCACACACAAACGCAAGGTAACGAAATTGTTATGGTGTAGCGATAGTTTACAGGCGTTCGACAATGCCAAAAATGCTATCAATAGTGCATTGTCTCTGTCATTTCCTATCAGTGATGCCCCCCTAACTCTGACGGTCGATGCATCAGATGTTGCGATCGGTGGAGTGTTGGAACAAACCATTAACGGTCAACAAGCACCCATCGCGTTTTACTCGAAAAAGCTGCAGCCAGCCCAAACGCGTTATAGTGCTTTCGGACGTGAACTTCTTGCTATTTACTTAAACGTGAAGCATTTTCAACATTTCCTTGAAGGCCGAGAGTTTTGTGTTTTTACCGACCACAAACCTTTGGTCGCTGTCTTCAATAAAAACAGCTGTAACCACTCTCCCAGAGTCATCAGGCAACTCGATTATATATCGCAATTTACCACAGATATCCGCCACGTCAAAGGTGTCTTGAACACTCCAGCGGATGCACTCTCAAGAATAGAGATTACTTCTGTTACCCTCAGCTCTACACTGTGGAATGCTATTGCACAGGATCAAGATAAGGATACGGAACTACAAGACCTGCTCAGAGAAGACTCCACTCACTCACTTTCCCTCAAGAAAATGAGTATGCCAGGATTGTCTGTGCCCCTCTATTGCGACGTATCAACAGCTGCTATTCGCCCTTATGTCCCTCCATGTCACAGACAAGCAGTCTTCACGGATCTTCATAAGCCCTCCCATCCTGGTATCCGTGCTTCGCAACACCTGGTTACCTCTCGCTTTGTTTGGCCCTCGATGCGGAAGGATGTCCAACATTGGACCAAAACGTGCCTTGCCTGCCAGCGTGCCAAAGTCCAAAGGCACACCAGGTCCCCCTTTGACGCATTCCCGCCCCCATCCCAGCGATTTGAGGTAATTCATGTAGACATTGTTGGCCCTCTTCCAGTGATTCAAGGCCAACGTTATCTGCTCACCTGTCTCGACCGCTTTTCCAGATGGCCTGAAGCCATCCCACTTCCTGATATCCAAGCGGACACTGTTGCAAGAGCCTTTCTTCATGGATGGGTATCAAGATTTGGATTGCCGACAAAAGTCATCACTGACCAAGGTCGCCAATTTGAGTCTTCGCTTTGGAAGAAGTTTACCAGCTTGTTGGGTACAGTACATGCGCATACCTGTGCGTATCATCCGCAAGCTAACGGCCTCGTCGAACGCTTCCATCGCCAGCTGAAGTCATCCCTTATGTGTCACGAAGACTCCCATTGGATGGATAAGCTTCCACTCGTTTTGCTTGGTATTCGCTCTGCATTTAAGAGTGATCTGAAGACTACAGCGGCTGAACTAGTCTATGGAACAACACTGCGGCTACCAGGTGGCTACTTCACTGCAGGGGATAAGTCATGTGATCCTACGGAATTCGCTCAAACACTTTCCTCTCACATGCAGTCCCTTCAGCCTGTTCCCCCTCGATTGACTAGCCAACAGAACATCTTTGTTTCCCCAGCCCTCCAATCTTGCACCCACGTTTTCGTTCGTGTACCTCTCCCAAAACGGCCTCTCCAATGTCCATATGACGGGCCCTATGAAGTTCTCCGACGTACGCGCAAATCATTTCTCATCCAGCGCGGTTCCAAGGTCGACAAGGTTTCTATCGATCGTCTTAAGCCTGCGTTTTTGGAATCAACCTTAAGTGAGGTACAAGTAGCTACCAAAAAGGTTCAGCGGAAATCTGTGTCGTTCGGAACTCTTTGAACTTCCTCTCTGGTGGGGGAGTGTGTAGTGAATACTCTTATTTTAGTTTCAAGATAAATGTTAATTTTACCGTCTTGAATTTCGGAATAGTATAAATTCATTTTAAATTAGTTACCCCATTATAATTCAATTGTGAACCACATTAATACTAATTTTATGTATACTATATTATTTTATTGTATGTAAACATAATTAATTATATATCACAATTGTCAGTTAATTATTTATATTCAAATATTTATTTTAATCTAATACCATGTCCATTTTACAAATAAATAATAGAAAACCAAAGGTTATATTTTCCACCTTTGGTACTGTCGCAGTTTCGCCTAACGGACTCAATACGGCTAGTGAGATAATCACTGGTTGGCACTTAACTAGCGGCAGTGCTTATGGCTACATCATCCAGGTTAACCTATACCGGATAGATGCGCTACGGTCCCAAGCCGTAGCTTGCCTAGGCCAACGACGACGACGACGTAAACCAACAAAGGTATTTCAGCCAGGTCACTACCAAGAGCCATATTACTAGCTCCATCCCTCACCAATAAATTCCTCTTACTTGCATCAAGATCCCAACTATCCCAACTATCCCAACTATCCCACATAGAGCGAAACTTTTCAGATATATTCTTGCCAGTATGTGACCCTGAGAAATGAGAGGCATGTAGCACAGCATCGTATCTTTCAAAATCTTTACTTATCCAGTGACCCAATAATGATATAAAACTTTCTTGAGAGGTTGTACATATCCATATATCTGAAGAAAAGCTGACATGCTTTACTTCTTCCAGCTTCTGAGCAATTTTAGACTTGAACTCATTATAAAGATGAGGAATTATAGTATCAGAGAAGTACCTTCTGCTCGGTAAGAGATATCTGGGTTGGAGGTAGGCCATTAGATCAATAAAACCATCATCTTCAACTAAAGTAAATGGCTGGTTGTCCAAAGCCATCATCATCATGCCAATTTTATGGTGAATCATCACAGACCAGGAGTCATTGGTGTCCCATATTTTTTTAGATGAAAAGTTTTCCTCTATTGAGATCTGTTTACTCATTTGATCCATTTTCTTTTCTTTCAGAGTACTACCAGTAGAAGTTGATAGTCTCGCCCGTATTCTATCTATGCCTATTTCCTTTGATTCAGTTGCAGCTATTCTTTTTTTGTCATTTTCGTTTTTGGCTTCAGCATACTCTTTTGGGTGATTAATCTTCAAATGATTATGAAGAGGTGTTGTGCTAAAAGACTTCTGGCCACCTTTCTCCATCCCACATTTGATAATCTTTTGGCAAATATTACACTTTGCAGTGATATCACTAGTAGGCCGGGCTGAAACTATAATTTTTGTTTGATTTTAATTTATCAGTTGGCTTTTGATATAAAAATAAGATTCCTGAAAAAAATAATTGGTGGCCACCAACGTGTGTCTGGCCACCCCCATTTTTGTAAAAACATCTAATGCCGCACTAGCAAAATCAGGAAAATGGCAATATCTCTTCTTCTGAACATGCTAGAGAGATGGTTTGCATACCAAACGATGCAGAATTTGATTTAGAACAAATTATTAAGAGTGGTATTTTTTCATAAAACCTTTAGTTTTTGAGTTATTTTAGAAAAACTAATTTTTTGGGCCCATAGACCCCCTTTCAACTGAATGTCAACACAATAAAACATTCTCAAGCTGCAAATTGACATGTATTAGTGGTTTTCAATCAGCAATCAAAATCAGCCATTTTAAATTCATTGAAAATGCTTTTTGACATTCCAAAACGCCAAACATTAAATTATACAATTAACAAATTGTCATTTTGTCATATTTTAGCATGATAAATAATAATCTAGAACTTAAAATATTTTTTAGACACAAAATCTTTCATTAATTTACGTGATCTAATTTTGTTTCTAATAAGACCATCTCTACGCTCATGACCTACAACAGCCAAGGATGCTTCAGTGACAAGCTTGATGTGCCTTTCAACATTCTGACTGTGGCACTCGTGATCCAGTTTCAATGCGGTATTAATGATATCACGCAGTTCATCATTACTGAATTCTTTTAATACAGGTGGAACAGTTTCCCATTGGGACATAGCAGACAGCTTGTGGTATGCAGAAGCTTTGAAATTGATGATTGGCTTTCTAAAGACCCTAACATTCTCATCTATAGCAGGATATTCATCAGTACCACCTTCATGATCCTCTTCATTCTCATCATCACTTTCAATTATTCCACCTGCAAAATCATTGCTACTACCAGATTCATCATCAAAATCCTCTATAACTCCCTCAGACACAGAACTTTATTGACAGCACACCTCCTCACCTCTTCATCTTCATCAGCCAGCATTCCAACTAAAATATTTTCACCATGAGCAAAATAGCTGTTATTGTTTAATACGTCATAACAAATTTCTCTAATTTTCCTGTCAGGGAATTTATTTACTCTTTGGATCATATTGAATAGGTTTCTTGACCCATCACTTAGCCTCTTATTAGCCTTGATATTGAACCAACTGTGAAAGTATACTTTGATGATGAATTCTACTATGATTTTGAGGTTCTTACTGGGTCTTTTTTGTGAAACATAAAAGCGAAGAATTCTACAGGCTAAGGTGAGCCATCGAGAGTGATTTAGCAGGCCAACTTCTAAGAGTGCAAGGTCTTCATCCACTTCACCAGTAATAATTGCCCAGCAGATGCAGTATCCATAGTATTGGTCTGTTGATAAATTATTGACCACCTCATTTGGTAGAAGCACAAATGCAGGATAAGGTATAGATTTGAAGTCCACAACATTCCATTCTGACACATCCCCATTGAGCTGAGAACCAATAGGGCCAGAAAATTTGTCTGGACTTTTTGTTGTCCCATCTAAAGTTATGAAGATGTGTCTAAGTGGCAATTCATTTAGATGCAGAAGACAAATATCCCACTGAAGAGGTTGCCCTAAAAACATTTCCAAATATCTGATTGACCCATGCATATGTCCTGTGTTAGTATTTGTCCCATCTGCTTTAACTAAGTTTAATTTGGCCTCAAGTTCTGTCCCTTTAATGATCTTATAAATGCCATGAGCAATGTCAATGCCTTTGCCACTCTCCGGGGTAAAATGGTCGAGGTAGAAATCATCTGAAAATAAATGTAATTAATTTTACAATTAAATAAAAATGAAAAAGGAAGGAATAAAGTTAACTGGACAGTTGTCACTTAAAAAGAAATTTTTTAAGTAATTGAAATATTACTTTATAGTACAGTAATATAACAGCATAATGCCTATAACTGTATGACAATCATTTCCATTTACCTGGCTCTCCAGTAATGACATAATGTTCCTCTAGGATTGTGGATGTATAATACTTTTCATTTACTTTGTTAACAGCAAGTGTAGCATCCTTTCTACCGTCAAAGCCAATGCCAGTCACTTTTTCAAATATCACTTCTTCTTCCTTCTTCCTTTCAGCTCTCAATTTAGCTCTCTCCCTTCTCAACTTGTTTCTGAAAAGTATTTCAAAAATATTGGCCATGCATTACTGCATTAGCATTATACAAATATACAAAACACAAATGTCAGTGTCCTGTTTGAAACTAATTAATATAAATACAAAATAGAAATTTTGACACTAATTAAAAATAATAGTAAATCTGGTGATTTAGAACTTATAGCAGAAGCTAAGAAATGTAATATCTAGAGTGATTAAAAACATACTTATCAATAACATTTTGTATGTTATCTGGGGTGATTACTCCAAAGTCCACCAATGTAGCAGAACCAATAGCCGCTCCTGCTCTATCACTTACTTGATATCTGTTAGGATATTTAAAGTAGATTTACATATCTATTATCAGTGAATAATTTATTGGTAATCTTAATCTCTTAGTCACAATGATTTCACTTTAAGCTGTATTAAAAGATTTATCTTTCAGTGCTATACCTGTCACATGCTTCAGCTAATGAGCGTAATCTAGTTCTGTTCTGTAATGTTGAGACTTCTGGAACATAGTCTGCATCAAATGAATCATTACAACTATCGCTATCTGTCAACTCAGGAATGTCCATAGGTTCAGGAGGATGAGGATGAGGAGGAGGAACTGATTCTTTTGCTTTTTGAGATTGAATAACCTGTGATTTGAATTTTAAGTCAGTGGCTGTTTCTGGGACTTCTTTCAGGGTACAGTAACCATGCTTAGTTGTTTTCTGGTCCTACAAAGTGATTATATTTCATTACACTATAATGTATCTTTTATCTATGGGTCTCTATATGTAAATTGAAATTCTTACAAAAATGAGAAAATACTAAAATATTACTTATCATTAACATCATTAATAGTGTATTATTGATATTACTAACTTATTAAATGCACTTTAAAAATTGTAGCAAATTATTATTAATTGATAATTAATTAATATTAATTAATAATTTACAACTTGAAATTCAATCAACAGACCTACCTCATAAAACTGGTAATCAGATTCAGTCATTTTTAGTAAGTGCTTTTTCTCTGTATCTGCCAACAGTTTGTGATCATGTTGATATATGTCAAATAAAATGTTTACAGTTTTCAGAAAATCATCCAGATCTTGATGATATTTAGGTCCCCTTTTCTTTTTGTCATACTTCAGAAGGCGGTTGAATTCCTTTATTTGGGTTTTCAGTCGGCTCTGTATGGCATTTACTGATATTGGATAAACATTATATGTGACCCACAATTTATGCAATTCCTCAGAAGTAGCTCTCAGTACAGCATCTGTTTTATAGTCTTCGAAACACAAACACCTTTCAATAACTTGCTTCAACGTAGGCAATTTCCCTAAAGGAAACTGTTCTGCTGGCATAAAACGTACATCACCAAGTACTTTAGCAACTGTTTTCCTTGTAGAAGTCATACTTTATATTGCAAATAGCAACTGTTTTCCTTGTAGAAGTCATACTTTATATTGCAAATGTTGAATTCAATGACAAATTGCAGTTGGAAACTTATAATAAAGGCACCTGAAAAAAAAACAAGTTTTCAATTTATTACGTTTAAAAAAAGTTCATGAAGCAGCAGCCCCACCCTCTATTCTTTAATCAAGCATAATGGATGCAAGATAACAAGGAAAAGTCATATCATGTGATCACTATGTCCATGTCAACATCCTTTTAGGGCAATGTTAGTAATCAAAAAGCCAAATCATGCTTATTTTAGAATTTCTTTTGTCACTAAGGTCCGTCAAAAGGGGGTCTATGGGCCCCCAAAATTAGTTTTTCTAAAATAACTCAAAAACTAAAGGTTTTATGAAAAAATACCACTCTTAATAATTTGTTCTAAATCAAATTCTGCATCTTTTGGTATGCAAACCATCTCTCTAGCATGTTCAGAAGAAGAGATATTGCCATTTTCCTGATTTTGCTAGTGCAGCATTAGATGTTTTTACAAAAATGGGGGTGGCCGGACACACGTTGGTGGCCACCAATTATTTTTTCAGGAATCTTATTTTTATATCAAAAGCCAACTGTTAATGACTCTGATTAATTCTATCTTGAGTTTCAGCCTGGCCTAAATTATTATCGCTAGGATCATTTATTGTATACAGTGACCACACAAAACTTGTCATGATTAAAACTTAATAGTTTAATACAACACAAGAACCTGAAAGAGAACAAAACAATTAAACATCTGAATATACTTAAATTATTATTTATCTTATATTTGTGGGGGCGCTTGCCCCCAATGCAAAACAAAATGTAGCAATATATGAGTAAGAATAATACGGTACCTAATAATATATATCTGGCTGGATAGATATGGCCATATCCAACATATCCGCTATCCGGCCAGATATGAAAAATTCATATCCGGTGCACCCCTAGTTATATTGTTAAAAAATAAAACTTAGAAAATAACGTAAACATTTACCGGAAAAAAATGGCTTCTGCACACTAGGGTGTGTCATCAATTTTAGGGAGCAAATTGAAATCTTTAGATTTTCAAAGACTACTAGTGACCAAATGATGCATTTTTATGTGCTAAATCGAAATATGGCTTTAAAATCCAGATTTGACCACTCCTAGCTACTTATTTGAAGTTGAAGTTTACGAAAAATCAGCAATTTTTGAAAGTATTTTTTTTATTGTATATAACTATATTTTACATACATTACATACAATTAAAGACATTTTGATTGTATTTCAATATTAAAACTTTGAAATATAGATAGGTTTCTGGAACTTTGCCAAGGATGCTATGTCTGCCTTGCTCTTGTTCCTGGACATGAGCTCCCTACTGGCCACCTGGCCACTGATGTATGCCTCCCTCTTCTCTTGTGTGTAAACATGTGCTGCTTCAGTTGTCATCCTTACACACCTCTCTACTGACTGTGTGTGTGATGGCCATGCAGGAACTTCCATTGGTCTATCCAGAAACTCCTTGATTGCAGCAGTGGTGAGGGAGCAGTTTAGAGGAGGCTCAGTCATGCCAGAGTTCCAGTCAATAAGCTCTGAGAGTTTGGTGGCATCTGAGTTGATGTCGGGAGTCTTCCTGGGTCTGACACTGCAGTCTCCTACCTGTGTGTCCTCATCTCCTTCATCTCTGATTTCCAGTATCTTCTTCACTGCTCCCTCCTCTCCTCCTCCACCTCATTGCACAGCATGGCCTGGAGCACAGCCTCAGAGTGTGCATACCAGGCTGATCTCTTCACTGTAGGTATCACTATTCCTATCACCTCCTTCTGACTTCTGAGCAGCTCCAGCTGGTACAGTACATGCCTGGGACCCTCCACCCAGCTGTGGTTTAACTTGATGTTGAACCAGTTTGGCATGTAGACTCCCACTATGAATTCCACAATTATCCTCAGATTCTTCAGGTTCCTACCCTTCAGCCCATGTTTGGAAATCCACAATCTGCAGAACCTTAGAACTGTGGTGACCCACCTACTGTGACAGACTGGCCCAATCTCCAGGAGAGCTAGACTCTGAGGTACCTCTCCTGATCTGATGGCAGTGATGATTCTGTAGCCATATGATTGGTCTGTGCTGAGGTCCTTGACTACTTCTTGACTGAGATCGGGTAGAGGAGGACTAACAGTGATCCTCGTGAAGTTTGGGTTGATCTCAAGCTCAGTGGCAGTGTCTAACATCTTCCCTAGGGGCCCAGACCACTTGTTGTTGCTCAATGTCTTGCCATCCAGTGCAGCCACCAGGTGTCTGAGACTCAGCTCCCCAGTGTGCAAGTCACAGATAGTGATGTGAGTAATTTTTTATTGTCGTTTTTTTTTGTTTAAAACGAAGGTAGTCTGTTTTTTTTTGTTTTTTATTGTTTTAAACTTATTCCATATTTTTTTTCCTTTAATCTAATAAGTATATTAGTATTACCTATAATTTACTATACTACCATGCTTATACGGTTATACCTAGTATATATACTATATAGTCATCTTTTAGAAAAATTGAATCACACAAAAAGTATATAATAGAAAGGAAAAACAAACCCTCATTTTTTATATGTATATATATTTTTTAACTAGAACATAAAACATTCTTCCTCGTTTCAAACAATATACATAATTGTGATTGGCAAGAGTACCAGTATATATATTCCAGATAGAAAAGGAAAATATTCACCTTTTTTTGAACCTTTTTGTTAACCTACATTTCCATGGAAGAATCATCACTAGATTGGGTAGAGCATATATGCTAGTTTCAATATCACAGGTACTGGTATAATATCCATAATACTGGTATAAAACAATAGATATAATTGTGATTGGCAAGAATACCAGTGTATATATATATATATATATATATATATATATATATATATATATATATATATATATATATATATATATCCAAATAGAAAAATAAAAAAAATATAAATATTCATCTCTTTCTTTAACCTTTGTGTTAACCTAATGCTGTTTAACTTTCATTATCTGATTCTATTTCCATTGAAGAATCATTATCACTAGATTGATTAAAGCAAATAGTTTCAATATCACAGGTACTGGTATTTATTGCAGATTTGGATGTTGACGAAGCCAATGTAGCACCATGTTTTACTTCACTTTCTTGGAATTTTGCATTTTGGGATATAAATACTAGCTTTGCTGCTCTGTCTGTGCTTAATTGGTTTCTTTTGGCTGTATGGATATTACTGTATGTGCTAAATGATCTCGGAGGTAATGAAAGGGCGAAATAGAGGTGTATGAATTTGTGTAGGTATATATGTGAGTATGCATGCGTATGTATCTGGAATTCTGGATGTATGCATGTGTATGGGGTATACAATAGATATAAATGTGTATATAAGTATTTATGTATATATTGGTATATATGTATATGGGTGTATGTGTATGTATATATATATGGATGGTCTCGGGGGGGGGGGGGAATATGTCATCGCGGGTCTAAAGGATAGTTAAGTGGGAGATTCAAAATCCGAGGCATGGATGGGAGAGTCCTGGGAAGGTTGGACAATGGGCAGTCAGCTCCCAGCCAGTGTTCTCGCAAGTTTAATGGATCTCAAGATACAAGACTTTCAGTGCAAGAAAGAGGCCAGTTTTTTCTGTAAATAGGCTGAAAAGGACATTCTATACTGGTACCATATGGCCTATTTTATTATTTATTTATTTATTTATTTTTATATATATATCATTGCAAAAGTATACCTTATAATTAAATTGGCAATATCTATATTAATTATTAAAAAAAACAAAAAAAAACAAAAAAAAACTGTTTTTTTACATCACTAGTCACAGACAATCCACACCAACTTCCTGCTAAGCTTGGCCTCCACATAATGCATTACTCCTCCCTCCCAGCCAGTATTCACATTAGTACTGTCACCTATGGCCAAAAGGGTCTGGTCTGCTCCTCTCTCTCTTAGCCAGTTCACCAGATGATCAGTAATGACCTCAGCATGACTTCTCTCCTCTGCAGCTTCCCCTGGTACAAAATGCCACAAATATTTCCCACCTGGTTCATTGCACACTGTGTAGTGTTCTTCCTTAATTAGGCCAGGAAACAGCCTGTCACTGCCCTCAGCTTCCATCATCACTCGTGTCATCTCTTTTCCCATCAAAGAAGATAGAGGTGAAACCATTTTCCCTAATCTCTTCTTCAAACTTCTTGACCAGCTCCTTTGTCAGTCTCTCCTGAGCCCTCCTCACCTTGTTGTGGTCAATCACTAGTGCTGTGTCAAACTCTGTGATAAGACCAACATCAATCCAGGCAGCAGTGGCAATCTCTGCACTCTCTATCAGCCCAGTGTGATGTCTCAAGCCAGCCAGAGCTATGTTGGTGATATCTTCAGTGTTGTATTTCTTCTTCTTAGCCACAGGCAAGGAAGAAGTTGTCGCAGCCTCTGGTATGAAGTCTTCATCCTCCTCCCTGCCTCCTCCAGTATATCTCCAGTCTCCTCCAACTCCATCTCCAGCAGTGACTCCTCCCTCAACTCATCCTCTTTCTTGGCTGACTCCTCTGGCTTCCTCCTCTTCTCCTCGGCCTTCCTTCTCTGCTCCTGTCTCCTGGTCTCAGGGTGATCAGCTAAACCCATCTAGTGTGCCTCCACAGCCCCACACTGCCCACCTTTTCTCTCTGATCTTTAATGAAGGCAAGCTCCTGCACTGGTATCTTCTGCTCGCTCCTGCACTGGTATCTTCTGCTCGCTCCTGCACTGGTATCTTCTGCTCACTCCTGCAGCTGCAATGTGAACCTCACTGTTGCAGACAGGGTTGCACCCAAGCTCACTGCAGCTCCTGATCACACAGTGACAGGTCAGGATGTCTACCAATTTGTCCAGTTTCATCATGAACCTATGTTTAACCTCTAGCTTCACATTGCCAATGGACACCTTCACTGCCTCATCCCACAGTGCCTTCACTTTAGCCCTGATCCTGACCTCAGTGTTGATTATATACAGGTCCTGTGAATAGAGTGTTGGCCTTTCTCCACTGAGCCAGTAGCCCTGGAACAATGCTGTTGTTAATCAGGTCATTAACTGGGTAATTCCTCCTGTCTTCCTGACTCATCTCTCTCCTCAACAAATCATACCTCAGCAGATCTCTGGCTGTGGGCAGCTCAGCAGGGGGAAGGTCCCTCCCAGTCCCCACCAAATGACTTGGGTGACAACTTTATTTGCTTCAGGTTCTGATTTCTTTCTGACTCATCCTGTGTCCCTGTGAACAAAAGAAATGTCATTGAGATTTGGATATGCCTACTGATTATGATTACATAAAATTAAGTTAATCAAAATTCTTAATATCTTCCTATAAGCTCGGATAAAAGGTTGTGTTGTTATAGGTACAAGACTTAATTATTCAAAGTAATGACAATTTCATATATCTATCATATCAAAATATACAGAAAGTTTGGGTCACACACAACATTTCAAATAATTTGAATTACACAATATTTACATTACGAAGTAATCAAAATTGTCAAAAAGGAGGGAAAACACATGCATTCACAATCAAAACTCCAGCATTTGTGACTGTGTGAAACTTAGAAACCATATTGCACACCAAAAATAACCAAAGTTGACCACACATGTCAATGGCACATTGATATACGTTGCTACAGTCATATTTAGGTTATATTTCAAACCTTTATGGTCAAATATAAGTAGGTAAATGTCTTTTTTAAACAACACTAAAGATATTTCTAAGTTTGTTAGATAATATGACATCATTTGAGCATTAGTAGTTTTTGAATTATTGACTTTACTAAAATTGACACACCCTACTGCACATGCCATGCTTCAAATTGCTAGTAATGTCATCAATCATTCGCCATCTATTGAGCAAAATAAAAACTGGGCCTAATGTGTACATCTGGATACAAAGTTATAAAATAGATGCATTTTTTCTCACTGAAGTATTATTAGGATTTAGGTAGGTAAAAAAATAATTTAAGTTAATGTGTCTAATTGGTCCAAAAATACGACAAAGGGTTAAAAAGACATTCTAATCAGGCGGATGTTCTGAGAAAACATGCGCAGTTTCACACTTAGAAAATTCCGAGAAACCACATGCAATAGAAAATTTCAAGGAAACGCACGTAGTTTTAAGATTTTCGAGTTGGAGGATTTGTACCAACTCCAACTCCGACTCCACCCAAAAATAACTGATTCCATGACTGACTCTCGACTCCGACCCCGACTCCACAACCCTGCAATTAACAATGGATATTGGGGATCAACTGTACCACCATCCATATTGATCTGTGGCTGTTGCTACATGAAAAATTTTGGCATATGATATACACACAGGAATACCCCAAGATACGATAGATATACATTCTTGAAAAATGTGTTGTAGGGCAAATTGTCATATTGTGGATCTCAATTTCCATAGGCATAATAATTATATAAATAATGGGTGTGTTCCCTGAAAATTTTCCAACCCAATTTTGGCCCCAGATCATAACTTTAACAGTAAATAAATATGATAAAATAGATTAAATATTATTAACACTCACCAAAGATGGTGGAGAACTGCATATAGAGAACTAAAACTGGTGATGGAGCTATGCTGATAGAGTGCAGGATCATTTGGTGCTTTGTCTGTGGTGGATGTTGGTGTAGTGACACTTGCTGAGGGAGGTAGGTCTATGCTGCTGCTTTTGAGTTGGCTTGAAGAAATTGTGCATTGAAAGCTGAATAGACACCCTTTTCTTCTGGTTATGCTTCACAACCCCCACAGTACGGTTTAGTAAAAACACAGTTAATAATCCCATGAGGCCTATTGTTAGCTCAGTAGGCTCCATAACCCATAAGCTATCTAAATGGTTAGTTTATTAAAGCTGTTAGTTGGCTCTATTTCCAAGTCACATATTGTAAATAGCATGGATCTTATTGACAAACTGAAGTTTCCTGATGACCCTAATTTCAAACTGGTAAATTTTGATGTATGCTCATTATTCACAAAAGTCCCTGTTGATGACCTACTTGATTTTTTAAAAGGTTAAGATCTCTGAATATTCTTTCCCTGTGCAACACAACACTCTTATTGAGTTAATTAAGCTTTGTGTCAAAGATTGTAAATTTCAGTTTGAAAATAAGTTTTATGCTATGCCGTTTGGATTAGTGATGGGAAATCCCCTTTCACCGGTATTGGCTAACTTATACAGTATATGGAATTTTTTGGAAGCAGAATTTTGCTTACTATTGTTCATTTTAACCTTGTTTGGTACAGGTGTTTGGATGATATTTTATGCCTTTGGCCTAATAATTTGGATGTTGACTTATTTCTTGGTAGGCTCAATAGTTTAGTCGTATCTATTAAGTTCACGGTTGAAAAAAAAATGATGGAAGCTTATCTTTTCTGGATCTAAAAATTTGGAGGTGTTTTAATCAGTTCAAATTTGAAGTTTATCGAAAGCCTAGTAATAATAACTCTTATGTGCATTTTTATTCCAACCATCATCCTTTGATTAAATCTTCTATTTTCTCTGCTATGTTTCTTAGAGCATTGAGAGTTGTCAGTCCTGAATTTTTAGATTCTGAGTTATGCAATATCATGAATATTGGTACTAAATTATGTTGCCCTATTTCATTTTTAGATAACTCCCTAAGGAAAGCCAAGAATAGGTATAATAGTGTAGCTGTAAAGGAATTTGAGCGTAAAAATATCCTTAGCCTACCTTACCATGTAAATTTTCAATAATAATAATACTGTAAAATCATGCTTAATGAAGAATAGCCTGGATAATCTGGTTGGTTGTGCGTATTTGATTGGATGTACACAATGTGATTTAGTATATATAGGCCAAATAGGTAAAACGTTAGATATTAGGGTAAAACAGCATAAATATGCGTGTAGAACAGCAAATAATTCTAATGCATTGTTTAACCATATGTATAGATGTAATCATTGTATTAAATGGGATAGTTCTAAAGCTCTCATTAAAAACACAGATATAATCGAAAGGAATAGTCTAAAATGTGCATTTATCCATTTTAAAAATAATTTCAACAACAGTATGGGAATGTATAAAATTGACAATATCTTGTTAAAATAACTTTTGCCTCTAATCAACTCTTATTAATCTTGTGTTAATCCTTGTTTTTCTGTCCTGTTGTATATATTTTTGGTTATCATGCCTCCACCCTTCATTCCCTGACGAGGTTACTTCTGAATACACGAAAGGCCTTGGAATCATTTTTCTTTTTCCTTGTGGGTTTGCATCATATACCTTACCTTATGTTGTTTTGTGCGTTGGTCTCTCTTCACACGGAAGTCAAACTGGTGGCCCCGCCTCTAGGTCTGGCCTGGTGGAGGAGCGAGTTGCTTTCTTGCACTCTCCACCGTACATAGCCAGGCATGCCCGGCTCATCTGGTACTGTCCTGAGCCAGGCATCCAGTCTTTTCTTGAAGACTTCAACTTTGACCCCTGTTACGTTTCTGAGGTCCTTAGGAAGCTGGTTGAAAAGTCTTGGCCCCTTGATAACCAAGCTATTTTCCTTAGGGTTGAGGAGGTCCCTTGTCGGGCCTTTAATTTGGGAACACTACACATTCTGCCTTTCCTATTTTCCAGTGTTGTTTGAATGGTAATTGGGTTTAGGTTTAGGTTTGATACCAGTTTTTCGATCATTTTCCATATGTAGATTATGATGTACCTCTCTCTCTTCTTCTTTCCAGTGAGTACAGATTTAGTTTACGTAGTCTTTCCCAGTAGTTGAGTTCTTTGCAGCCATCAATCTTGGCTGTGAAATGCCTTTGCGTTTCTTCTAGTTTATTAGTTTCTTCCTTTTTATATGGGGACGTCAAAACTGAGCAGTATTCAAGTTTTGGTATAATCAGTGTTTTTAGCACGGGAATCATTACTGTCATGTCCCTTCTCTTGAACGTTCTTAGTACCTGTCCGGTGGCTCTTTTTGCTTTATTTATCGCTATCTGATTTTGTGTTTCGAATTTCGCATCATCTGTCATTATTATCCCGAGATCAATCGCTTTCGTGCTTCTCTGAATTTCCTGTCTATCTGGAGCATAATATGCATTCTGTTTAAGTTCTTCTTTCCTACCATATCTCAAGAGCTGAAATTTCTCGGCATTGAATGACATCATGTTGTCTTCTGACCATTTGTATATTTTGTTCATGTCCCTCTGCAAGGCCTCCGCGTCATGTACATCGCTGATTTTTCTGCTGATCTTTGTATCGTCTGCAAAGGATGTTACTATACTGTTGCTGTTTACTCCGCTGTCTATGTCTGTTAGCATGATAATGAACAGGAGTGGGGCCAGTACTGTCCCTTGTGGTACTGAGCTGCGTACTTCCGATTCTGATGATGATATACCTTGAATTTTGACGAACTGCAGACGATCTCTAAGGAAGTTGTAGATCCATTTTCCCACTTTGCCTGTTATTCCCATATATTTAATTTTATGTGTTATTATACCATGGTCACATTTATCGAAAGCTTTAGCAAAATCTGTGTATATGACATCGTAGTTGTCATTGCCTTCCAATGCATCTAGGATATTGTTGTAGTATTCTATTAGTTGTGATAGGCATGATCTACCTGATCGGAATCCATGCTGATTTTTGTTGAATCTTTCCTGTGTCTCCAGGAAATCATAAATTTTCTCTCTAACTATTCTTTCAAATACTTTGGTGAGGTGGGATGCCAATGACAAGTGCTGGTCTATAGTTCTTTACTTGAGATCTGTCCCTTTATATATAGGGACAATGTTTGCTCTTTTCAAGATGCTCAGTATTTCCCCAGTGTCTAGGGATCTTCTCCATATCCAGTATAAAGGTGTAGCTATTTCATTTTTACAGTTTTTAATCAATAATGTGTTCCAATTGTCCAGACCCACAGCTGAATGTGGTTTCATTTGTCCTATAGCTCTCGCTACATCTTCTGGTGTAAAATCAAAGTCTGTTATATAGGTACTCTCCTTGCAATTCCTCTTTAAAAAATGCATTTATGTCAGGTATCGCTTTGTCACTTTTTGGGGTACTGAAAACTGATTCATATTGAGCTCTCAATGTATCGGATATTTCTTTTGAATCGTCGGTTAGTTCATTATTTCCCATCCTTAAGGGCCCAATAGCAGCACACATTTTTGTTTTCCTTTTTGCATAGCTATAGAAGTATTTTGGATTTTCCTTTATTGCTTCTACCACCTTTTCCTCTTCCCTCTCTGTATGGTCCTTAATCAGGGCTTTTATTTCCCTATTGATACCCTCCAGTTTTTCTTTTATTGCTTTCCTGTCATTATCTCCGCAGTTACCTAACTTCACCTCCATTCTCTTTCTTTTGTGGAATAGTCTTCTCTTTTGCCTTTCTAGCCAGCTCCTCTTTCCTTTTGGCTGTGATTTCGGAGCATATTTTTCTAAAATTCTCAGCGTTTTTTCCTCCAAGGTTGTTAGCATTTCTTCAGTTGTTTTATTCTCAAATTGTTCTCCATTCTATTTGGGCCATGTGCGATCTGATTGCTTCCCAATTTATAGTCTTCGAGTTTAAGTTAAAGGCCCTGAATTTACTTCTTTCCACAATATGTGTATTGTCTTCTAATGCTGTTGCCATATTTGTTGATATTTCGATTAAGTTGTGGTCTGAGATAATGGTTGGGGTTATTTTTATATCAGCAATCAAATTTGTGTTATTCGTGAATACCAGATCCAGGCAGTTATTTTTTCTGGTTTTTCTTTTATCTCCTGTGTCAGCATAAACTCATTTGTGAGAGCCATCAACATTTTTGCTTGCTCCTGGTCTCCTCTTGTGCCCCCCTTGTCCTGGTGAATATATATATTCCTATCCACCTTTTTGTATTTTATAAATGGGAAGTTAAAGTCTCCGCAGATTATTATATTTGGGGATGGAGGGTTTATGACCTTTATTAGCTTTCTGATGTCATCAGTGGCATATATATATATATTTATATATATATATATATATATATATATATATATAATATATATATATATATATATATGGGCTACATCATGGCCAATGTCATAACACCACTTCCTGGAGATCAGTGAAGTTAAGCGACATTGGTCAGTGACCCGTGGTTCGGATCCCATGTAAAGCTGTAGGTCCCCTCTGTCATATGACTTTAGATGTTGCGAAGGAGGTTAAACAACCCCAACTAAAAATATATATATATATATATATATATATAGGTACCAGGTCAAAGTTTAATAAGGGTATCTCTTTCTTTACAGATGAAGAAGCAGTTGTGACTGGTACATCTAGAAGATGCATTCCTGTTTACTCTTCTGACATTTTACCTTCTTCCACTTCAAGGGATAATGCTGCTGCAGAACATTTACTACATTCAACTAATTCTCCTAATACATGCAATGTTGCTTTGAATATTGGTGTGAGTGATATCAATGCTGTGAATGTTACTGCAAATGTTGGTGTGAATGATATCAATGTTACTCCTCCTATATCTACTAGTAGCTCTAATGTTGAAAGATCCTTATCCACAAATACTCCTGCATCCCCTCCTACTACAGTGCCTGCTGAAACTGAGGAGGAAGGTAATGATTATAAAGATTTGAAAAATAAAGTATAGTGGACAATATGTGATCAGGAACTAAATAATGAGAGGGATATTCCGGACTGGACAGGAAGCCTACCAAATGCAGGAAATGTATCAGAACCTATAATACCAAACCTATCCCAGCAAAACCAGTCAGGCAGGATAACATTGGACATTTCCCTTTTAATTTAACAAAAAGAGGGAGATGTAAAAATCCTTCCTGTAAATCATCTCCAGTTACTTGGTGTCTAAAATATCAAGTCCTCAGACACTGCCACAGTGATATGTATTTCTGTTTTTAAAATCATTTGAAAATATGGTTAAATTGTTTATGAACCAAGAAGAATTTTTATTTGTTTTTAATAAATGATTTTTTTGCATACAGCTACAAGTTTTTTTTATCCAAAATATACAAATATATATGTACTTATTTTTATGAAATTTTAGACATCAAAAATATAAAATTGCATCGACTTGAGGTTATTTTTAGATAAATGAAGTTCTTCTCTTTATTTTAGGCTAAGATTTATACAAATTTAACAACAACAATTTTTTATCACATTTACTCAGTAGTCAATCATGCAGGAGGAACACTGATATCGGCACGTTTCACTAACTTTTTTATTTACAAATATTTTTTTAATCTGAGCTCAGATTGTAAAACAGGGGCTCCAAAATACTAAGAAAAACAGACAAAATAATTTTTTTTTCAAAGTATATCATAATGTATGCCATATAGGGTTAAAATAAATATAATTAACATTAACAATCATGACAAACATAATGCCATATAATTTAAGCAGCCTATAAACAACACAAAACCAAGCATGGGCAACAAGCAAATATCTGGAATTAAATAACTAGTTACAAATAATGCTAAACAATCTATATCTAATTATCCTAATGAGTGACTAAAATGATAGGATTAGGTTAAATGGAGCTGAAAGGTAACCACTCAGGCAGGTACTGTACAGTACTATAAGCTGGAGCAATAATTAAAAACTCCTGTGTCTAATCCCAAGTGAGCTAAATATATTACACATGCTCATACTTATTTATAACCTAAATGAACGCCAATCATTATCTGACAATTATATTAATCATTAACCTGTTTGCTGCACAACCCATGTCATGGGCTCTCGCTTCTGACCATTTCTGCGCAGCCCCATATATACATGGGTTTAAACTGAGATCTCTCTCTGCGTAGCCTGTGTTTATGGCTCAACAATACTCCAGGCAATTTTAATGTCTCATAAACACTGATAAAGAACTATAATACCATTAACAAATAAAATACATTTATAGGCCTTCCGACACTAATTTATACTGGTATTTTCCAGGAGCAAACAATGTTTAGAGCAATTAGTCAAATACTTTATAGATAAATAACACTTAATATTTAACTAGACTTTTGTGGAGAGAGAGAAAAACTTGTGAATTCTTAAATGAAACAATATTGGCCTAACAAAACTCAAGAGAACCAGATAGAACTTGAAGACCCTGCAATGACTACTTCACTGCTGGATTGGTTGAAATAAATTAACAGGAAAACTTAATTACTGGGAGGAACACTGAGAAAAAATACAAGGAATTGGCCTACAACAAATACAAATAGGACCAAAGGACAGATGGGCCATTAATAAAGAAAACTGGGGAACTTAGTCCAAGCCTATTGCATGAATGTGGAGTTTTGTGGAAACTTCACAACCCCTACAATGCCTCGGTCCATGAATTGCAACAAAGCTGTGGTGTTTGATGGCAGAAAAATGACCCTGACATGCTTGGAAATGTCAGTAAGGTTTGTTGGATGGCCTGGGGCATTGTCCAGAATGAGCAATGCCTTGTGAGCAAAGTTATTTTCATCCAATACTTCTCAACAGCAGGGCAAAAGTAGTTCATGTACCAGTCCTGAAAAACAATCACAGTAACCCAAGCCTTGGGGTTTGACCTCCATATCACAGGCAAATGCTGTTTAACAAAACCCTTCATTGCCCTTGGATTTTCAGAACATGGTAACCTGTTTAACAAGGCTTTATTTAAAATCTCTCTCAGCATTACCACCCAAAAGCAGAGTCAGTCGATCTTTGGCCACTTTAAATCCTGGGGCTGATTTCTCTTCCTTGGATATGAATAATGTTGATAGCATTCTTTTCCAGAAGAGGCCTGTCTCATCAACATTGAACACCTGTTTCAATGTGTACCCACCCTCTTCAATCACTTGCTTTAAATAGTCTGAGTATTTTTTAGCCCCTTCAATGTCAATCACCACTCATTTTGATATTATGCAAGTTGTAATGTTTTTTAAAGCATGCAAACCAGCCATGACTTTCATTAAATGTTTCTTTATCAGAGATGATTCACCCTGCTGCTGCTTGAGGTAGTCATGCAGTCTCTTTGCTTTGGCCTGAATCACTAAAGTTGAAAGAGAGATGTTTTTCTGGGTTTTTGTCCTCAATCCATACACTTAAAAGGCTTTCCATGTTTTCTATAATGGAACTTCTGGTATGCCAAAGTTTAGTAGCACTGAGAGGAGTAACACTTTCTGCACTTTTTTTTAATTTTATCAGCATTGAGGCAAATTGTTTTAACTGTGGATTCAGCCAAACTGAGCACACATGAAATGTATAACTGGCCTAGCACCACTTTCAAATTGCTTTAAAACATGCAATTTTGTTTCAAGACTAATAACTTTCTTTACATGCTTTGCAGACTTTGGCACTTTTGAACTCATTTTCACTAAAATTAGCATAGTAAATATTCAGAAGAAAAAATCACTTGTAAGAAACATGTTCCAAGATAATGGTGGATGCTGCAATCCTATTCAGATTTTGCACAAATAATACAACTTTCCTTATTGTTAACTTTAAATACTATTACAAACTGATGATGATAAAAGAATCGTAAAGTTCATTTGAATGTTAATTCTAAGCAACTTAAGCGGTGAACTGAACAAGAGACTGGTGGCAAGGAGTGTATAAGTTAGAAATAGTTGTGCAGACAATTTTCATTGTAAATACAGATTTTTAGGTGGTGTATTGCAGATTGAGTCTAACATTATAAGAGGTGTAGAAGTGGGTCATTGGATCATGGACTGTTGTATCACAGGGTATTCCTGTACAGGGAGTCCTCATTTGACACAAAGGTTACATTCCTAAAAAGTATTACGTAAAATGAAGCATATTTTCCCATAGCAACCCATGTATTAAGAAGGGGGATGTGTTCCTGTTCTGAAATTTTGTAATACTTGGAGGTGGATTTTTTGACATAATAAGTATAACAAATATACAATTACTACCACGCATATAATAACTCAACATTAGAAAATAAACATGTACATGGACAAAATATAGCTATATAAAATATAAATATAAATATATACTGTACAGTACTCATTGAGTGGTGGCTGGCAGGGGTTACTCAAGGTCAAGTGGCTCTTTTCTCCCTGAGGTTGCAGGAAAATGGAGGTGTGTAGGGGTTACTCAAGTTTCCATTTGAGACTGTCTGGATACTGCTGTCATCACTGTCTTCCCCATTTAGTTCACCACTTTCATCACCTTTCAAAGTGGTGAACTTTGAAAGGTGATGAAAGCCACCATGCCAGCACATCAGTGGCAGTTGGCATGCTGGTGGGCTTGAAAAATGCACAGCCAGGTGGTGCTGGTTGCATGATGGCTGGCTGCCTCACAGCCAGTAGTAGTTCGTGCAGGATATTTGAATTCTTTCTTACATTTGCCTTTACACTAATTTGAAGCATGTTTATGTAAAGTGATTATTTGGTCATAAAATCAAATTTACATTAAATGAGTACATTGTACCAGGACTCCCTTTACTTATTATTTACTTTAGGCTGGCTTACAGGAGTTATTATTATTATTATTTTATATTATTATTATTTATTTATTTTTTTTTCATTTTAGCTCTTTTACTTTCTATAGTTTACTTTCAGTTGGTTGACTAATGATGATGAAGTACTTTAATTATTTATTTTATTTTTGCAGATGAAGTAGGAGCTCTTGTATTTGATCCAGGATGTTCCTCTCTGCGTGTGGGATATGCTGGGGAGGATAATCCAAAGTTTGACATTCCAGCATATGTGAGTGTATTGGAAGATACAGAAACAAGTGAAAAGAAGTACCATATTGATACAGTTCATCTTAATGTTCCACGGAAAGGTTTGTGTTGTCATTATATATCTAGCAATATGATTAATAAATAAGGGGCAATATTTTTCTTCATTGAAAAGCTGTTTGCTGTAGAAATATTTAACCATTTTCAAATTTGTTTGCTACATTAGTACAATCAAGATTCAGTGATATTAGGGATGAATACAAACTAAAGTGTCAAGCTGTCTTATCACAGTATGAAACATGTACAATGTTCATATATAAGTAAGTTACCATGGATGATATACTAGAAACTAGTTATCAAAGGGAAACTTAGTCTTAATAATGTAGTTTTTCACCAGGATTTTAAATTCATGTAGCCTTTATGTATTAAATAACTACTTAAAATTTGTCCCTTCCACTTATGAAGTATCCCAAAAGTTTCACATACCTAAATTAAAATATAACTCAAAATATTAGTTTTAGAGCAACCAATGAAGTTTTATTTTAAAGCTTAAAAGTTCTCTCTTTTGAGTGGTATACAGAGCATTTCACTAATGAAAATTTAATTTAAGGTCATAAAAAAAAAAGTATATGGGGTTATGGTTGATTGCCAATCAACTTGGCCATCCAGCAGAACTTGATGCTCAGTTGATGACAAAAACACTGTCTTTTTGTTAAAAAATTGTGTTTGTGGAGGTCATCAAAAGACCTGGTTAAGTACGGTAGTTTTTTTTTTTTGGTTAATGTTCAATTTATACACCTTCAGTATTTAGTGTTGCCCAATGGTAAAAAAGGAAATTACCATACCTTATTATTTTGTTGGTCCTCGCTTCTGGTTGTAGGACATGTGGCTGCCTATCGTGCCTCTCTTTTGATGTAAGAAATGGGGTTGTGAAAGGAGTTTAATAATAGGCAATTCACTATACTTAAATAGCTGAAGGAATAGGTCTATCTTTTTGAGTTATTAGTTTTATATGATTAGGTATTCACTCAGAACTTATAGGAAGATTAAGCATGTCTCCCTTGCCTAAAGCTTTGCTTGTAACTAAGCAGTCCTGAGATGAGTTAATATAAATTTCTTTGTCTTAAAAATTCACTTTACAAAGTCCCCAGATGTCTAATTTTTATTTTTATTATTTCTTCTCTCAAAGGAATTTTCACGCGTCAGTGATGGAAAATTTTTATAGGAAATAGTTTTTTCTTGTTATGTGGGCCCAATGCCTACATATTGGGTTTTATGTATGGCAATTATTTCCATAGTCACAATAAAAAGTTTTGAGAGTGCAATGTACTGTACTTGCCATGAGGCCAAAGGAGTCTTGATTATTGAGTCCAGCTTATGCTTGTAATGTCTACCCCACTTCTGATGCCTGATGGTATGTTCACATTCACATACTTTAGAGTCTCTTCATTCATGTTCATAATGCATGTGGTGGTACCCTTGTACTTCACTGTATTTCTATCCTTTCAATCATTTGTATAAACTCTTCCTTTGATGCATCCCCAAAGAAAGAAATTAGGTGGTGATGAGTTCAGGAATTGAAGAGGACAAAAATCTTTGGTGATGCCTCAGTCACCTCAATTAAGATTTATGCAACCTTACCATTGTTTTTGTCATTGTGTTAGCTGTGGTACTGTCTTGGAACTAGGGGCATTCCAGAACAAATCATCCACAACAATGAAATTTAACACCACAGTATCTTCAATTTTCCTATAATTTGGTATATGGCATTGTCTAAACCAACAAACTCAAAATGTAAAGTTCCTCATACCGTACTACTAAGTTTCAAAATGTCATATCTCAGTCCCTAATTCAAATAAAAGAATGATTCAAAAAGCATCTGAAAAACAATTTCCCCTAGAATAAATCATAAGCACAAAAAACACCTTGAGTCAGTGGATAAAAAGTTAAATGATTTCTTTCATTTTGGGGTGACCCCCCTCCTTGATATAAGTGGAAAATTATTTTTTCTTTGAATGAAATTGAGTTTCATCTCTCTCCATCAGTGGAAAGTGAAAAAAACTTGTTTTAGCAAAAAAGATGGTGTTTTTTCATTTGAATATTGCTAATTTCACTGAAAAATCCACAATTTGGCCTAGAATCAATACTCATTCATGGGCTACTGCCCATTAAAGATGTTCTGGGCCTCTGCCTGATTCACTTTTCATAAATTTCTGCAACATTTGTGTCCTTTCATTTCACTAACATCCCTGGTGAACTAACTTACAACTTTTCTATTGTAAATGACCTTGAGCAGATTGTGCAGCACCCTACTCATATACCTGATCACCTTGGATTTATTCCTCACCTCTCATCCTTCTTACCCTGTCAAACTTTTTTCTCCATTGGGCTCCATCCACAATCTTATATCTGTTTTTTCCTGTGCTATCACCCCAAATTGGCCTTTGGATCCTCCCAAGAGGAGGTGCCTTGGGCACTGCTGATTGGGAGGCCCTTAGGCAGTACTTCTGTGATTTTCCATGGAGTGATTACTAGGGATGTACTGATATATTGGTATCGGTAATATTGGTAGATTTTTAATAGTACAGGAATACCTCGAAATTTGTCTTGAATTTCATCAATTTTGATCGTTTTTTTCCACTACGAATCTGTGAATATGGATGATGGATCGTGAAACTATAGGTAGTAAAAGATTGATGACGAATTTTGAGGTATTCCTGTACCGTATTGGTATTGGCCAATATTTCAAAAGTATGAATAAAAGACTTTGGAAGATGAAATTTCCAATATTTTATTGTTTTATCACTTCACAAAACTAATTATTTTTTCATCATAGCCTTTTTATTTTAATCATAGCCTAGATCCTAAGAAATGTAGCGTATAAGTTTTACCCAATTTTCTTTTCAAACAGCCAATCAAACAAGTGTAAATCATTTGAAAAATAGAGATAAAGCCTAGAAAACGAAAAAACTATCTTGTAGTCATAGCTCACAATATTAACCCAGCTAGCTGGTTAAGAACACATTTACTAAACCCAACATAGGCCTGCAGTCCAATTGTATAACAAACAAAACTATGACATCTAATGCAGTGTTGCCATCTTTAATGAAAAGGATTATTGCTTTGTTGCCAAATTTTCAACACAGAAAATAAATTATGAATGTTACAAAAATATGACAAACTAATAAGCCCTAGCTGGATATCAGTATCAGTTATTGGCCAATACTATTTTTAATTATCAGTATCGGTAATTGGCTAAAAAGCGATATTGGTACATCCCTAGTGATTACTGCTTCTGTGGCCAGGGCCTTTCCAAGTGTGCTGAGTGCATCATGGAGGTGATTCTCTTTGGGATGGAGGGGTACATTCCATATTCTATTCCTACTACGAATGCATAAAAACCTTGGTTTAACTTTATATACTTTTTCTAATGCTATCCACAACAGAGGAGTCTTTCAGGTGTCCTTGCCATCAAACTCCTGACTCTCAGCTTATATTTCTGCCTGAAATTGTGCAAAATCTGTTCTTCAACTCCCCCAAAAATTCCTTCATCTGACATAAATGTAAAAACCTATTGAATTCTAATTATTCTTGCTCTTTCTGGCATCTAGCTGATAACCTCTCCAACAATTTTACTTCCTCTTCTTTCCCTCTTTTCCATTGCAGTGGCTCAGTTGCCGTCTCTTCTCCTGATAAAGCTGAACTCTCTGCTCAAACTTTTGTGTCCAACTCAACCCTGGATGATTTTAGTGCTTTTCCTCCCTCTCTTCCTCCCTCTGACTTTATTATGTCTGAAATTAGAATATCTTCCAAAGATGTTCTTTCTGCCATATCTGGGCTCAACTCCAGGAAAGCTTACAGTCCTGATGGTGTCCCTCTTGTTCTCAAGAACTGTGCTTTTAGGCTGATACCCTGCCTAGGCAAACTCTTTTATCTGGTACTCTTCCTTCCTGTTAGAAGTTTGCTTTCATTCAGCATGTTCCAAAGAAGGGGGACTGCTCTCAACCCTCCAACTATCATCCAATTGATTTCTTGCCTTTCTAAAGTTTTTGAATCTATCCTTAATAGGAAGATCTTAAACATCTCTCTTCTCACAATCTTCTTTCAGATTGTCAGTATGGGTTCTGCAAGGGACACTGCTGGCACTCTTCTTGCTTATCTCTCTTATTCTTGGTCATCCTCCTTTCAGGATTTTGATGAAACCTTTGTATTGCACTTGACATATCAAAGGCTTTTGATAGTGTGGCACAAATTCCTTAATTTCCAAACTGCCCTCCTTTGGTTTCTATCCTCCTATCTGTTCCTTCATCTCTAATTTCCTTTCTGGCCAATCTGTAGCTGCAGTTGCCCATAATATAAATGGGGTTTATGGGGAAAAAAGTTTAAAAAAAAAATGTATAAATTAATTTTTACCTGAATAAAAGCTTTTAAATCATTGTACAATAAATGTTTAATAATAATAATAATGCATGTAAAATAATATATAACAAGTATAAATAGTGAAAACTTGTGAAAAACATCACTATAAAAATTGTAATGCGCCTAGTATTAGAAATAAATTAAACTAATTTAAGGTGATAATTTATTCCAGTAACTATGATATAGTTGCTATCACTGAAACGTGGTTAAATACCGTGACTCGGGACTTGTTGGGGGAATTTGATATACCGGGTTTTAAACTCTCTACTAATGATAGGTTACATAGGATTGGTGGTTGCGTTTTGCAGTACATTCGTAATTCCCTTAGGGCTATCAAGGTTAAGATAGATTTTCCAGCAGCAATTAATGCAATATGCGTTGAAGTTAGGGCGCATAGTATTAGTTTTAATTTTGTTGTTTATAGACCTCCCGTTCGACCCCTTGATACTGATACTAGATTTTACTCACTTATTGGTAACTTTATTGACAATTGAAATAGTATAATTGTCAGAGACTTTAACTGCCCTAATGTTAATTGTGAGACTTTTACTGGTAATGAGGAGGGTTTGAGATTGATTGAGTTCATGGAAGATAATTTTTTACGACAGATGGTTACCGAACCAATGCGCAGTGACAATATTTTAGATTTGGTGATGATGAATGGCGAAAATATAGTCGAAGGTTTAGAAGTAGGCGAGAGTTTAGGATGCAGTGATCATCAAATTCTTAGGTTTAAGTTATTGATAGAAAATACTAAGGATAGTAACATAATAGAAGTCCCTGATTTTCGTAGGGCCAATTTTGATAGTTTTACGGATAGGATGAGAGGAATGGACTGGGATAACTTATTTATGGGTAATGACACAAATTTGCATTGGGAGGCGTTTAAAGAAAGTTCTATAAATATTGAAAGGGAGTTTATTCCTCGTAGGCCCAAGTGCGCTAGAAATCATGGTAGACCCAAGTGGTGGACTAGGGAAATAGGCAAGTTCATAAACGAGCATAACAAAGCGTATATACTTAATAAGCACAATGGCACGACAGCTAACTTTAATAGATATATCGAGCTTAGACATCAGATTAAAAGATCAGTTAGGAATGCTAAGCGTAATTTAGAGATACTTATAGCTGCGGATTAGGGTGGTCCTTGCTTAGGGGGTGAAATTTCAAGTTGAACATTTTTCAGCTCCCACCCGCGGAAATCGTTTGAATGGTCGAGAAAACTCTCTAGGTGATTTATTTTTTTAATTGGACAACGTTTACCCCTCCCTCATTGAGCATTACCATTAAGCTAATTTTTTGACTTTCAAGTAAATGTTACATAATTTGTAATGTTTTTTTTTTTCATTCTTTCCAGATTTTCAGTGGTTGGATAACTAATGTGTGTAAAACTAAATTCTAATGATTATAATTTAAACTGAATAACTCCTTTAACCATAAGTCAAGCTACCCGTCAGTGGTTGGATAACTAATGTGTGTAAAACTGTAAATTCTAATGATTATAATTTAAACTGAATAACTCCTTTAACCATAAGTCAAGCTACCCGTCAGTGGTTGGATAACTAATGTGTGTAAAACTAAATTCTAATGATTATAATTTAAACTGAATAGTGAATAACTCCTTCAACCTTTAAGTAGATAACCTGGATCATGGCAGCGAAGCTGCGCTACCTGATTGCCCCGCAGGAATCGATCGCCGGGTCGCAACTTCCTTTTCTCAAAAAGAGGTCTACAGGATCGACGTCCAGAAGAAGTCACTTCGAGAGGCCACCAACCAGGTCATCGAGCTCGTCACCGAGGTGTGGTCCAAGGCGCGAATCCCCCTCCGCCGGAAGGACCACATCGTCACCAAGATTGAGAAGCTCCACAAGGAGTTCAACGATGTGAAGAGGAACAAGGGGTGAGTTGGCACTCAAGTGAAGCGGGAGGACGAGTTCAGTGAGCGGATGATGAACCTGTTCGACGTCGCTGCCGCTAACGCCATGGAGCTGCTCAAGAACGAAGAGGACAAGGCGTTCCTCCTCGCTCAGCGCGAACCCCGTCAGCGCGGCAAGCTGGGGTCCGTCGACTCGACGCTAGCCGCTGTCGATGCCCGCACATCTCAACGCCAAGGGGAAGAAGACCGACGGAGGCAGCGAGCCGAGGAAGAAGCGACGACATCTACGGCTCGAGTGGTCTTCGTCCTCTTCCAGAGGTTGCCCGGTCGCTTGGGCACGACGTCGCAGAGCTCAATATCAACCGCAGCTCCATACACCGGCGTAGGCACCACTCCAGGCTCAACGTGGCGCTCAAGGAAGAGCTGAGGGCTGGCAATCTTGTCGTTCACTGGGACGGCAAGCTCATGCAGGACTTGACGAGCAAGGAGCAAGTCGATCGGCTTCCCATCTTGGTCTCCGGTAATGGCGCGGTGCAGCTCCTGGGCATCCCGAAGCTGCCGAGTGGAACAGGCTCTGAGATGGCCAAGGCCGTCCTCAACACGTTGGAGGAGTGGGAGCTCACTGAGCAAGTGAGTGGCTTGTCATTCGATACCACCGCCTCGAACACTGGCTGGAACAACGGAGCGTGCGTCCTCATCGAGCAACACCTCGCGAAAGACTTGCTCTACTTTGCGTGCCGCCATCATGTGCTGGAACTCCTCCTCGGTGCGGCATTCACGGCTGTGATGGGCCCCACGTCCGGTCCTGACGTGACCCTCTTCAAGCATTTTCAGGAGCGCTGGGATTTCCTGGACAGAAGCCAGTACGAGTCCGGCGCTGCGCACCCCGATGTCGCTCCTCTGCTCACCACTGTCGACACGGAGTGGTTTGAGAAGGCGATAGTCGAGCGCAAGGACCTGCGTGATGATTACCGTGAGCTGCTCGAGCTCACCCTCCTCTTCGTCGGTCACGTCCCCCCGTGAGGAGTGCGTTTCAGCTCCCGGGCCGATTCACCACACCCGCTGGATGGCGAAGGCAATCTACGCCTTGAAGGTCTGGATGTTCCAACAGCAGTTCAAACTCACGGCGAGGGAGGAGAGTGGCCTCCGGAGCATCTGCATCTTCGTCTGTCGGGTCTACGCCAAGGCGTGGATGGAGGCTCTGATCGCCGCAACTTCCCCCCAAATGACTTTGGTCTACTCTGACATCAACCCTGCAGTGGCCAAGGCGGCGCTGACCAAGTTCCAGAACCACCTCTGGTACCTGTTGGAGGAGCTGGTGGCGCTGGCGCTGTTCGATCCGGGGATCGCTGTCGATCAGAAGAGGAAGATCATTGTCTCTCTCCACGACCGGGTTGGTGAGGAGTCCCCGGCGAAGCGGCCCACGCTGCCAAACCGAGTACTCGCCGGGCTTCAGTTGGAAGACCTGGCGTCGTCCAACACACGAGGTTTCTTCGAGAAACTTCGACTGGAGGACGGCTTCCTCGAGGTCGACCCGGAGACCTGGCCGAAGCGGGAAGACTTCAAGACAGCGGCGGCACGTGTGGGAGGGCTTGCCGTAATCAACGACCATGCCGAGCGAGGAGTTGCCCTCGTCCAAGAGTACAACCGGACGACCCACGATGAGGAGCAACTCCAGTTCCTCCTGCAAGTCGTCGCTCACCACCGCTGCCAGTTTCCGGACTCTCGGAAGCGAACCCTACAGACCCAGGATCGCTAACCGGGCAACAACGGCAACAACTGCAACTGGGCAACAACTCCGGGGGGTAAAAGTTCAAGGTCGATGAGGGAGGGGTAAACGTTGTCCGATTTAATAAAAAATTCAACTAGAGAGTTTTCTCAACCATTCGAATGATTTCTGCGGGTGGGAGCTGAAACTTCCCAACTTTGAATTTGAAGGACCACCCTACTGCGGATAGTAAACATAATCCAAAAACGTTTTTTGAATACGTCAATAATCGTAAGCCAATAAAAGATAACATAGGCCCTCTAGTGGATGTTAATGGTGCTTTGGCTTCTGACGCTCAGGCAATGGCAGATATTTTTAATAACTTTTTTGCGACAGTTTTTACTCTATAAGACGTAAATAATGTCCCTAACGTGGATGATATTGTTCCATTTAGTAGCGAGACTATTTTGGATGAAATAACTGTTTACGAGGGTGAGATTGTGCATTATATCGATAGGCTAAAAGTTAGCAAGGCTCCAGGCCCTGATGCTTTTTATCCCAGACATTTGAAAGATTTGAAAGACGTTATTGTAGGCCCCTTAACGAAGATTTTTAATCAGTCACTCAAAACAGGGATTATTCCTGAAGACTTCAAATTAGCTAACATCACGCCCATTTTTAAAAAATGCTACCGCACAGTAGGTAGCAATTACAGGCCCATTAGCTTAACGTCAGTTGTTGGTAAAGTTTTGGAATCCGTAGTTAGGGATCGTATCATTGATCACTTAGAAAGTAGAGATTTGATTAATAGTAGTCAGCATGGGTTTCGATGCCATAGATCTTGTTTAACTAATTTGTTAGAATTTTATAATGAAATAGTGCGTGAATATGATAGGCATAGAGCAGCTGACGTTATTTATTTAGATTTTAAAAAGGCGTTCAATACAGTTCTGCATAGAAGATTAATTGTGAAGGTTAAAGCGCATGGTATATGCGGTCAGGTAGCTAACTGGTTAGAGGAATGGCTTTGTGCTAGGAGACAGAGGGTCATTGTTAATGGTGAATCAGGGTGGTTGGATGTAGGTAGTGGTGTCCCACAGGGTTCAGTGTTAGGCCCATTGCTATTTATAATTTACATTAATGACATAGATGTAGGATTGACTGGTAACGTGTCAAAATTCGCGGATGATACTAAAATAGGCAGTAAGGTTGTTAACGAGGATGATAGAAATAGGCTCCAAGACGATGTAAATAGGATTATGGAGTGGACGGATAAGTGGCAGATGCAATTTAACATAGACAAATGTAAAGTTTTGCATATAGGTTCTCGTAACAATAATTACATGTACACGATGGATGATAGAGAGTTAGCGAGTGTTGACAAGAAGTAGATTTAGGTGTACGCATATCTAAGGATTTAAAAGTTAAGAACCAGTGCCTGGAGTCTTGCGCAAAAGCTAATAGGATGTTGGGCTTCATAGCGCGTAATTTCAAATTTAAATCGAAGGATATTATATTGCCCCTTTACAAGTCCCTAGTCAGGCGTCATTTAGAATATGCCATTCAGTTTTGGTGCCTGTATTTGCGTGAGGATATTGATAGGTTAGAAAGGGTTCAGCGTCGTGCCATGAAACTAATTCCATCATTGCGCAACAAGCCTTATAAATATAGAATTAAAGTGTTAGACTTGCATTCACTCGAAACTAGGAGATTAAGGGGGGAGCTTAATGAAGTTTTCAAAATCATTAATAACATCGATAACGTAAATTTTGACAAACTGTTCACTTTCGATAATAGCAATACTCGTAATAATGGATTTAAGTTGCGTGGCAGACGTTTCATTACTAATATCGCTAAAAACTTCTTTGTTTAAAGTAATTGATAATTGGAATAATCTTCCTGCATCAGTCGTTAACTCTACCAGCATTAATATGTTTAAGAATGGTTTAGATAGGTATTTTTAAAATATTAACATTGTTTAAAACAAAAAACAATTAGTAACAGGAGCTCTGGGGGTGGTGGTCAAGGATGAGCCTGGTTTGTAAGCATTCTTATTTTACTTCTTTTCATCTTTCACCCCTCTCCTATTCTCTCTGACTTTTTTTGACTTGTTGGCAGTGGCTGGTGGATGATGATGGGAAGTCTTTCTTTCTCTTTTTCTGAATGAATATTAACCCACAAATGATAGGTTTTGCTACTTACTTAACTCCTTATTCTCCTCTTTTAACCCCCTCCTCTTTCCTTTCTCTCGGGCTAACCTTAGAGTGGATCTTACTAAGGGTCTTTGTTAGCCTTAGCTTCTGTAGATCTGTAGAAGACTGGCTCGCACACAATAGACTCAAAGTAGCACCCACAAAATCAACCATCACCTTGCTTACAAGCAACACAAAAGAACAAATAACTCCACAGCTTACACTAAACAACCCCAACATTCCACACACTCACAGGACCAAAATACTTGGGGGTCACATACAACACATCATTATCTTTTGCAAATCACATTCAGGACATTAAAAACAAATGTACGTCA
The DNA here is from genome assembly GCA_023014485.1 of Bathynomus jamesi. Taxonomy (NCBI): domain Eukaryota; kingdom Metazoa; phylum Arthropoda; class Malacostraca; order Isopoda; family Cirolanidae; genus Bathynomus; species Bathynomus jamesi. The sequence continues at coordinate 117,839 of JAJOZX010004814.1, read as the reverse complement.
AGACTTAACATGCTTAGGGTACTAACAGGCACAAACTTTGGACACCAGCAGGAAACAACATCACTCATATACAAACAATATATTCGCTCAGTTATGGACTATGCTAGCCCATGCTGGGCACCCATTATCTCAAACACACACATGAACACCTTACAGACAATACAAAACAATGCACTTTGTATCATTACAGGATGCACTCAAACAACACCAATAGAACACCTGCACACAGAAACAAAAATACTGAAAGTTAGGGAACATTTAGACATGAGGGGAACACAATTCAGGGCAGCAGTGACAATTAGGTGTGTGTGTGTGTGTGTTTTCTGTACTGTGTGTGTGTGTGTGTATGTATTTTCTGTACTGTGTGTGTGTGTTTTCTGTACTGTGTATGTGTTTGTATGTATGTGTTTTCTGTACTGTGTGTATGTGTGTGTGTTTTATGTACTGTGTGATGTCTGTGGGGTGTGGTATGGAATGAAGTATTTGGTTATAATGTGTGTCTGGTGTTACCTTAAGGGTGCGAAGTGTTGGTGCATGATTGTACATGTAGTGACAAGGGTGTTGTGGGCTAACCCACAAAGCACTGACACAACTCAGTCTGAATGCGGTCCCAGGTGCGAAGCCACCACCCATTAACAGGTCAGAGATGAGCCTGAGCAGATCGGATCGAGTTAACTTAGCATGATTCCGACATTGACATCACCCCAACTTAGACATATAAACACAGACTAGGCAACTCCACAGATGACACCTGCCACCTGTGCCATGACACACCACAAACAGTTGAACACATTATGACAGACTGTACCACTCTAACACAACATAGAACACAACACAACATCACTAGTGCACTGAACCTCTGGTCCACTCCGGAGAGGGCGATTGGTTACCTGCGTGCTGCTGGCTTGCTCGATCAGGGTGGGCTGATTGGCTAAACAACAAGAACAACAACAACTGGGTGGAATGAAAAGCTTTTTGTCTCATCAATTCCCTGCCTCTTACTGAGTGTCTTCAATCCCTCTCTCTTTGCAGCAATGTTGCCTCACTCCCTCTTTACTACTACTGTTATAATGGACACTGCTCTTCTGAACTCTCTAACTGCATGCCTCATCCTTTTAGGAAAGCACACACTACCTGACTTTGACACATTCTCATTCCTTTTCTGTCCACTTCTCTAATGTAAGGGTTAATCCATATTTTCAATCTTTCATCTATTCAACTGGTCAATTCTGGAACAATCTTCCTCAATCCATCTTTTCCCATCAATGACCTCTACTCTCGCAAATGCAGTGTGTGCAGGCATCTTGAGAACCCTGAACCTTTATTTTGGCTCTTTTTCTTCTATAGGGGGTGGGGTGGTGCTTTTGCAGGCATTTCACCCTTGGCTCCTTGCATCAAAATTTTTTATATATACAGGGTGTCCCATAAGTCCAGCATTATAGGAAAAATAATAAAAAAAGGCAAAACAAAAACTTTTATTTACAGAACGTTATCAATATGTCCACCATTGCTTTTAATACACAAATTCAGACGTGATACCCAGTCAGCAAGCACACAGTGAATGATGTCAAGATTAATGGTGTTACATGCCCCAATAATGCGCTGCTGCAAATGTTCAACACTCCTAATTTTCTCTGCGTATACCAGCTCTTTCAAGTGGCCCCAGAGATAAAAATCTAGTGGCGTGAGATCCGGGCTTCTAGCTGGCCATTCCACAGGCCCTCAATGTCCTATCCAATGACCAGGGAATTGTTGGTACAGGTATTCCCTTACTTGGGTGCTGTAATGTGCAGGAGCGCCATCTTGCTGGAACCATGTTGGGAAATATCCTTCTTCATTCAAGACTGGGAAATGCTTCTTCCTTGAGCATACGTAGGTAGGTGCCTCCAGTGACATGTTCATCGTAAAAGAGGGGGCCTATGATGCGATCCTTCCAAATGCCACACCATACCATCACCTGAGATGCACCTTGTTCCTTTGAAGAGGTATAATAGTGATGGTTGCTTTTGAGACCAGTAGCGGGTATTCTGTCAATTTACCTCACCATTTCCATAAAAAACAGCCTCGTCACTGAACAGAATGGTGGATGGGAAATTGGCATCCTGAGCATATGAATTATGGTTTGTAGAAATAGAAAAATATGAATTTCTCCTATGATGCTGGACTTATGGGACACCCTATATATATATATACACACATACCATCAAATGTACAAGTTGTACAAATCAGTTGGTTGCAATCATCATAAAAAAACTTTCAATTTTTGTCCAAAATACTTACCATACCTAAAAGGTTTTTCATTAAACAAATATAGTCATCTGGGGTGGAAAAAAACATCGGGTATGTTGGGGTGAAAATGAACAGGCCCCTTAAAATAATTTTTAATATAAAGAAAATTTTTAAGAAATTTTTTTCAGGTAGCCCACTATATCCTTCAAAAGTGTTGGTAAAATGATGTCTTTATGTTTGTTCATTTCCAAGAAATGAGCACTGGAAAAAAAGTGTCAAAAATATGTAAAGAAAACTTTTTTGCATTTATTTTTTATTTGCTTGGCACTGAATTATTTTTCACTGTAGAATATTTATACTTACGTTGAAAAGTGTGAAGATGTGTATCTTGTAATGCATGAGGAGAAATAAAACAGTTTGTGGCATAAGCCTTGTGAAGCTGTTTTTTTTAACCCCATGCAGTTGAAGCCTCTTTGGGGTTAAAAAGAACCTATGTTTTATGTAGTAGTATGGGCGCAAAATGGGAGTGTGCAGGAATGTTGAAATGCAATTGCAAATGTTCAATGTTGCAAATGGGTTATGCAACAAAGGGGGTAGGGGATATGCAATGCAGGGGGTGAGGGATATGCAACATCAATGTTGCAAGGCATCTGCAACATCAATGCTGCAAAGGGGGAGAAGGGAGGGAGTTAAAAAGAACGTTTTATGTATTAGTATGGGTGCAAAATGGGAGTGTGCAGGAATGTTGAAATGTAATTGCAAATGTTGTTCAATGTTGCAAAGGGGTTGTGCAACAAAGGGTTTATTATATATCTGTAATTCCATTGACACCGATATTGTATGTTTTGAGGACCATATACCATATACTTGAAGGTTTATAGGGAGTAGTCAATACATGGTGGATACCATACTCTTGTAAAACTTTCAAATTCTTGACTTCGGAACTCTGGACCATTGTCTATAAGCAAGCGATATGGCTTCCTTGGCAGAGCAGGCAATACTCTGTGCTCAAAAGTGCTAGCTACTGTTCTAGAAGTTTTATTCCTAATAAGAATGGCAACCACCCACTTTGAAAAGTGGTCTACAACCACTAAACATCCCATATGACCTCTTGAGGTATAGGGAAACTGAACTAGATCTGCTGCTACCAATTTGAATGGTGATTGGGTTACAATCCTTAACATGGGAGGTGCCACTACTTGAGCTGAAACTTTGGTTAATTGACACTGATAGTATGAAGCTACAACATCACTAGCTACCTTATATAAAGAAGGATGAAATACCTGACTAGAGAGGATGTCCATAACCTTTTGCCTACCTATATGTGTCATTTCTAGATGAATAGTTATTGCTAGCTCAACCACAAATGGAAATGGGACTAGAACTATTGAAATCTCCCTAGCTGGGCTATTCTAGACTAATAAATTATTTTCACTATAATTTCTTGAATATATCACTTAAACCTTTCCAACTGTTTAGGATAATGACTTTGGAGTTCCTTGATTAATATGGTACGGTACTTGAGAATAGAATTGTTCTTTTGCAAAGAAAGGATGACATTTGGCAGTTCCCACTATCATACGTTCTGAGGTAATGTCCTCATCATGAGGGAACTGGAATATTGGCAAGGGTTTCAAAGCCTCAACCACTTTACCTTGGTACTGAAGATAGTTTCTTGAAAAATCTAACTTCAAAGGAGCAAGTGACAAGAAATTTGCACCTAGCATAAAACAGTATGGACGTGAGTTTTTTGCAACTATGGCAAAGGGATGGTCTGGATAACCACTTCAGAACCAATGGATACTGTGAGCTTGATATACTGGGTTACCATAGTCTGTTTGGCTCCAATACCCTGGACTTGAACCATTAATTCACTAGAATAATTATCTTTTGAAGACACCAGCTTCTTCCAGGCAAAATCAGAAATGAGGCTAATTTCTGCACCCAAATCTAACAACCCACAAAATGTCTTTCCTTGACACTTTACTGGAACTACTGAACTAGACAAGGATGAGTGGGCCCAACCGAAACAAACCCTAAACTCTAGTGGCTGTAAATTCATTTCTTCATCCACCTCAAATCCCATTTCTGACTGGAAGTATACTGAATCTTGAACAGGTTCTGCAGTTGGATACTCACTATTGTCCTGCTCTACTTCTAGACACTCAGTTGTATGTAAATTACACTTCTTGAGGTTCTCTGTCTCAATTAACAGGTTATAATGAACTCCACCTAGACACTGTTGATGGACTCATTCTCTAGATTCCTCATCAATTTTCTTTTCCCACACTCGTAAATCAGTGGTTTGTTAGTGCCAAAATGCACTAAAACATCAACATGATACAAGTTACAAAATGCCAATAACATCTCTGGAGAAGTAACCTGACCTGGAAGTTTCATTAAATTCAGCCTTTTCTTTACTGTGGCATTCATCTTGATGCCATATTTAGATGGATTTCGAATAACTGCCTCAACAAGCTGCTGTTGCAACTGTGAACAAGAATCCGGGGAATTCTTTTCCTGACAAATTTTTAAGGTATGCCACAAACATTCCACCATGGCATCACCACCACCATCAGGCTTGAAATGAATCAACAATCCCTTGGGCAGGGTTTCTGGAATTCCACTATCAGTTTGCTCAATGGTGTGGCAATGTTCCCTTGAAAGGGCATCTACTGCTAGATTATCTTTACCAGGAGTATACCTCAATTCAAAATCAAAAGTAGCTAGATCTTCTAGAGTTCTAGCAAGTCTATGATTGACCAACCTCGTGTTATGTAAATACTGGAGAGCTTGATGATCAGTGTTTAGAATGAAAGGAACCTCATACAAAAAAGCTCTAAAAGTTTTGACTCCCCACTGCATAGCAGCCAATTCTCGTTCTGTTACTGAATATGCTCATTGGGGCTTAGAAAATGTCATGGAGGCATAGGCTATAACATGGACTTGACCATTCTGTTCTTGAGTTAAACAAGCCCCTGCACCAATGCCGAATGCATCAACCCAAAGGTTGATCTTTTCTGCATTCTCACTATAATCTGGAAAAGCCAGTTCAATTTCTTTTTGCATTTCTGACTTAAGGGCCTCAAAAGCTTGCTCCATTTCTGGAGTCCACTGAAGTAAAGAAGAACTAGGCTGACCTGTAATTTCTGAGAGAGGTTTAGCAATACTTGAACAATGTGGAAGAAACTTCCTCTGGAAATTCACCAAACCAAGGAACTCTCTAAGTTCTCAAATATTGTTGGGCTTTGAAAAGTTCTTGATTTTTTCAACATAACTGGGTGATTGTGTTAACCCCTTTTCACTGACAATGTGCCCAAGGAATAGAACACTAGACTTGAACCAATTACACTTTGAGGGCTTGAATTTTATACCATGTTCCTGAAGAACTTTAAGAACACACACTACTAACTGGAAATGGGCCTTAAAAGTATTTTCCATGATTAAAATATCATCGATATAGACAATTACATTTTTCCTTGAAAAATTCTTGAGAACCTCCTGCATTTCTCTCTCGAAAGCTGCTGGAGCATTTTTCAGGCCAAAGCTCAATTTGTTAAACCTCCAGTGCCCATGGGGAGTAAAAAATGCAGTATAGTCTCTACATGATTCTTGAATTAGCATCTGATGATAACCTTGGACTAAGTCCAAGGTTGTAAAGATCTTAACACCATGTAAACTATAGACTGCATCTGTAAGATTTTCCATTGGAAATCTGTTGGGTTTTGTAACTTTATTTAGTTTCATGCAGTCCACACACAAATGTATGGACCCATCTGGCTTTGTAATAGGCACTACTGGAGCACTCCATGGTGAGTTGGTTGGCTCAATGATACCCAACTCATGGAGTTCTTGACATTAATTTTCAACTGCTTAGGCCACTGGTTCTGGAAATCTTAGAGGTCTCTGATAAATAGGGGTCTCATCATATAATTCTATCCTGTGGGCAGTCATGTATGCTTCTCCTACATCAGAATCTCCTTGACTTAAAATAGTTTTATATTTCTGAAGCACTTGATACACTTCTTTTCTGATTATCATTAATATCCCCTAGATCAATTTCTTGATACATTCATTCATCAGTCCACTCTCGTATACCCAACTGAGGGTTTTCAACTTCCTCATCACTATTTACTTGATCAGCACCCATGCTTCGTAAAACCCCATCAACAGTATTTGGATTGCACCTTTCACTGTCCTCGTCAATATACATTTTTACAATAGAATACAAATGACCAAGTACATCCCCCTTCTTGATTTTACCTAGAGGCTTCCCTTGACTAATTAACAGAACTGAGGGATTATCTAAGTCAATTATTCCTGGAACTCCTGAAACTTTTTCTTTTAACCTAGAATGCAAAACCCGGATAAATATAATACCTGGTGGGCCTCAGAGGCCCAGGTTATGCATTCTAAGGTTAAATGACTGCTCTCGATTCTACCATCATAGAACAAGGACTGTGGGTTACTTGAACAATGATAACTAGAACTCTGTAAGGAGTTACTCAGTTCTATATGTTCCTAACAGATGGGGACTTGAATTGGCCCACAATCATTGCTATGCATATTCTGAGCAGCCAGGCATTGAACTGCATACACATATTTCCTATATTGCCTATTTCTGGTTCCTAAATAAATATGCCAACTTGAATCATCCCCAAATCTACCTGAAATTCTTCTATTAAATAAATCTATTCTTAACCCATTTTGTAATAAAAAATCCTGTCCCAGAAATATCGAATAATCCTTATCCAGACTTTCAGTAACTGAGAACTCGCATGGTATTAGGGAAATATTGTGAGTGCTAATTTCTAGAATCACCTTACCTACTGGGTGGAAAACTGAGTCTTTCCCTATTCCTTGAATAATACATGAGGGAGCTGGTTTCATGGGTAATCCCAAATCTCTGACCAACTCAGCAGTAACTAGATTAATCTGAGCCCCTGTATCTACTAGAGCCTTGACTGTTTTGGATTCCACTACAACATCCAAAATCTTAATATCAGATGGTTCAAGTTCTGCAAACTGAATCTTTCTGATCTCAATCTTATCAATACCTGGGTGTGACTCATTTGTTCCTTGGGAAACCAAGCCAGAGACCTGATCTAGAAAATGCTGAGCATTCAACTGCTCACCATCATCTATGGGTCTGGTAACTTGCTCCACCTGGATATCACAATTAGGGGCAGTGTCAGTGTTTCCTAGAACTTGATCAATATCACTATTAATGTTTGAGTGGTGTCCATGATTGTGTTCAGGGACTAAATCTATTTGAATCTCCAGAGTCTCCCTGACAACCCCAGAGATATGTAGTTTCCCTGACTAGAAGCTGGGACTGGACTGTTCTCTTCATTAGACCCAGGTGTCCTGCTTGGGATTCCAGACTGGGAAGGCCTACAACTAGGACAAAACATTCCTGGATGACTACCATTACACGCAGAGCAAAAATACTCCCTAGATTGGTGATTACCATTATTTCTTCTTGATCTAATTTGTGGACACTCTTTTACAAAATGTTCTAGACAACCACAAGCCAAACACGCCTAATTTTCTTCGACAGATTTCCTCAGTATGTCAAATTTTGGTACACCACTGACATCAAGTCAGTGGCCTGGCTGAGGCAGGTCCTGAGGACCTTGAACCTGATGCAGATCTTGGTGGTTTGGGTTGTCCACCATTTGAATTATAGTACAATCTAGGATTCTTGCCATACCTTCTCCGCATTTTTCCTTGATTTCTGTTTAAATTCCTTGGCCAATTATTATTCTTATGGACAACTGCTGAGACACAGCTTGGAAAGCATGTCTTGCCAGTTTCCAAACGTGCTGCAAACATATCCAGAGATTCACCAACATTTGACGTAGCACTATTAAAGTCAGCCAGCCTGCCAGCAGTCATGTTTCTCTTAACTCTATGATACCATTTGAACAGCCTATGTTTCATCTCATCATACTCAACTCCGCAGCCTCCATATGCATTATACATGTCCTTGATTTTTCCTTACAGTAATTTCCCTAGAGTACCTATCCAATCTACATTCACATGAAAAATGGGCAGCACAATGTTGTTCAAAAGCTTCCATATACTTGGCTAAAGATCTACCTGACTCAGTATCATATTCATCTAGATCTGGAGTTTCTCTGGCCATGTTAACAGGAGTAGAATCGTTTATACCAGTACCTCCTGTGGGAGCTTGAACAATGGAATCATCAGAGTCATCTGATGACTCTGAATCAGGAAGGGCATCACTTCTGGATGACCTTTCATGTTCTGGAACTGGTGGTTTGACCTCCTTGGACCTCCCTTGAGTTCCTACTTCAGGCAACTTTTGCTTTCCCTCCATCTGCTCTACCTTTTGTTGCCAATACATGTTCTTAAGATAAAGCTCATCATTTTCATTAGCCAAGCGATCAGTCTCCTTCAATTCATTAAACTTGGCATTCCATTCTTGATCCAATTTTTTCATAGCTTCAACTTGTTCTGTAAGTAGGGCCTTTAACTGAAGAATCTATTCCTGTAAGTCTTGCCTCTCTGCCATTGTCATTAATTTACTTTCAGGCTCTGCCAGCAAAAGTGGTTTCCTGGGTCTGGGCACCAAAAATAATGTTGTGGGAAAACTAGAGAACCCACCTGGATTTAACTCTGGAAACAGTTCCTCCTATGGTAGGAATCCAATCCTACTGGCTGGCCACTGTAAAGGCAGATTGAGCAGACTGGTAGGCAAGAGGTGAAGCTGTTCTCAAGAATCTTTTTCCAAGCAGCACACTAGACATCAAGTGAGCAAGGACTTTGCTGTGATGTTAGTAAGTGGGTGCAAGATAAAAGGTGTTCAAGCAGATTAAGGAAAAGGGATTTAAACCTGGAAAACATTCTCGGAGAAACCCTACAAATAAGAAACTACCCTAAAAAAAAAACAAGAACCTCCTGTACCTTGAACGTATGACCCCCCTCCCTTGGTTGGTTTTACCCCTTAGTCCGCTATATATAAAGTGTTTCCCAGACTTAATTCCATGTATTGATTAAGTGATCAGAAGAAGGGGTGGTGGGTTCTGGTGATTAATCATGAGTTATATCCCTGGTTTAAAACTAGACATTAGCAAATTTTCTAGAACCCCATGTATTTTTCTGGTTTCCTCTTAATGGTCCAAGCTTCAATCTAAGGAACTATTATGGACAAAAACCTTGATGATTTTTACAAGTTTATTCTTGACAGTGACAACACCACTTAGGCTATCCCCCAACTATACCCTAATGGTATATTTGAATTTAATTAACCTGTCTGGAACCAAAATGGTACCAGAAAAGGAGGTGATAGCCCAGACAACAAGACAATTCAATTTCATCAAGGCAAAAATGAGGGGTTAGTATGGTTAAGATAAATGGTGAAACAGACATTGAAACAGTATATAATCCTAACTAGAAATATTTTAACATAGATTTGGAAAGGTCTCAAAAGTTTGTGCAACTATGCACAATCTTTAAGTGTAGGGTGCTCTAGTTTCTCACTACCGGAACAAGTTCAATAGGGTGCAGGTTTATGCAGGGAATCAGCACTATATCACTATAATCAGCACTAAGCTCATGGGTACCACCCATGTTTGTTTGCTCTTAGGAATTAACAGTGACATCCATAATCATGCCATAGTCTTGCGACTCTCCACATACCTTCATGATGAAATTCTTGATACTGAGGGTCTTCTCTTGTATTTATACTCTATTATGAATCCCTTGATTCAGATCCAGAATAGGTCTAGAATACTTTACCAAATTAATGGAACACTTGATTACTACCGTCTTTCCAGTTTATCACCCTCTTTTGTCTGGCTTGATGTGTGTTCTTGTATTCTTTTTGTTATTCTGTTATTAGCTTTTTATAAGTCCCTAATAAGAGGCTGCTAGAGTCAAGTGGCTGGAAGTAAAACAATAACCATTAGAATATTCAGTTTCATTAAGTCAATCAAACCATTTGTTAGAACCCCTACAACAGAAATGCATTGTAGGTTATCTTTATGATCTTTGTTTAGTTACGAAATTGATCATTGTAGAATACTCAAAGCAGTTTCCGCCAAGATTGCTGAGCAGTGAAGGAGTCAATAAGATCTGTATAGCTAAGAGCTCTCGTGAGTTCCGATTCAATACTAAAGATAGCTAAAGAGTTGAGATGATTTTCTGGACATCACTGACTGTAGGTAGTTCTTTAGTAATCACAGTACAGAAAAAGATCTTTTGGCAAAACAGTTGGAAGCTGGTGTACATAGGAAGATCCTGAGCGCAATATCAACATATGGGTAAACTTCTTTTAATCCTTTTGCTTGGATCATCTCACTCATCTCAAGAATGCTCGTAGGAGTTTTCTCCAAATTCAGAAGAAACCCACAGAGATGAAGACACTCATTAACAAATGCTTCCGCCAAGTCATCCTTGTAAAATTCCCAAAGCTTAATAGCATTGGCAGTTATATCTTGTCAGATTCAAGGTGGTGACTTTTGTAAAAAATGCAAATGTGCATGGAGGTTTTCATACACACAGATCTTTGCAATGGTTTAATTCCGACAATAATCTGTCAAGTACCACAAGATAAGTATTAATGAAGAAGTTCCTCCATCCATCTAATTCTACCTCGCCTTTGTGAGTTTCATTGACTTGGTTTTCTTTTCTTTTTTTCTTTTCTTTTTCTTTTCTTTTTTCTTTTCATTGTAACTTCATATTCGTGGATGGATGATTTCTTAATTGCTGCTTCTTCATAAAAGTCGAAGTTGTCTCTTGCATCTTTTACATAGAATGTCAATGATCAATGCATACAGTTCTGCTACGACACCAAGATCAATGTTAACTGCTTGGAGCTGTTTACTAGTAGTATTGAACCTTTCCAGAATGTCACCCCACATTAAAGAAGGAAATGTAATTTCAAGGCATTGCAGTTGATTGAGGTAGCCTGATGCTTCACTGCATGTGCAAGGCTTCTCTGATTCATCTTAAATGGATGTAAGTACCTCTATAACCTCTTCCCAGTCTTTATTGAGACTCCTACACGCTTCTTCATGGGCTAACCATCGAGTGTCTGATAAGCTCTTTAGCATTACATTTTCAGATTTGGTAAAATGATTTTGTAGTATTTCCCAGCAGTGAGTGGAGGCAGTGAAGAACATGTAAAAATTTGGAGAAGTGTGAAAAAAATCAATGGCTTCCTTACAGCAACTTGCTGCACACTGTCTAATCAAATTTAATGAGTGTGCAGAGCTGGGTACGTAAACTGCTACTAGGGATGCTTCTTTTATTCTGGCTTGCCAGAGTAAGTCCCTGACATGTTGGGAGTGTTATCATACAACTGTCCTCTGCAGTTTGCAATGTTGAGCTCATGCATTTTTAATATGCTGGAAACTGAGTTGAAAAGTTGCTCTGATTTGTGGCCTACGCTGCGAAGGAATGCCAAAAATTGCTCTACAGGATGCCCATCTTCTTTTACATATCTCAGAATAACTGCAAGTTCATCGACATGTGATATGTCTGGGGTGGAGTCCATAATAATGGAATAGTACTTCGTACATTTCACCTCCTCAGTTATTTGTTTGGTAATTTTGTCAGCCATTAATTTGATGAATTGCTCACATGTAAATGAAGACAAGTATGAGTTATGACCTTTTCCTGGATTTTTGTATTTTGCAATATGTTCTGCCAGAAAAGGGTCAAATTCAGCAATAAGTTTCAAAGCCATTATAAAGTTTCCACTGTGGATAGAACCAAATTTCTTAATGTGGCCCCTAAAAGGTAAAACATGAGATGCCAGTGACCGGACCACTGCAACAACTCATTGTAAAACATTCCTCCAATACTTTTTCTCTTCATCAATTTGATAGAAAAGTTGTCTGTCAATTCTTCTGAGAGTTGAACTTCTCATTTTCATAGCTAACACACGTGACTTATGTTCAGAGGAATTTTCATGGCTTGTTAATGCTTCACTGCCATGCTTCCAATCATCAAATCCTTCCTTACCAATTTCAGTAGTTCCACCAAAAACCTGACATGGAATACAGAAAATTGAGCCTGTGCTCTCCGAATACATTAAATACGTTCTCTCCATTGACAAGCTGTGTTTCAAATAAGGCTTTACAAAAATATCTGAATTGTTCACCAAAACATCTCTTTGATTGAGAAAAGTTCATGTTTTCTAGGTCCTGATTTATGCCATGCTCTGACACATAATGATGTGTAGCATCATTAACTTCCCATAATGCTGCGTCTTGTCCAATGGAAGTGTTGCTGGAGGTAGTTGTGAAGCTACCTACATCACTAGACTTAGTATAGGGTAGGCAGGATTCTTGAACTTCTCTACCAGATAATCTATCAGGTCATCCCATAAGTAATGTCGTTTTTTACGATAGATTAAGTTTAAACTAGTCCTACTTGGTTTAAGCATAAATTTTCCAAAGGTTATATCTAAGAGGAGATATATCGTGTTTTGCTACATACTTTACAGACCTTGACCAGTGAAGACGTGTGTTTTGCTTTATGTGAACCCCTCATAAACATGGCAGTATCAGAAGAGCATATCAGGCATATAATGCTTTATGAGTTCAAAAAAGGGAATAGTGCTACTGAACCAACGTGAAACATTCAGGAAGTTTATGGCAATGATATTCTGCATGTGAGGAAATGTCAAGGATGGTTTCCAAAGTTTAGGAATGGTGACTGCTGTTTGACAGATGCAGCACGCTCTGGATGCCCTGCTGAGTTTGATGATGACTTGCTGTTAGCTGCACTTGAAGAAGACTGTTAAACAACTGTCGAAGAATTGGCCCAGAAACTCAATTCATCCCTGTCCACCATCCATCGACATTTGCAACAACTCGGAAAAGTGCCTAAGTTAGGAAAATGGGCCACATGAATTGTCAGTTGACAGTCTGAGGGTGCGGGTAAACATTAACACAGCTCTTCATTCCCGTGAACTCAAAGATCCATTTTTGCACCATTTAGTGACTGGTGATGAAAAGTGGATACTGTACCAGAATGTTAAGCACCGTCGACAGTGGGTTTGTGCTGGAGAACCAGCGACACCACAGCCAAAACCAAATCTTCACCCTCGGAAGGTGTTGCTTAGTGTTTGGTGGGATAAAGGTGGTGTAATACACTTTTAAACCTTACCACACAACCAAACAATCACCGCTCAAGTCTACTGTCAACAACTGGATCGATTGAACACTGCACTAAAAGAAAAGAGACCACCTTTGGTTAATCAGAAAGGAATCATGTTCCACCATGACAATGCACATCCTCATACCGCTTGGATCACTTCTGCAAAAATTGAGGAGCTTGGGTGGGAAAAACTTCCACATCCTCCATATTCTCCAGACCTTGCACCTTCAGATTATCATCTCTTCAGGAGTCTGCAAAACTATCTTGAAGAGAAACAGTATACTTCTTTAGATGACCTGCACACCAGTCTTTGTATGTTTTTTGCCTCAAAACTGCCTGAATTTTATAAATGGCATTGAAAAGCTTGTAGGACATTGGCAGAGTGTCATTGATTCCGATGGAAAATATATACTAGATTAAAAAGTTTCAGTTAAGTTTTTTTTTGTCCTTCAAATTCCGATCTAAAAAACGACATTACTTATGGGATGACCTGATAAAATTACTAGGACCTTCATTAACATTTTGATTTTCTTGGAAACTCCTAATTTTGGTACATTCTAATTCTTTTAAAAGAACATTCAGATTTGTTTTAACATTTTTGCTCTTTATATCAGATTTCTTGAAGAAAGTATCAATTTTTGCAGTTTTGTCAATGACATCTCGTTTTTCAGCTTTCTCCTGAGCTCTCTTCTTATACTCCGAGCCACTTAGTCTTTTTCTCCCATCACTCATCAGAAAAACAAATACATCTGAAATTAATTGAAAAATATAAGTAATATATTTTAAAATAGAAATATATTATTAAAATTAATAAAATATATTATAATTATATATTTAAAAAAATAGCTCAGCCAGGCTGAGTAGGTCTCTAATAGCTAACTACATGTAGGCAGTTAACATAAAAAATTCAAAATTGTCTTAAAAACTGCCGCCTTCTTACATTGTATAAATACCATTACTGTACTAAACTGAGATAAACACAATCTTGTCTTTAAATTTTAAATGTTGTCCAGTTTCAAAGTTCAAAGTTGCAAAATAGAAAAAATATAAGTTCAATTTTATAGAGAAAACCTTAAACAAAATAATTGGCCAATTTTTGGCTTGATACTTTGTAAAGTGTAAACAATAAATCTGAAATAAAATAATTAGCTTTAAAATAAAGATATTAAAATTAATAAAATATATTAAGGCCAAGGACCAACTTTGAAATTGACTTCGTTTAAATGTAATGAGATTTTTTTTTAAGTGGTACTAACTTTTCTCTCTTTGTTTAGCTAAAAAAACATACCAGAAATTTTGGGTTTTTCCCTACCTAAAAAATGCTTTCTTGTTACCTTACATGTTACGACTTTTCCTCCAGAATTTTACTTCCCTCAAAATTTTGCCACCCTGGGCCATGGCCCATTTGGCCCATATGTAAATACGTGCCTGTTTATATAGATTCATAAGACTTATAGAGGTCTTCCTATATATAGTTTTTCAGAGATTTTGTGTTAAATTGGCAATCTATTTATAGTTGCTGCTGATAAATTTAGTTTTATTTGCATCTCTATTTAGATGTGGCTGCAAAATGACGCCTACACTTTGGACACAAGTTTTATAAAAATGAAAATGTTTGAAAATCTTACCTTTATTTTATGTTGGGAGTCACTCACACTCATAGAATAATCTATGTTCAGGACTTGTGACCTGAATGTGGCTTCCCTCCCACCCTCCTCAAGATTTTACGCCCTTCTTTATTTAGTAGGTAATTTATCTTCCGTATGATACAGTTTAATGCAAAAAACTTTTTTTCTACGTGAAGGTCAAAATATGATAATTAAAACCCACTCTAATAGACGGTTTATTTCCACAACAATTTCGATGCCCACTGGCATCCTCTTCGGGTGGATACAGAAAAATTAATTGTTTTTCTATATCCACCCGAAGAGGATGCCAGTGGGCATTGAAACTGTTGTGGAATAAACTCTGTCTATTAGAGTGGGTTTTAACCCCTTCCATTCGAATCGCGAAAATTGCCACGTGTAGCGCAAAATTACTTTTTTTTACTCCCAATAAAGTAATTAATTTTAATGTTTTGTCTTTTTAAGCATATTTCTAAACATATTACTGATATAACATGTCTGTTTTTAAAATATATGAAAATATCAATATATAAATTTATTGTAGTAAACTTACCGAATTAGAAGAATCTTCTTTATTATGCCATTTTTTGAAGTGATCTATACTGCATAAGCCTGGTTTTTCAGGGCATCATCAAACACATTAGGTAAACATTTCCACCCTCCAGCCATTACATTCAGTTCAGGCGGGTCTTCAAATTCAAAATTGGCACTGTCATCTGAATAATCACTGCTATCAAACTCCATATCACTTCCATCTGGTACATATTCACTACCACTGTCACTCATGCCCTCCTCACTTGACATTTTTTTTATATATTATTTTGTGCAAATCAATTGTAAATGTATGCAAAATAATCACTAATCACTATCTTCCTCAATCAAAACCCGATGATAACTGACACCCCACTGTCAATTGTTTCAGTAATTGGTTAAAAAAATGACGTCACTCATTGAAAAGCATTTGATTGGTTGATAAAAATGACATCACTCGCATCGAAGAGCATTACGAGAGACACAGGAATGCTCTGATAAGCATTATGAGATATTTTTCTTTGAATAAATAAACTTAAGTGTGATGACTCCAACCTTGGCATCATTGCAGGGATAATCAAGACTTCCCATGAAGCCAACAGTGGCATCATCGTACGGAAGGGGTTAATTATCATATGATACAGTTTAAAACATGGTATTACACACAATGAAACTTGGCAGATGTCACAACTGTATATCCTTCTTTTCATTTTTTCAATAAAGCACAATACACACACCTTCACTGAATCTTGCTTTCAGTATCATTATTTTCTGGATGATGATTCAATCAGAAAGTGCCTACCACTCAGAGGTGTAGGACAAATTCTGAAGTTTAGGTTACTGATAGGCTTCTTTGAACATTGAACATCTCCACTGTACTTAGTAACAATTTGATCAATCAATTCCAATTTGAAATAAAAAATTGTTTTTGTTCCACCATTTCTCATGTATATGATGTGGCTGTTCTGCAGACATATTTCAATTAGCCTAAACAATATTTTTTTGGTAATATTTTTTAACCCCCTTATGAGTGGATGAAGATGCAGATGTAATCTGATCCATAAGATCTACTCCTCCCATATGATGTCTCTTGTAATTTATGCACACAGATGGCTTTGAAGTTTTCAGGTCACCAACTTTTACATTCTCCATCGAATCATCGTAAACTGTGCTCAACATATTGACATTTTTTTTTGTCTCGCCATTTCATGTGCATCATTTTTCCTTTGTATCTCACAACTGATTCCCTTTTTTTTAGCTTTTTATCTTTCACTTCTGTTGACAGTCATTTTCTATTGAACATCACTGTGCCTACAACATCCATTTTATTCTTTAAAAGAATTTCAAAAAGTTCAGGGGATGAATAAAAAATTATCCATCCCTATGCAATAACCTTTCATCAGAAGAGGCTCAGCCAGGTGCAGAACTACCTTTGTTGGTTTGGTAAGATTATTTATAGTTTCATTAGACAATCGTGGAATTTGGATACTGTACTCTGTATTTTTTCCAGTATAAATCATGAGGTCCCAAATGTACCCTGAATTAGCTTCAGCTAAGATAAAGCTTTCTATGCCAAACTTCACTCTTTTTAAATGGATATATATCTCCACCTGAGCCTCCCTTTCCATAAAAGTAGGGATTCATCACTGCTTATGTTTTCATTTGGTACATAGCTTGACCTAAACTTAGATGTGAAAAAATCCAAAACTTCTTTGAATTTATAACTTGGGTCATTGCTGGATTCCTTATTTGTTAGATGCAAAAATTTCATAAGTTCAAATCTATCTCTGCTCATACATTTTCCAAAAAATGGAGTAGCAATAAGCTGGTTGGTAGAATGATAAGAGTAGATAGAAGGCTTTTTTACAATGCCTTGTAATACTACTAATCCAAAAATGACATGCATCTCACCAATGTTAATATGTGTTCACAACAAGTCTCTCCTTGTTCTCCTCTTTTACCACTTCTTTTTTCATCAATCACTGTTGATGCATATTTATTTGTTTCAATTACAATATGCTGAATAATATGCTCTTCAAGAAATGACTCAAATATTGCTAGGGGAGACTTATCACTTTCTAGAACAACTTTGACCCCACTGTTACCAGTAAATGGAAATCTCTCTCTACTTCGGTAGAACTAGTTGCCCAAGCTTCTTCACTGTCATTATTATTGTCTATATTATCAACTAATTCCAAATTTCCAGTTGCATCTAAAATAATATTGAATTCCAATTGTATTTTATTATCAGAATCACTGGATGAGTCACTGTCATCATCAAGATCATCTAAAAAGTCATCATCTAAATCCTCGTCCAACAAGCATTGTAATTCATTATCACACACAATTTTTTTTTCTATCAGTCATTTTATGAGGGTAAAGTATAAACAGAATATAAAGAAATTTGTACTGTAAACCATTAGACACAAAAGCACTAATTACCAGTATGCATTCAGAGTCAAACTGGTGTCAGTAACAGCTAAAATCCTGTTATATAAATTTTTTTGGACTCTTTAGTTGCCAATTAGTTTTTAAAAAGCATAAATCTAAATATAGATGCGTTAGACTTTGAAAGCTATCAATTTTAGAACACCATCTATTTATAGTGTTTCAGACAAATAGGCCCTAATTTTGTACCATCTATTTATAGTTATACTGACATTAAAGGGTTAATATAGGCCCACCAGAACAAAATTAATCAGAAGATAAAATCAGAATGTGCCAAGATTGTCCGAGTCCTCTCTCTTACATGCTTGCTTTCTGTCTCTATTTGTGCTGCACTCTGTTTTGTAACCCATCAAGGATCAAAGCTTTCCAGTTTATTTATTTATTTATACATTCCTAGAACTGGGCTAAAGATATTTTAAGTACTACTAACTTTATATTTTTGAGGTACTTAAAAGAACACATTTGTATATTAAGGCCAATGAAAATGTAAAATTACTATAATTTATGATAATCCAAAAGAAGAATTTTTACGACAGGGTGTTCACTGGAATAGATGGAAATTAAAGGTGCATTCTAACATCAATTGTAGCAAGGAATTTAATTGATGTAATTAAAATTTGATGCTGCACACAAATAGTTTAGCCTAGATTCTACATGTTATAAACTTGTGCGCTGTTACGCAAGATATTGACTTTTGTGAGGCTACATTAACCCTTTCAGTCCTGCCCCTGGTCACAGATGGCAGTCTCACCAGCCTAGGGTTTTCAAAAAATATAAAAAATTAAAAAATAAATTTTTTTGACCTCCCCTTTTCCATAATTTGGCCAGGTTGTGAAGCTGTGAATTATATGAAGGATGGAATGATAGAAGACTGGGCAATATTTGAAAAAGTTTTGGATTATGCTTATGAAAAGTGCATAAAAAGTGAATCTCAATATCATCCCATTGTATTCTCGGAAGCTTCGGTAAGACTAATAAGTAGAACCTAATTGATATGAGTGTACTTGTTTAACACACTTTAATCTGTCATTTTCATTTGATTTGAATAGGATTTCCTTATACTGGGTGGGCCAAATGGCTTTATTTAAGTCAAAAGATGAGTCTGAGTTATGCCTTTATGGTACCAAATATTTCACAGGACTACTTTAGAGTATCAATGAAATAATTTGAAAATTGTTTGATGCGACTTCCATTTTGCTGAATATATTTGGTCAAATGTGGATGCCACTCACCAATGCACCTGTCAATATACAGATGTGACACATTGTCTCAACCTTCTAAAACTCATTCATATTCATTCACATTTCAAATTCTTTCACTGGAAATATAAACTTTTGAATTCAGTACCTCCCAAATACCATAATCTAAAGGTGAAAGATTTGGACTGGTGGCTGGTCACATGTTTGGCTGAATGAAGTCTCAGGTTTTTTCCTGCAGGTAAGCCACAGTTCATTGTGCTCTGTGTGCAGGAGCACCATCTTGTTGGAAAGTACAGTTCTTGCCACTAATTTGTTGAATAGTGTATCTCTCAAATACTGTGGTAAAACCTGCATGCAGTAAATATTTGGCACTGAATTTGGCTTGGGGTTCAGTTATAACAATGTTGGTTTTCCCCAACTTTGAAACACAAGTGCCTACCATAATGCTAAGTGAGGAGTTTGAAACTTCCTTCACTAAATGCTCTGGTGTTATGTCTCATTTTCTTGCAACATTCCCATACACACGATCATTTTGGTGATTAATGGGTAGTATAAGGTGAAATGTTTTCTTTTCAGAAAACCATATTCATTTGATTGATTGTCCTTCAAATCTGTTGAGCAAATTCTGAGCACAAGTTACACATTTGGCTTTGTTAGTGATTGAACAGATTGCCATCTATAAGAATGTATCCCAAAATAAATAATTTTTTACAATATCCTAATGGTACCACAGGAAATACCAGTTTCTTTTTCAATTTCATTTGGAGAGAGATGAGTTCGAGGCTGAGCTTAACTCAAAATGTAACTTTCAACCCAGTTAATGTTATACTCTGTTCTAGCACTCCAAGGTTGCACACTTCCTTCACATCTATCAACACCAACAGTCTCATCAACTTTGCATATTATATATTTCACACCTGATCCTGTCCCAGGTTTGTCTGGAAATTCACTCAACATATGCCATGCACCCCATCCCTTTATGATTCTCAAGTTTTTTTATTAGTAGTTTATCTTCTTTACTGTATGAGGGCATTTTACACTTGCTTAACACACTACTGAACACTGTACAATATATTTATTCTTTTCTAATTCATAAAATCTGAAAAAGAAAAATTTCAATCATATTGGTTCAATATTAGGGCATAAAATACTAAGAACATCAGTACGGTATGGTAAGTTTTTTTTTTTTTTTTGCCCACCTGGTATATTGCTGGCAATTATTACACAGGCCCTATATTTCAACCAATTTCTTGTATGACTGGTGTATTTTGAAACATTTACAAGTATATAATAGTACATTTGTAAGCATACTATATTTGCAAGTTTTTCATTGCTATATTCATGAACTGTGTGTTAAAATGTTGATTTTGTGACTGTATAATTGTATATAAATGAAATTTTGTGTGTATGGTATGGAGATAGTAATATTCTAAAATCCTTTAAGCACCACTCCCCCACCCCTTTTTTTTTTACAGGGAGGTGGAGGGGCACAGTTACAAAAAAAATTAGAATCTATTCTTCTTTCTTGTAATAATTGCTTTAAATGCCTGTAATTTATGTCTCTTACATTAGATGTTATTCATTATTTTGTTAGTGTCTTTAATATATATATATTAGGGTGATTCATATTAGTAATGCAAAAAAAAATTATTTTTGTGAGGCACCCCTGCATTTTTTTGTTCATTCTTATGAGAAAAGTCATAGGTGAAAGTTTCATAGCATTTAAACAAATTTTAGAGGTTGCTATCAGCCATTGAAATTTCCACCTTTTTTGGCCATCTTGCTACTTGACCAAAACCTACAAATTAAATTTTTATTGGGACAGAGCTAATTGTAGAGTTAACCAATTTGAATAATTTTTTCTCCATTACTTGTCTTAAAGCGAGAAAATTTTTATGTTCTAACATTGGAGATTCATTATTCATTGGAGATGTTAACAAAAGGACACTAAAACAAACAAGACAAATTAAATATTTTTGAAAGTAACAGTGTTTTGAAATAAAGTAACTTCCATGATGCAATACGTGACTTAATTCAATTTTTACAAAAATAAAGTGGAAACCAAACAAAACCAAGCTATATCTTTTATGTGATTTAGTTTGTCACTCATCAGATAGCAGATCACTTCATAAGTAACACTTTCTTTTGATCAGGGTATCTTTGCTGGTATTCTTTGACTACCAACAGGAGAAATTGTTTCTGTTCATCCTTTGTCAAAAGTTTATTATATTCATCTATTAATACTACTACTTGTTCTGCAATGTTATTGACAACCCTTATGCACTGGACAGTAGCCTTAACAGAATTGTCTGTGCTGTCATTATTTCACTTTTTGACATCTTTGTCTAGGAAGTCCAAAGACATCCCTGTAATTTCAAAGAACCTACAAGTATTAGAAGTAACAAAGTCTTCCAATTTCCTATGCTGAATCATTGCAGAGTCCAGATTGACACGTTTCAGTGAGTGCTCATCTCCTTGGGTTTGCAAGGCCTGAACCATGTATTTTGTGTCAGCAGATACTTTGTCATCAAAGAGAGTGCAACCAGTTCCTCAGACAAGTACCAGAGATGCCCAAAAAATTTCTTTAGAGTGACAACTGGAATGGTTTTGTTTTGGTCTTTGTACTTGTCAATATTTTTCAGTGTAGTGTATGCGAGGTGATGGGAAGATTTGCAATGCTTGATGAGGGCAAGGGTAGGCTTACAGTTGATGAAGGCTGAACCTATACTAACGTTGAAGATGTTAGAAAGTTGAAGGGTGAGTTTAGGAACCTAGTTTCTAGTATAGGTAACTTATCGGGAAGGTTAGATAGAGTTGAGGAAGGGGTTAAGGTAGGCCCAAGATTAGTAGATGGGGAGGGATTTAAATTAGTTAATGGTGGAATTAGGCCACGTACGTTAGGTGATAGGAACCCCCCAATCGAGGTTTCGAACCCTTTCGCCCAATTGGATAGGGATGTAAACGAGAGGAAACTATTTTAATTGGGGACTCCTTAGTGCATCATATGGATAAGGAGTTTGTTGAATGGAATCCAACCAAGAGGAGGAGGGTCTTTCTATCAGGGGCCAGGGTTGGTGATAATGGTAGGGGGGCAATGACTCGTATAGGCCGGATACGAGAGTACCTGACCTTTTGGAGAGATATGGGGGTTAATTAGGTCCCTGAAAGCAAGGTCAGATAGGTCTTTAGTTCTAGGTATTACCCCGAGGCATGGTTTAGGTCATAGGATTACGTCAAAAATAATATTTTTGAACACTAAGCTAGAAGAGATTTGAGGGGTCGCGTGTCTTAAGATACCTAAGCGCCACCACAGGCAAAAACATGTTTTTGATGGATATCACTATTTTCACCCTTCCTCTATCGCGTGGTTTGGGTTATAATGACCTTACGACACTAGAAGTATGGTTGAAAACCTTATGAAGCAAACTGCTTTTTTCATCTCTATTGCGAGAATATTGCTGAACTTTGGAGGTGATTTCTGGTGAATTTTAATTTTGGCGCCTAGGTACCTTAAGACGTGGGACCCCTCATTTGTGCTCAGGAAAATGTACCTTTATAAAAGATGGGATGCATTTCAATGAAATAGGGAATGCTAGGTTAGGTAAGTTAGTTGATGAGAACATTCGAAAACTGTATAGGTCGAAGCCCTCTTTAAATGTTGTGGGTCCGGGTAAACGCCAGCCTGACGTGAAAAATAGTTTAAAACACCGATCCATGGTAAAAAATAATTTAAACGTCTTTTATTGTAACGCGCCTAATATTAGAAATAAATTGAACAAATTTAAGGCGATAATTTATTCCAGAAACTACGATATAGTTGCGATAACCGAAACGTGGTTAAATACCGTAACTTGGGACTTGTTGGGGGAACTTGATATAGTAGTACAGGATCTGGCCTAGAGTTCGTATAAATTTCTGGGTGCAGAGGTTTTGACGATCTAGACTAATTTTGGGGCATAGAATCCAAATTTTTCTATGCCATTGCACCAAATTGGTGCGAAAGTGGTCAAAATGGCAAAAAATTGGCAAAAATGGCAAAATTTTATCAGTTTTTCGTATTTTTGTCATATTCTTGAGTTGAAATTTTTTTTAAGGGCAATTGTTTGTTTGAGAATCTGTGTTTGTAACATACTGCTACCTGAACCAAGAAAACTGACAAAAATGTAAAAAAATAACCAAAAATAGTAAAAAATTAAGTAAATATTTCATTTTTGCGATTTTTTGACAATATTTACTTAATTTTTTACTATTTTTGCTATTATTTTTTTACATTTTTGTCAGTTTTCTTGGTTCAGGCAGCAGTATGTTACAAAAACAGATTCTCAAACAAAAAATTCCCCTTAAAAAATTTTTCAACTCAAGAATATGACAAAAATATGAAAAACTGATAAAATTTTGCCATTTTGACCACTTTCGCACCAATTTGGTGCGATGGCATAGAAACATTTGGATTCTCCACCCCAAAATTAGTCGAGATCGGTCGTCAAAACCTCTGCACCCAGAAATTTATACAAACTCTGGGCCAAATCCTAGACTATAGCAGGTTTTAAACTTTTTACTATGATAGGTTACATAGGCTTGGTGGTGGCATTTTGTTGTACATTTGTAATTCCCTTAGGGTTATCGAGGTCAAGATAGATTTTCCGGCAGCAATTAATGCCATATGCATTGAAGTTAGGGCACATAGCATTAGCTTTAATTTCGTTGTTTATAGACCTCCCGTTCAACCTCTTAATACCGATACTAGATTTTACACACTTCTTGGTAACTTTATTAATAATTGGGATAGTATAGTTGTCGGAGACTTTAACTGCCCTAATGTTAATTACAAGACTTTTACTGGTAATGATGAGGGTTTGAGACTGAGTTCATGGAAGATAATTTTTTACGACAAATGGTGACTATTTTAGACATGGTGATGACGAATGATGAAAATATAGTCAAAGGTTTGGAAGTAGGTGACAGTTTGGGTTGTAATGATCACCAAATTATTGGGTTTAAGCAATTGATAGAAAATGGTAAGGACAGTAACGTAATAGAAGTCCTTGATTTTCACAGGGCTAATTTTGATAGTTTTGTGGACAGGATGAGAGTAGTGGACTGGAATACAGGTAATTTATTTAAGGGTAATGACACAAATTTTCATTGGAAGGCATTTAAAGAAAGTTCTTTTAATATCGAAAGGGTTTATTCCGCGTTAGGCCCAAGTGGTGGACTAGGGAAATAGGTGAGTTCATAAATGAGCATAACAGAGCATATAGACTTAATAAGCGCACTGGCATGATAGCTAACTTTAATGTAAGTTTGTAACATATATTCTGCTTGAATTTTTAGTTTATTCACAACAAAAATTAAATGACAATGACAAATTAATCATCAATATAATTCCCTTCTTTTTCTATAACCTCCTCCTACCTGTAGAAAAGTTTTTTTTATGCCACATTCGAAGAAATCCCTGGGTTTTGAGTTAAAAAAAGCAATCACTTCGTTTTCGATAACTTCCCTGGATTGCAACTTTTGTCCATCTAGGTGGTGTTGCAGACTTCTGAATAAATGGTAGTCTGAAGGTGCGATGTCCGGAGAATAAGGTGGATGAGGTATTTTTTCCCCACAAAATACCTCCAATTGGGCAGTGGTGATTCGAGCAGTGTGAGGGCGCACATTTTCCTGGTGGAATAGAACACCTCTGCGATTAATTAATGCAGGATGTTTTTCTTGTAATGCCATCTTCAATCGTTGGAGTTATTGGCAGTAGACTTCAGCTGTGATTGTTTGGTTATCTGGCAGAAGCTCAGAATGAATAATTCCTTCCATATCCCACCAAACACACAGCAAAATTTTCTTTGGCTGAGATTCAGTCT
Source organism: Bathynomus jamesi (assembly GCA_023014485.1). Classification (NCBI taxonomy): domain Eukaryota; kingdom Metazoa; phylum Arthropoda; class Malacostraca; order Isopoda; family Cirolanidae; genus Bathynomus; species Bathynomus jamesi. The sequence goes on along the minus strand of JAJOZX010004814.1, from coordinate 92,813 downwards.
TTGTTTCATGGCTAAGCCACTGATGTCAATGCTTAATATTGTTATAGAGGACCCATTTTTCATCCCCAGTGATGATCCGATTCAAAAACGGTGCCTACATTGCCGAGAATGCAGTGATGTGCAAATATCGATTTGATGTCGAAGATTTGCTTGTGACAAATCATGCGGAACCCATTTTCCAACCTTCACTACTTTTCCTAACAGCTTCAAATGATGATGAGTGGTCATATGGCTAACGCCGAGTTGCAGGCCAAGTTCTCTTACAGTTACCGTTGGGTTTTCCTCTACTGTTGCTTTCAGCAACTCATCTAGCTCATTTGGTCATCCTGTTCATTGATAATTAATTATAATCTTTCAGACTGAAGTCTCCATTTCTGAACTTCTCAAACCATCTCCTACACATCCATTCGCTCATATCATTTCCATAAACTCTCTGAATGTTTCTTGCCGATTCACTAGCGTTACATCCTTTATGGAAATCATACAGCATCACATGTCAAATATGCTCTTTCGTGGGCTCCATGTTTTTTGAATTACTGTAATATATCGTTGGGGTAGCGTTGTAACTTTATGAAAAATACCAGAGAAAATATTCATTAGCCTAATCCTACACTAGCCTAAGTCATTCTGTATCGTGATAAAACCTGTGCGAACCTGTCGCTGCGTGTATTTTGCAACATTTCTAAAATATTTCACATTATCTTGAGGTTATTCTGTTATCTATCGTCCATTTTCTAATCAAGCAGAATTTGCTACAACCTGATAGATATATCGAGCTTAGACATCAGGTTAAAAGATCTGTTAGGAATGCTAAGCGTAATTTTGAGATACTTGTAGCTGCGGATAGTAAACATAATCCAAAAAGGTTTTTTGACTTCATCAATAATCGTAAGCTGATAAAAGATAACATTGGCCCCGCAGTGGATGCTTATGGCGCTTTGGCTTCCGACGCTCAGGCGATGGTGGGTATTTTTAATAACTTTTTCACAACAGTTTTTGCCGTAGAAGACGTAAATAATGTCCCAGACATGGACGATATCGTTCCATTTAGTAGCGAGACTATTTTGAATGAAATAACTGTTTACAACAATGACATTGCGCATTATATCTATAAGCTAAAAGTTAACAAGGATCCAGGCCCTGACGAGCTTTATCCTAGACATTTGAAAGATGTTACCATAGGCCCATTAACAAAAATTTTTAATAAGTCATAGGAAGCAGGGATTATTCCTGAAGACTTCAAATTAGCTAACGTTACTGCCATTTTTAAAAAAGGTGACTGCACAGTAGCTAGCAATTGTAGGCCTATTAGCTTAATGTCAGTTGTTGGTAAACTCAGGGCTGTATTATCCAATAGGCACAGTAGGCACTGTACCTAGGGCCTATGGGAAACATTTTTTACTAACTTTTTTTTTGTATGATAACTATAACAGATCTCTTCTTAATATATATATATATATATATAATATATATATATATATATATATATATATATATATATATATATATATAGGGTGGGCCGTAAGTTTCCATACATAGGAAAAATAAACATTTTTTTATGGACAACCATTTTTATTTATATAATATGCTCTACATGGTTGCCATTGTTTTGAAAACACATTTCAATACGTGTTCCCCACTGTTGATGAACACGCATTAGCACAGTTGACGTTATGCTTGTAATGGCGTTGGTGATACGTTCCTTTAGATGATTTATGTCTCGTATCTTTTCCTGATACACCATGGCCTTCAAGTGCCCCCAAAGATAGAAATCAAGGGGGTGAGATCTGGGGATCTGGGAGGCCACTCCACAGGACCATGCCGACCAATCCAAGCATCCGGAAACTGCTGATCCAAATACCGACGCACGTGAAGACCATAATGAGGTGGAGCTCCATCTTGCTGGAAGTAAACTGGGAAGTTACCTTCCTCGTTTAGCAGGGATGGGAAAATCTCTTCTTGCAACATGTTAAGATACCTTTTGGCATTAAGATTTCCACTGACAAAAATTGGTCCAATAATTCTGTCACCCCATATCCCGGCCCACACCATCACTTTACCGGCACCTTACATCTTCGTCGGACTCAGCCAGTTAGGGTTAGCATTACTCCAGTAACGTATGTTTTGCCGATTAACCTCTCCATTGACGTAAAAATTTGCTTCATCAGTAAACAAGATCTTAGTTGAAAAGTTTGCATCCTCGTTCACTTTGGTTAATGCCCATTCACAGAATTCCATCCGTCTATCCGGGTCATCTTCAATCAAATGCTGTGCCATATGCAATTTGTATGGATGCCATTTGTTTGCTTTCAAAATGCGCCTGATACTCGATCTGCTGACACCACTTTCTGCAGACAACCGTCGTGTACTTTTTCTGGGACTCCGTGTAAGCGCTGTAAGTATCGTAGCTGTTGTGTCTTCATCGGTGGCTGTACGTCTTGGACCACTTCGCGGTTGATCTGCAACATTTCCAGTTTTCTGAAACTTGTTAATAAGTTTTGCCACAGTGTCGTGTGTGATGTTCGTTCCATGTTGTCTGTTAAAGTTCATTGCAACCATGCGACTGCTTCCCGACCCAGCCATCAGTATGATTTCAATTCGTTGCTCTTTCGTCAAACGCATATTCTTAGGGTATCTGAAACATAAAAACAAACGTTTAATTTTTTCTATGTATGGAAACTTATGGCCCACCCTGTATATATATATATATATATATATATATATATATATATATATATATATATTATATATATATATTAGGGCATTCCGGAAACACGAAGTTCGAAATCCAGCAACGCACATATGCTAAACTGGATCCATTTGTACTAAAGAGAAACCACACAAAAAATGGTCTTGATAGTCTCATTTCTTCCACTCCCCCAAGCCCCTTGTAGGTTTGGGTCAACTTGTAGAGCATTGAAACAGCGAGTGTATTGACACAAGCACACGACTAGCACTACTCGTCCACACACACACACACACACACACACACACACACACACACACACACACACACACACTTTCCATTCATCAACCCATCCCCACTAGGTGGGCATCTGCTGCCTGCCTACAAACTGTGTTATCAGTCTGATGTGTCGTACCACTACTAATGAGTCTTATTTGTTTCACAGATGGCAACAGCACGCAAGCAAGTGAGTTTGTGGCTTCTCGGGCAGCTCAGGGAGGAGGATTTCTCTTCCATGAGACAGCTTCCCACCATGGGTGAAGTTGGAAAGCGTCTGTTTTTCATCCAATGAGTCACGAAGCAAAGCCTTCCAAGAGCATGTAGTGATGTGGCCGAAGAACTCATGGAGGTGTGGACAAAAGCATCATTGAAGACATCCCACAACCCATACATTGTTGCCAAGCTCAAAAAGCTTCACGAGAGGTACGTGAAGTTGTCTAATCACAAGGATCAATGAACGGAAACACAGCGAGCTCATGAACAACAGTTCTTGTTGGACATGGAGACCTTGTTTGATGTTGCTCACTCTGAAGCTGGATCTTCGAAGACAAATAAAGAGGACTGTGACTTCCTTAAAGACCAACGGACACTGAGAAAGATGGTCATTGGCCCAGAAGACGTTGCATTTGCCAAAGCATCCAAGGCCAAGGCAATGAAGCAGGAGAATGAGGAGCGACGACGACACAAGTCTAAGGAGGAAATGAAACGAATATGGGAGCCGGAGCATGCAGAGGCAGATGCAGAATTGACTGGCAGCTCGTCCAGCTCCACTGAGTCTTCGGGAGAGGAATTCACTCAGGTCAGCCACCACCTCCGCCAATGTGGCTCTCAGCCTAAAGCCATGATGATGGACCCTCGCCGGGTTATCGATGACCCCCAGTTCGTCGCGGCCCTTGACCGGACAAATACAAGCTTGCAAAAAGCCATACACATCATCGCTCCTGCCCTGTCAGCAGCTGGGGTGAATGTGCGAGAATTGACACTCTCAGCGACCCATTCAAGGTGCCAGAACCAAAACACGACACAGAATTGCCGAGGACATTAAGACCAACTTTGACCCCCAGAAGCCGTGCATTCTCCACTTTGATGGGAAGATCCTTCCCGACGAATGAGGTGGTAAGTCGGATCACTTACCCATCATTGTATCAGGAGAAGGCTTCAAAAAGCTGCTGGCCATTCCAAAAATTGCATCAGGAACCGGAAGAGCAATGGGAGATGCCATACTCACCATGCTGGACAATTGGCCGAAGGTGAAACCATTCATTGCAGGAATATGTTGTGACACAATGGCGGCAAATACAGGTCTCCACCCAGGAGCATGTGTCACAATTGAAGAAGGCTTGCAGCGTCCACTCGTCTTCTTCGCTTGCCACCACCACACTCATGAGTTGGTGGTCACTGCAGTCTTCGACAAGTTCTTTTCTTCCTCTGGCCCGAACATTCCTTTGTTTGCTCGCTTCAGGGATTACTGGAGCTTCATTGACCAGGGCAGCTACCATCCCTTTGAAGATGACCCGCAAGACCCTGACCCCTTGCAGACTTTTGTCTCTGATAACCTGAACAGTGTTGTTGAATTCATCAGTGCCAGACTTAGTCAGAAGCAGGACCGGGATGATTACCAAGAATACATGGAGCTGGCGCTTCTCTTCTTGGGGGCAACCGTCCCTCCAAGAAAGCGGAAGAAGTCTCTTCCGCTATCCCGGAGCATTCCACCGAGCTAGGTGGATGGCAGAAGGAATTTATTCCCTCAAGATCTTCTTGTCTCGGAGGCAGTTTTCCCTAACGCTGTCGGAAGAGAAGGCGCTGCGATGCATCAACGTATTCTCCACTACGATTTACCTTCGAGCGTGGTTTGAGGCACCCAGTAGCGTCGATGCTCCTCGAAACGACATCGAGCTCCTCCGACAGCTTGAAGGATACAAGACCAAAGATGAGGCAGTTGCAACCATTGCGATAGCCAAGGCTCAGAACCACCTCTGGTACCTCAGTGAAGACCTTGTTGGTCTCACCTTTTTCTCGGATAAGGTAGACAATTTGGAAAAGAAGCATATGCTTAAAAATCTCCATGAGGTCCCTGCGCGCAAGAAGGGGCTAAGAAAATTCGAGTCAAAGTGCATGAAATCGCCGTATCTGCTCACTCTCCCAGACTTCGTGACTAAACGGACTGCTAACTTCTTCAAATGCATGGGACTCAAAGTTCCCCACTACCTGGTGGCGATGAAGGAGAGAGTTAGGGCCATTCGGGTCGTCAATGACTGCGCTGAGCTAGCAGTGAAGCTCGCAACTGACTTCAACAGCTCGATCACCCAGCGCGAAGACAAGAAAGAATTGGCATTCCAAGTGATTGAGCATCATCGGAAGACCATGCCCAGTGCAAAGAAGTCCCATTACATATGATCCCTATGGATATGTTGGTAAATTTTTCATTGATTTCTTAATGTGTTGAAAAGACTAAGGTTTCTGTTAATTGTTTTGGATGTAAAGTTACGGAAGTACATTTTTTGTTCAGCTGATTCCATAATCTCCCCAATAAGACTTGAAGGAGGCTCTTGGGGGACCAGTAAATATTACTCAAATTGAATAAAATTTTGTTTGTGTTGTTCAGTTAATAAATGGACTTGATTAAACATGTGTGTGGTATTGAATTCCAAACTTTGTACATCACCCCTATAGCCACAGAATGCCCTAATATATCAGTGGCGACTCAGGCTTCTTGGGCTGAGCCCGAGAGGCAAGGGGCAAGGAGAAGTATGAGAGATAAAATTGTGTATTTATAGATTTAAGTTTTAAATACAAATTGTAAAAATGGTTTTTGGCTGGTAGTATGTTACTATTTTTCTTTCTAGCCTTCGTTACGCAAGCAAATTTTGAGCGCATTTAGATACCCTTACTACCTATAAAAAAACTATATTGACACATTAAGTTTTCATGTAATCTTTCAAGATCCTTTACTCGGGCACAAGACATTATGCCCATGAAAGTATATAATAATATCGTATATTTAAAGTTCTTTTAATGAACAATTATTTGCTTGCATATGGTTACATAATAGTCCTCCTTCTAATTCTCATTAAATAAAAATGCTTTTCCTCCTATTAATTTTTTTTATAAAGAAAAATCATTTCAACTCAGGCTTATATCCTTCAGCCTTGTAGATGCACAATTTTTAATTCTGGTGATACATGGTAACTTTTTACGTTTCGATAAGCATGCCTTCAACTGCCTCGGATGGCGGTGCAATTTGATTTTTGCTGTAATGTGAGGTTGTTCGCTTTTCTTAAATAATCTGATTTATTTTTAATATTATAAGTATTCTGAGAAGTATAGCCCACCAATGGGCAAAAAGGAATTACATGACCGAATATTAAAGGAATTTGCATTAAAACCAAGACACTTGGACTTTATGTTCAAGTAAATAAAATTCAAATAATTTTTTTTACTGAGGTATATATTTATTTATTTTATTGATAATCTTAAGTTATTGTTATGCATTTAAATGTTGGCTCATGTGTAAACTTGAAAATTTAAAAAGAGCCAGAGTAGTCTTGAAGAGCTGGAGTCGCCACTTATATATATATATATAGCAAGGATAGGCACAGTGCATATACAAAGAGGCAGTAATGTCAATGTCAATTGTTTTTTTTTCATAAAGTGCAAGAAATTAACACGAGTTGAACTTTTCAAAAATTTTTCATTGGAAAATCAGCAATAACATCTTAAAATTATGTTTTTCACACAATTTCATACTAATACAGTAGTGCAAGGGAAGACACGCATTATTGTCCCATGGTTGATCGGAGACAGTTTTTTTAATCAGAAGTGTCTAGGGCCTACGAGGGCCTAAATCTGGTCCTGGGTAAACTTAATGGTAGGGAATCGGGGTGGTTGGATGTAGGTAGCGGTGTCCCTCAGGGTTCAGTGTTAGGCCCATTGCTATTCATAATCTACATTAACAATAGATGTCTGCTTGACCAATAGCATGTCAAAATTCGCGGATGATACTAAAATACGCAGTAAACTTCTTAATGTGGATGATAGAAATTAGGCTCCAAGACGATGTAAATAGGATTATGGAGTGGATGGAGAAGTGGCAGATGCAATTTAACATAGACAAATGTAAAGTTTTGCATATAGATTCTCGTAACAATAATTACATGCATACAATGGATGATAGACAATTAGCGAGCGTTGATGAGGAAGTAGATTTAGGCGTACGCATATCTAAGGATTTAAAGGTTAGGAACCAGTGCCTGGAGTCTTGCGCAAAAGCTAATAGGATGTTAGGCTTTGTAGCGCGTAATTTCAAATTTAAATCGAAGAATATTTTATTGCCCCTTTACAAGTCCCTAGCCAGGCCTCACTTAGAATATGCCATTTAGTTTTGGTGCCCATATTTGCGCAAGGATATTGATAGGTTGGAAAGGGTTCAGCGATGCGCCACAAAACTAATTCCGTCATTACACAACAAGTCTTACGAAGATAGGATTAAAGAGTTAGACTTGCATTCACTTGAGACTAGGAGATTAAGGGGAGAGCTTATTGAAGTTTTCAAAATCGTCAATAAAATCGATAACATAAATTTTGACAATGTTCATTTTCGATAATAGCAATACTCGTAATAATGGATTTAAATTACGTGGCAGACATTTCATTACTAGCATCGCTAAAAATTACGTTTAAAGTCATTGATAAATGGAAGAATCTTCCTGCATCCGTCATGAACTCTACCAGCGTTAATATGTTTAAAAACTGTTTAGATAGACATTTTAAAATATAAATGTTGTTTAAAATAATAAAACAATTAGTAACAGGAGCTCTAGGGGTAATTGTCGAGGTTTGAATCTGTTGACAATTGATGCCAGTGTGTGATATGCTAGCGTTAAATTTATATTAAAAAAATAAAATTAGACTCGCATGAACTTAGATGTAGCTCGTAGAGTAAACTAACCCACATTTTGTTATACGCTTCATACTTTTTTTTCTCTTTTCTCATCCTCTTTACTTGCATGTCTGTAGTTTGTGTGGTATGACAGTGTTTCTTTGAGTTAAGACTGTGTTTGCATGGTTTGTAAGCATTCTTATTTTACTTCTTTTCATCTTTCACCCATTTCCTATTCTCTCTGACTATTTTTCCGATTTGTCGGCAGTGTCTGGCAGATGATGATAGCGAGTCTCTCTCTCTTTTTCTGAATGAATTTAACCCACGAATGATAGGTTTTGCTACGTACTTAACTCTATTCTCTTCTTTTAACCTCCTCCTCCTCTTTCTCTCAGGCTAACCTCAGGGTCGATCTTAGGGTCTTTGTTAGCCTTAACTTCTGTAGATCTGTAGATTGCATATTTGTTGTAATAAAGAATTGGGGTTTCATTATATATAATATATATATATTCCTTGTTAAGATCTAATAATATCTCCACATTGATAATGCAATAGGAAATCTGGAAAACATTAATGGGTTTATTTGTACATCGTGATTAAATCATTATCTCCACATTGATGATACAAATACAATCTGGAAAACACTTAATATAATAGACATCAGCCACAAACCGGTGATGATATCCTGCTTCATGCAACTGTCACTGGATGGCAACAGCAAGTAACCATATCAACACCATGGTTCGGCCCATCAACATCATTTCACAAACATTAGTATAATGTATGAATTTATAAGTATATATAAATATGTTTATGCTAGTATAACCGTGGATTATTCGTATATGATTTTCATAATTCAGATTGAAATTAAGTTTTTTGTGTAACAATCGATAAGCCATTTCCCACCAACTCTCTTTGCCCCTCTACCTCAATCTTTTCTTGCTCAATATATATATACACAGGGTGTCCCATAAGTTCAGCATCATAGGAGAAATTCATATTTTTCTATTTCTACAAACCATAATTCATATTTTTCTTATGCTCAGGATGCCAATTTCCTGTCCACCATTCTGTTCAGTGATGAGGCTGTTTTTTATGGAAATGGTGAGGTAAATTGACAGAACACCTGCTACTTTGGTTAGGGGATATTTCTTGGGTTAGGGGATACTCTCTGTCCTTACACACCCCATTTAGAGAGATTCCTCTGCTGAGCGGTGCCCCCCATAGTACTGTGAGGTATTAAAAAACTCATGATCTTCACTTGCCCTACAAACACCTTGAAATGGGTGCACACACATTTCTACATTACTGTACAGTCTTTACAGCCACACCTACACTTTTCCTCCTAAGTATAGTATATATTGTAATGTATATGGTGGTAAATTTTGACTTGGTCCGCAATTGATATGGACCATGACTTAGTTTTGGTTGGCAAGGTACTAGTATTGATGGATACCATAATGAAATTGACTGAATTCTTTGGATCTGATATATTTGCATGTCGGTTATAAATAGATATAGAGTGTAACATATTTGTGGATAGTAGTCTATTATGACTTGATCCTCTGGATCCAGAGATTCTATCTTTAGTTTTAAATCGATAATTAATTAGTTTTAAATTGAAAATTATTTAGTTTTGTAAAAATTGGTCGTTGCTAATGTACAGGCAGTTCTTACATAAATTTCTTATGTTCTTGTGGTTCGGAACCCACATAAAATTGTAGGTCCCCTCCGCCACCACGGAGGACATACACAATGCACAATTATGAACACAGTTAGGTAGACCAGCCATGAGTGGATCCTAGGGTCTTTGTTGGTCTGAAACATTATAACATTATAACAAAACAACCCTCACTGGTATACCTTTTCAAAGGAACAAGGTGCATCTCGGGTGATGGTATGGTGTGGCGTTTGGAAGAATCACATCATAGGCCCCCTCTTTTTCAATGAACATGTCACTGGAGGCACCTACCTATGCATGCTCAAGGAAGAAGCATTTCCCAGTGTCTTGAACGAAGAAGGAAATTTCCCAACATGGTTCCAGCAAGATGGCGCTCCTGCACATTACAGCACCCAAGTAAGGGAATACCTGTACCAACAATTCCCTGGTCACTGGATAGGATGTCGAGGGCCTGTGGAATGGCCAGCTAGAAGCCTGGATCTCATGCCACTAGATTTTTATATCTGGGGCCACTTGAAAGTGCTGGTATACGCAGAGAAAATTAGGAGTGTTGAACATTTGTGGCAGCGCATTATTGGGGCATGTAACACCATTACTCCTGACACCATTCACCATGTGCTTGCTGACTGGGTATCATGTCTGAATTTGTGTATTGAAAACAATGGTGGACATATTGAGCACATTCTGTAAATAAAAGCTTTTGTTTTGCCTTTTTTATTATTTTTCCTATGATGCTGGACTTATGGGACTCCCTGTGTATGTATAAGTTAGTAAATGTTTAAAACTGCACACAGCCTCCAAAAACAGTTTTATTAGTATTGTTACTTAATGACTTAATATATGCGAGACTGGTGGGTGGGGAAGGGGAATGAGGGAGTGTGGAGGATCTACAGATCTACAGAAGGTAAGGCTAACAAAGACTCTAAGATCCACTCTAAGGTTAGCCCGAGAGAAAGAAGAGAATAAGGAGTTAAGTAAGAAGCAAAACCTATCATTCATGGGTTAACATTCATTTAGAAAAAGAGAGAGAAAGACTCACCATCATCATCTGCCGGCTGCTGCTGACAAGTCGGAAAAATAGTTAAAGAGGATAGGAAAGGGGTGAAAGATGAAAACTAGTAAAATAAGAATGCTTACAAACCATGCAAACACAGTCTTAACTCAAAGAAACACTGTCATACCATGCAAACTACAGACATGCAAGTTAGGGTTTCTCCTTATATGCAGCTTTCTTCATCCTGGGAATTCCCGAAAAATGAAGCCAATTCCCGGGATCCCAGGAAATCCAGGAAATGGTTGTATATTTAAGAGAATGGTAATTTTTTTTATTGCTCAGTGATAAAATACCCTTTTAGAATTGGGATAACCAATTACTTATGCCTAGATGATAACTTTTGCATTGTAATACTTGAATTGAGTTTACCAATGAGTGGTAGCTATTTATAATTTATTAAACATAATATTTATCATGCTATTCATCTGCAGGGGACAAATAAAAGGCTAAAATATTATATTCCTTTAATTATAATTAAGTGCATTTGCAAATAAAAAAAATAAAAAACTTCATTAAAAAAAAATAACACTGGTATGCATCAATTTTGCTGTCAAGGGTTTTGTAAGTGATTCTTATAGAGATTTTCCTGCTGATTTCGAATCTGCAATCCGTTTTTCTCAATCAGCTCAGGTTATCCGGCTATGGCCTCATAAGTAAAATAGAATTTTTCATGATTTTTTCAAAGCGGAATTGGAACAGTAACATCTATCATCACTTGTTTCACTTGTATAATATCTTTTTTTACTTTTCAGGCATATAGATAAAATATTTCATAATGAATAGAGCGTGTAAAAATGATCCCAATAGATTCTGCTACATATGTGGGATGGTTAACATGCCAAATAACCAGTCCCAAATCACTAAATTTCTGAAGACAATGTATAGAGCATACTTTGGAATTAAGCTAGGGAACCAGGACAAAAATTTTGCTCCTCATATTTGCTGCAAGACGTGCATTGAAAATTTGAGAAGATGGAGCAAAGGCAGAGCGAAATCTTTGCCTTTTGGAATTCCCATGATTTGGAGAGAAGGAAAGGATCATGTGACAGATTGCTATTTCTGCATGACAAACCTCCAAGGTGGGCTTATAAATTTATTTTTCTTAAATATTTTGAAATCCTCGTATGAAACTTGACATAATATTCACCATATATAGCATAATATTCACCATAATGGTAATCATACATTTACATATACATATTGTTATAGAAAATACATTTACACATACATATTGTTATACAAGTTACATTTACATATACAATGATTGTATATTTTCTTTCTTTTTCATTCATATTGTCCCCGAAGGGACAATATGAATGAAAAAGAAAGAAAATATACAGACTCCATCGACCTATTTCATATCTTACAGACCGCAGCCTTCCCTCACGAGCCGCCACTGTCTGAATGCTTCTTCTATTTCATATGCAAGTTTTATATCCATGTTTCTGTGTTTCTATTTTCAGGAGTTAACAAGAAGAATAAACACATTGTTGTATACCCTGACATTCCTTCTGCTATGAGACCTGTACCCCATGGTCCTGGAATTCCAATACCCGACCCACCTCAAACCCTGGACTTCGATGATTCTGATAATGAATCAATGACCAATGCCAATGACCAGTCCCAGTCGTATATACCTCAAAATACTGCTTCAAATGAGCCGAGGCCTCTCAATCAGGCCAAACTTAATGATCTTACCAGGGATTTAGGACTTTTCAAATTAGCTGCTGAGATCTTGGGCTCACGACTTCGAGAGGACAACTTGCTGGCTCCGGGAACAACATTCTCCTGGTATAGGAAACGAGAGGAAGAATTCCGCAAGTTTTTTGCAGTGCACGAAAATACCTCTTCCTTAGTGTACTGCTGCAATGTTGAGGGGCTAATCGAATCATTGGGCCTGCCATATAACGCATCAGAATGGAGGCTATTTATAAACTTATCTAAACAAAGTTTGAAAGCAGTACTTCTCAACATTGGGAATATCGTTGCATCAGTCCCTGTAGCACATTCCGTACAACTTACTGAGAGCTACGATAACATGAAAATTTTACTGGATGCTCTCGTATACAACCAACATAACTGGAGGATCTGTGGAGATTTGAAGGTAATACTAATATCATAAGTAAACTATTGCTATTGACTATGTTGTTTTTCCAAAGGTTATTTGAGAGAGTATAAGAACACTTAACTTCCCCACAGAAGTGATACAGTCCAATGCATAGATTTTTTTATCTGATAGAACAAATTCTCTAAATTCTTTAAATATTTTCTTTTTTTTTTCAGATTGTGGCATTTGTATTGGGAATGCAAGGGGGATACGCGAAATACCCATGTTTCCTCTGGAAATGGGATAGCTGAGCGGATGAGAAGCACTATGCACAGCGTGAATGGGCATCCAGAGAGAATTTTGAACCTGGGTCGCATAATGTCGTTTCAGTGCCCCTTGTACCACCAACAAACATTTTGCTCCCACCACTTCATATGAAGTGCATGTCCGTTATAAATAGATATAGAGTGTAAAATTTGTGGATAGTAGTCTATTATGACTTGATCATCTGGATCCAGAGATTCTATCTTTAGTTTTAAATCGATAATTAATTAGTTTTAAATTGATAATTATTTAGTTTCGTAAAAATTGGTCGTTGCCAATTTACCGGCAGTTTTTACATAAATTTCTTATGTTCTTGTGGTTCGGAACCCAAGTAAAATTGTAGGTCCCCTCCGCCACCACAGAGGACATACACAATACACGATTACGAACACAGTTAGGTAGACCAGCCATGAGTGGATCCTAGGGTCCTTGTTGGTCTGAAACATTATAACATTATAACATCTGATGCTAAACTAAATGCTGGGGTTTTTGATGGTCCTCAAATTCGAACTTTGATCAAGGATACTCAGTTCGAAAATGCAATGACTCCAACTGAGAAGAATGCCTGGCAGGCATTCAAATCAGTTGTCACTGATTTTCTTGGCAAGCATAGAAGTCCAGAATATGAGTCCGTTGTCGAAAACTTGATGGAAGCTTTCAAAGCTCATGGGTCGCGCATGTCCATAAAAATGCACTTTTTGTGGTCCCACTTGGACTATTTTCCTGAAAATTGCGGGGATTATAGTGAGGAACAGGGTGAATGATTTCACCAAGATATCAAAATAATGGAAGAGAGGTACCAGGGAAACTGGGATATCAATATGCTGGCGGACTATTGCTGGTGTTTGAAGCGAGACGTGCCCGAAGAAAAACACAGACAGAAAGCCAAAAAAACTTCATTCCTTCCTCAATAAACTTTTTTCCATATTCATTGTATGAATAAGAGTATTTATTCACACAATGTTTTCATTTTTCACGAGTGTTCTTATAATATTACTCGTATCTACCGTGTTTAAGCTAAAAAAATCAATAAATTTGGGGATAAAATTGGACTTATAATAAATGGCCAATAGAGAAAAAACATGACCTGATTGAGGAAAACCAATGTCATTTTCGAATTCAGCATGGTCGAGTTATATAATATGAGTTGAAAAACCCTCACAGCAGACAAAAAAAAATTTATATGCATACCAGTGTAATTTATACCTTTTATCTCAACATATTTTATCTTAAAATATTTAGAGTCCATCAACATTTTTAAAATAGCTTCTTAAAAAACATAAACAATCGATACTTTTATCACTAAGACGAGTTCTCAACTTGGTGATAAATAAACCTGCTGCAGAAAAGGCTCTTTCTGATTCAACAGAGGTTGGTGGAATGGTTTTTCAGTACATCAAATATATTCATGATGTTTGAAGTTCTGTTCCCTATTGTCTCAAATAACTGCAGTTCTTGCTTCAAATGCTTGCTTAAACTCTGAGCAAGATGAGTTGTCTACGATCGCTAGATAATATACTGAGACTCGGTTACTTGTATTATACGCAGTGCTAGTGACATTCCCTCGGCCAGTTGCTAATGCTAGTAGGTGTTCATTTAAGAAAGCAGAAAGGTAGAATAAAATGTGGTAAATATTATGCAGTTTTCTTTAATTCTACCCAAGAGCCTTCTAATAACAAAAGAAAAAAACAAATAAATCAATAAAAAATAAATTAATTCATTTTAAAATCCAATAAAAACAGCTGGGATCCTGGGAAAAAACCCTAATGCAAGTAAAGAGAGGATAAGAAAAGAAAAAAAGTATGAAGAGTATAAAAAAATGTGGGTTAGTTTACACTACGAGTTACATCTAAGTTCGTGTTAGTCTAATTTTTTATTATTATTTTTTTTTATTGCTGACATGTCACAAGTTGGCATTAATCGTCAACAAACTCTAAACCTCGACCATTACCCCCAGAGCTCCTGTTGCTAATTGTTTTATTATTTCAAATGACGTTAATATTTTTGAAATGCCTATCTAAATGGTTTTTAAACATATTAACGCTGCTAGAGTTCACAACAGATGCAGGAAGATTATTCCACCTATCAATTACTTTAAACGTAAAAAAGTTTTTAGCGATGCTAGTAATGAAACATCTGCCACATAATTTAAATCTGTTATTACAAATATTGCTATTATTGAAAATGAACAATGTCAAAATTTACGTTATCAATTTTATTAACGATTTTGAAAACTTCAATAAGAAGCTCTCCCCTTAATCTCCTACTCTCAAGTGAATGCAAGTCTAACTCTTTAATCCTATCTTCATAAGACTTGTTGTGTAATGACAGAATTAGTTTCATGGCACATCGCTGAACCCTTTCTAACCTATCAATATCCTCGCGCAAATATGGGCACCAAAATTGAATGGCATATTCTAAGTGAGGCCTGACTAGGGACTTGTAAAGGGGCAATATAATGTTCTTCGATTTAAATTTGAAATTACGCGCTACAAAGCCTAACATCCTATTAGCTTTTGCGCAAGACTCCAGGTACTGGTTCCTAACTTTCAAATCCTTAGATACGCGTATGCCTAAATCTACTTCCTCATCAATGTTCGCTAACTGTGTGTCATCCATCGTGTACGTGTAATTGTTGTTACGAGAACCTACATGCAAAACTTTATATTTGTCTACGTTAAATTACATATGCCACTTATCTGTCCACTGCATAATCCTATTTCTATCATCCATGTTAAGAACTCTACTGCCTATTTTAGTATCATCCGCGAATTTTAACACATTACTAGTTAAGCCTACATCTATGTCATCAATGTAGATTATGAATAGCAATGGGCCTAACACTGAACCCTAATAGAGACCGCTATCTACATCCAACCATCTCGATTCCCTACCATTAACAACGACCCTCTGTGTCCTGGCGTGAAGCCATTCCTCTAACCAGTTAGCTACCTGACTGTGTTTACTATGCACTTTAACCTTCGCAATTAATCTTCTATGCGGAATTGTATCGAACTCTTTTCTAAAGTCTAAATAAGTAACATCAGCTGCTCTATGCCTATCGTATTCGCGCACTATTTCATTATAAACCTCTAACAAATTAGTTAAACAATATATATGGTTTCGAAACCCATGTTGACTACTATTAATCAAATCACGACATTCCAAGTGATCGACGATATGATCCTTAACTACGGATTCCAAAAGTTTACTGACATTTGACATTAAGCTAATAGGCCTATAATTGCTAGCTGCTATGCAGTCACCTTTTTTAAAAATGGGCGTAATGTTAACTAATTTGAAGTCTTCAGGAATAATTCCCATTTCCAGTGACTTACTAAATATTTTTGTTAAGGGGCCTATGATAATGTGTCTCAAATCTTTCAAATGTCTAGGATAAAGCTCATCAGGCCCTGGAGCCTTGCTAACTTTTAGCTTATAGATATAATGGACAATCTCACCCTCATAAACAGTTATTTCTTTCAAAATAGTCTCGCTACTAAATGGAACAATATCGTCCATGTCGAGGACATTATTTTTCTTCTACGGTAAAAACTGTCACAAAAAAGTTGTTAAAAATACCCACCATCGCCTGAGCATCAGAAGCCAAAGCGCCATTAGCGCCCACTGGAGGGCCTATGTTATCTTTTATCAGCTTAAGATTATTGATGTAGTTAAAAAACTTTTTCAGATTGTTTACTATCCGCAGCTACAAGTATCTCAAAATTACGCTTAACATTCCTAGCAGATCCCTTAACCTGATGTCTAAGCTCGATATATCTATTAATTAAAGTTAGCTACCATGCTATGGTGCTTATTAAGTCTATATTCTCTGTTACACTCATTTATGAACTCACCTATTTCCTTAGTCCACCACTTGGTCCTGCGCCGAATAAACTCACTTTCGATATTCAAAAAAACTTTCTTTGAATGCCTCCCAGTGAAATTTTGTGTTATTACCCGTAAATAAATTATCCCAGTCCACTACTCTCATCCTATCCACAAAACTATCAAAATTAGCATGTGAAAATCAGGGACTTCTATTATGTTTCTATCCATACTGTTTTCTATCAGTTGCTTAAACCTAATAATTTGGGGATCACTACATCCCAAACTCTCACCTACTTCCAAGCCTTCAACTATATTTTCGTCATTCTTCATCACCATGTCTAAAATACTGTCACTGGGCGTTGGTTTGGTAACCATCTGTTGTAAAAAATTATCTTCCATGAACTCAGTCTCAAACCTTCATCATTACCAGTAAAAGTCTTGTAATTAACGTTAGGGCAGTTAAAGTCTCCAACAACTATACTACTCTGATTATTAATAAAGTTACTGAGAAGTGTGTAAAATCTAGTATTGGTATTGAGGGGTTGAATAGGAGGTGAAAGGAAACAAAAATATTACCCAGAAAGTTTCAAAATAATTTTTAAAAAATCAATGCCAAACAATGCAAATGATACAAAGCAAATAGATAAATATTAAATTTAAAAGTGTATTGCATGATTTATACAATAAAATAAATAAGATTTACCTCACTTCTTCCACATCCACAATTTGAATCAAACTGGTGTCTTGTGTGACAACATATAGTTATATGAGTGAAATTCAGCATAAATATTAGTACAACCCTACCAAACCTAGGATGCAAGGTATTCTCGTTTTGAGCGTCATTTACAATTATAATTATGGTACAGTCATTTTGAAGTGTAAATGATTATATCAGAGCAATTCAAAGAGAGATACTAAAAATGACTGCTGTTCTGCCCATCAATTTGCCCCCCCCTCCCTCTGAAGGCTGTGCCCTATGACAACTGCCCTACCCTGCCCCAGGGACACTATGCCTCTGTGGGTAGACGTATCCAAAACTGTTAGGATTACCTGTGCACTCACCTTTCAAGGAGTAGTAGTTCATTCATTTTGTTTTATTTTTTTGGAACTATATAAAGTTTTTCTGAAATACATTATTAGTTATTTGATGTAGTGGAAGTAAAGCAATTATTTTTTACCTTCCAGCTTTCAGATTCTCTGCTTTACTAATAATGTCAATGTTTCTTCTGTTCAAAGGTCCAAAATCATTACATTTGTGTGTCATGACTAATTCTAAGCAGACTCAGAAGGCCACAGATACTTGGTTTGTAGGTCCTCGCCAATCCCAGTTTACTGGCACGAAGCTTCTATCCAAAAGAGAAGTGAAGGCTTTCTTTTTTTCACCACCATCTTACTGAGAGAGAGTTTGTTCAAGTGCCTCCTCCATTGTGGATGCAATTCTGGAGGTGTGGGACAGAGCTAAGATTCCTGCATGGCTTAAGAAGCACATCTTTAACAAGGTTGAGAAACTCTGTGTGTGGAAAAGACTCAAGAACAACAAAGAAAACAAGGCAAAATGGTCAGACACCCTGAAAGCCATGGAGTAGAGCTTCAAAGAGAACCTGCATTATCTCTGATGTCACCCACACTGAGGCATTGAGATAATTATGGAAAAACTGTACATGCCTGCCATACTATTTACATTACAGTTCACAAGAAGGCCTAATTCAAACCCAGGCTTAAACATCCCTACAATATGATATGATATATATGGTACCTTTATTTCATAATTTAATAGAAAATATTAATTTGTGTTGACTAACTACCTACAAATTGCCTCAGTATCTAGGATAAAGCCCATTGGGAACAGGAAAGATTGCTGTAGGTGGAACTAAAAAACAAAAGAATATGTAGGCATTGGGCCTACATTAACAACCAAAAACATATTTTCTCCAAAATTTTCCATCACACTGACCCATGAAAATTATTTTGAGAAGAGAAATAATGAAAATATGTAAATTATATCTCTTGTTTTTTCCATCTGTGACTGTAAGCAGAAGATTTAAGAAAGAAAAATAAATTATAACTTGGCACTAGCCTAGTCAGAAGCACTGCTGAGGCAAGGAAGCCATGTTAGTCTTCCTAGAAGTTCTGAGTGAAAAAACTAACAAAACCATAGATAGACCTATCCCAGTGAATAATGAGGCACAGTGAGTTGCAGTGTCAATTGAATTTAACACCTTGCATATCCCAACTGCCTACATCCAGAAAGAAGTAGAGTAGACAACAATGCCAACTACAAGCAGATGCAGACTTCAACAAAAAAAGGTATGGTGCTTTCATTTTCAGTATTTGGCTGGACTAAATACCAAAGTAAAATAAATTTAATAATTTAACCAAAAACCTACTTAACGAGGTCTTTTGAAGACCTCCACATACACAACTTTCAATGAAAACACACACAGTAGGCTTTTTGCTCCCAACTGTGGGCATTAAATTTGCAAGAAATTTCCATCTAATCACCAGGTTGAAAGCAATCAACCATATGCCTATATAGTTTTTCACAATAATGACAATTGAAGAGGACAAGGCATTCATCTTGGTGCAAAAAGAGAAAGGATGTCTAGGTAAAAAAAAAAATGGGAATGGTGAACACTACTTTAGCCAGAAAGGAGGAGAAAGAAGTGCAGTAACAACACATCAAAGAGAAGCAGCATCAGAAAGAAAACGAAAATGGGACACTTAACCCTGACTAATTCATCTAGTACTGATTGGATTGATACTGACGACAAAGACTTCACTGTTCCCAGTCCCTCCACATTTAGGTTATCTGTATCCCCAAAGCCAGCTCACACCTTTCTTAATCCTGGATTGGTAGAAACACTGAACCACACCAAAGTGAGTGACTGAAAAACTACTATTCTTTTGACTTCAGCTGCAAATAGTTTGGGTCATAATATCTCAGGCTTGAGTTTGAAACCATTCATTCATTCATTCATTCAGAGGCAGCAATCAAAACTCCAGGAGGAAGTTGCACAGACAATCAAGGAGTTCTTCAATCCAACCCATCCCTTGACCATCCACTGGGATGGAAAGCTGCTTCCAGAGGTAACTGGGAATATGAGACTGAATCAACTCCTGATTTTCATGTCCTGAGGAGAAGAGGAGCAACTACTGTACTAACTTTTGGAAGTCCTCAAGCTGGGATGTGAAACTGGTATGGTGATGGCTACTGCAGTGGAAAAAGCAATCCGATCCTGGAAGATTGAAAGCATGGTATGAGCCATGTGCTTTGATACCACAGCCTTGAATAATAGGAAAATGAATGCAGCCTGTGCCCTTCTTGAAAAGAAGTTAGAGAAAAGGTTATTCCACTTAAGCTGCAAACATCACATCTTTGAGGTGGTGTTTGAGGTAGTCTTCTCTAACTTGCATGGAGACATCAGCTGAACCAGATATCTTGCTCTTCAAGTGATTTTGGGATAAGTCAAAGTTCCTAGATAAAGAAAAGTTCTAAACTGTGATAGATGATGATACTTCAGCTTCTGCTGTCTTGGATATCTGTCACAAAATTTTTGCATTCATTGAAGAAATGCCCTGGACTTAGCAACCCAGAGATGACTATAAGGAACTCAAGTTGGTGACAATTTATCTCAGAGGGATACCACTTTGAGGGTTTGGTTTATGGCTCCAGAAGCAATGCATTGCACAGGGTGGGTGGTGAAAGCCATCTACACTCTCAAGGTCTTTGTGTTCCAAGGTCAGTTTAATCTCATGGCCAGAGAGAAGGATGTGATGCAAAGAATTTGCATATTTGTGTCCAACATTTACATCAAAGCATGGAGCCCCCCCCTCCCATTGTCCACTTAAAAGAACGACTTACAGCTCCTCCAGGCTCTTCAAGCCTACAAGACATCAGATCCACAGGTGGCAAATGCCACACTGAACAAGTTCATTTGCCACCTTGGGTATTTACCTGAGGTGATTGTCACTCTCACCTTCTTTGACGATGATATGTCCATGGAGACTAAGCTCTCAACAACCACAGGAATGAGGATTGGCAGAACAGAAGAACTTGGAAACAAAGGCCAAAGCATTTTTCAAAACCATGGGCCTCAAATTGAACTCCTTCCTCACCAAGGATCCAACCCAATGGGAACAAGACAAAGCATTCTTGAAGAGGAAAGAAACATGCAAATAGCTTTCAGTCATCAATGATATCTCAGAATGCAGTGTGGCCCTTGTGGAAGAATGCAACTGGCTTCACACCACAGACAAGGGCCAAAAACAGTACCTTTTTTGGTGGTCAAAGAGAACATGAAGAAATTTCCTGATGCAAAAAAGAACACCATCATGAAAGCTGTAGGAGCCAGTGTTCTTTGATTGTGTAATATGGGAGCATACTAGTAGCCTCAATCAGTTTAGTTTTCTAAGGTTCTATAGTAAATTTGTACATTTTTGTTTTTTTTCCTCCCTTTCCATTGAATGTTTCAGAGAATTTGCATCATGCATACACTTTTTGTTTGTTTTGGTAGTTTGCTGTATGTATGATGCACACTGTACAACACACATCATGGGTGGAGAAACTTCAAGGGCTGGTAGTGACCCCTTAACATGCCTTGATTCCTTTCAAATTTTGTGTACTTAAGTTTTTAGTCAATCCTCATAAATGTACAGGGTGCCCCAAAAAGTACTACTTTGGATTTTTACTCTCTGAATAAGGGCCACCCTAATATATATATATATATATATATATACACAATATATATATATATATATATATATATATATATGTTAACCCTCCGCCTATGGCCCTGGGGTGGTTCGGAGTCGACGGGGGTTCTGGTTAGGAGGCAGCAACGGATATTTCTTCTATAACACTAATTCTTTTCCACCGGTCAAATGGTGGGTCGCCACTTGTTAAACTCTTGGCTACTGACTCGCCAGACTGTTATGCCAATATCTTCTATGGTGCTTGGGTTGTCTCTCTTAATTTGGGCAAAGGGTCGCCAGTTTTTAATTCTTCTCTTTCTATAATACTCTGATACTTTCTCTGATACTAAAATTATCGACTTTTCTTTTATAACTTATCGACTTAACTGACTAAGTTCTTCTGAAGAGAGCACGGCTCGAAGGGGGAAAATAAAAAGTTTCTCTTACTGTAGTTTACTTCTAAAAATGTACAGGTAGTGCTCTGAATTTACAGGGGTAGAGGTTCGACCTCTTTCGACCATGGCTCAGGCCGGAATCTAAAAAGTTAAGGAGGCAAGGGGCCTCTGCCCCCTCGCAGCGAGGCTGCTAACAAGGGAGGCTCGTAGCAGTGACCAAAGCAGAGTGCCGTAATCAAGTGCTGTTCATTTTACAAATGTATAATATAAGCCTAAATGTTGGGGGACGAGTTGAAGGTTAAGTTCCCCCCTTTTAAACATGATCAGATGTTTGAAAGATTAAAAAAAAAAAAAAAAAACGTATATATTTGCCGAATCTTCATTTCTGAAGGCGATATCATTTCATAGTAGTACATAAGTACAATTTAAGTACACGACTGAGTATGTATTAATTTTGGTTCATTACAATTACGATTACAATTACCAATTAATTCATATTCACTTATTGTTTAATTACATTTCTATTAAAGTACATTCTTACATTATATATTAAATCATTACATTTAATTACAGTTTCATTGAAGTACATTACGTCGTTTACCATTCTTACAGTTTTTATATATTTATGTATGGTTATAATATATGGTTATTATATATGGTTATTAGTACAACACAAGTACATGAGACATGACACACATAATATAACATAATGCATGATAATGTTATAAATTCGAATCAGAGCGAAAGGAGATTTTTATCTTAGACGGGTTCACTTCTGTCATAGTTCACGGAATTTGATCACCTACCTCAGCATTTTCGAGTTCATTGAGAGGTGATATAATTAAAAATAAAAATGAAAAAAATAATACGAGAATGTATTTGTGCGTTTTCGAACGAATGCCTAAAGTTTTGCTTTTCATAGACTGACACGAGTAAAAATGAATATTTAATAACATTTATATAGGGTAATGGTCAAGTTAAGATATGGACGTATAGTTGAATAGGGTTGAATAATAATATTTATACTACATAGCATATAAATAATGACTTCTATAGTGTACACTTTTTATTATGATGATAAAGAATTTTCATACATTGAATACTGGAGATATGATGAAGGGAAATTAATGACGGGAAAATGTGACGTCATAGTTATTGAATTTGTACGTATAGTACAAATCATTATTAGGAAGATTTACAAGAACGAATTAGAGACAAAGAGTGGGTATTAATGACTAAGAAGTACAACTACGGGTTCCAATCCTGTTATATGCAATGTGTATGCATAATCTAGGGTCGAGGGTGAGATGCAAGACAATCATAATTAATTATAATAACATATAACAAATGGAAAATGGATACGACTAAACCATAGATATGGTAGATCGTAGGGTTGTGACACGAACAAAAATAGGAAGCTACAAGTAAAATTATTATCCAAACTCGCGTTAAGCGATTTTGGTTCTTATGTAAAAATGAATATTGATTATTCATTGTTCATTTTTACATTGCTCTCCACTTTAAAATGATATGTATACAATAATATAATAAGATACAATTAATACAATACAAATGAGAAAATAACATCCTAACTAATTCAAGTTAGATGACGAATTTTTCTTTACATTATAAATTTTTATACTGAACAAGTGAGTTCGGGCGGTTGGGTACAATGCAGAGTAATCAAATCTTTACCATGACACTTGCTTACAAAATATAAAAAATTCAATGATTAATACTTTAATTTAGACAAACAATTAAGTTAGACAAAGAATGATATTATTAAATTTTTAACTTTTTTTTTTTTTTTTTTATGTGGGAAGAATTACATACATAATGAATAGTAGATAAAAGGGAAAAATGTAAATCGTACAATCTGTAAACTAATTGTTATTGACTAGTGTAGGTAAAAATCGAATTACGTAGTGGATGATGTATGGACCTGTGGTCTAGTGTGTATTTATGTATACTAGGTACAAAGTGTGTATCTTACAATTTCGAGGGACAGATTAGCCGATAGGATTGTTCAAGTAACTGAATAAATGCATGAGCAAGATATATTAGAAAGCAAAAATGATTAAGATTAAATTACATAGTTA
Organism: Bathynomus jamesi; assembly: GCA_023014485.1. Lineage (NCBI taxonomy): Eukaryota > Metazoa > Arthropoda > Malacostraca > Isopoda > Cirolanidae > Bathynomus > Bathynomus jamesi. The sequence continues at coordinate 68,846 of JAJOZX010004814.1, read as the reverse complement.
GCACTTACGTGCAATGAAATAGTTTATTGTGATATTCAATGATTTTAGCATAAGGTTTGTATATATAGTGTGCATACATGCATTTTTATTGACTGTTGTAGGTACAAATCGAATTATGTAGTGGAGGATGTATAGACCCGTGGTCAAATGTGTATTTATGTTTATTGGGTACAGATTGTAGTGGTTGGTGATACGTTCAAAAGGAGAAAGGGGATTTATAGTTGAATAGTTGAAGTTATACGTCAGTGTGCAGATGTATCTATAAATATTGGTAAGAAGCATCTGTAGATGAGTGAGTCGGTACAATAGTATGTAGAATATGAGAGTAATTTGTTCATCCCGTGAAGAACTAGATCATTAGGGGTCGTTGGTGGATTAGGATTATATTATATATATATATATATATATTATATATATATATTAATATTATATATATATATATATTATATATATATATATATATATATATATATATATATATACTTTAAGGAACAGATAAAATAACTTAATAAATGCATGAGCGAGAATTTATATATAGTAAGCAATAATTATGATGTATTATGATGATGATGTTTGCATACGAGTTTTAATGCAAAAGTGAATGGAGGTACGAAAAGAAAATGAATTCGAATATGTATGAAAAGTAATAGAATTCAATTAGGATTATCGATTTTACGTAATTAAATCAGTTACACGTATATTAAGGTAATAAAAAAACGTACTTAGAGGACCTTAAAGTAATGAAAGTAAATCTAGCGGTATTAAAAATTAAATTTTGAAGATGGAATTAAATTCGACTAGTAACATTCCTAGCTATATATATGAACTAAAGGGTGTCAGGAAATGATTGCCCCCCCTGTACAGAAGAAACTGAAAGGAATAGAAAAAAACAGACAAAACCACGCGAAAGAGCGTTTAATTTTGAATAAAAAACACTTGTTTTAATATCGGGTGTTGCCCCCATTTACAGCTCTGATGGCCATTAATCGACGGGGCTATGATCCCAGAAGTGTCTCAAAGAGATCGGTATCATGACTCATTTCTTCAAGGACTTCGTTGATCTTTGAAGTCATAATTTCTGTTGAATACCGATTCTGAATGGGTTGTTCCAGCATTAAGGACTCCACCCGATCCTTCATGATGGATCCGACTTGTTCACAGACATTAAGATCGGGAGAATTGCCAGGCCATTCATTATTTCCGAAAAAATCAATGTTATTGTCCTTAAGCAGTTGTTGAGTCGCAAGTGCTTTCATACAGGGGGCTTTGTCGTGAAGAAAGGTTGCCTGTTCAACATCCAAAACACACTCGGGGTCTTTCAAAAACGGAATTACATGTTGGGCTAAAATTACATTTCGAAAATAAGGCCCATCCCAACTGGTTCCTCTTGGTTTGATAACCCAGATGAGCTTCCGAATAGAGAACATAATGAAAACACCCACACATGCTGGATTTTTTACTATTTCTCGATACTTCTGGTCGTCTGGGACTTCATCAGGAGTTGTTGCCCAAACCCGATCATTCTGAAAATTTGGTTTTCTGGAGACAAACGAAGAATTCATCGCTGACAACCAAGTGAAGGAAATCGTCTTCCGTCCATTCCTCAAGATAATCACAAAACCATAGCCGATCTTCAATATTAAGATCACTCTTCCGTGGCTTAGCTATTTCATGCCAAGCACTCAAGCCTTGGCGAACTCGAAATTGATGCACAAGTTGCCGATTGACTATCTTACCACGACGGATAAGTATCTCTTTCGCTACCTCAGAGCAGCTCTTCTTTCGGCGCCGTGATGCAGCAAGCACAATGTCTTTCGATTCTTGATAATTTCTCCGGTCTTCCTCCTCGAAATTCTGTTTCACAATCTTCAGGATTCTTATTCCAATTCCTTTTGACAAAGTCTTCTGATCTTTTTAATCTCTCAGCCACCCAGTGTCGAGTTATGAAAGTTGCACCAGCTTCCTTTGCTTCACGAAATGTGACAGCTCGAATGCGGTCAAGAACTCGCTTTTTCTCTGAATCGTTCAAAATAGATGATGCCATGGTTTCTGTGGGGAAAAAAATGGTAAGAATTAAAATCACAGGAATAGAATATAATGGTTTTTATTCAGATTTTAACGCTCTTTCAAGTGGTCTCGCCGGTTTTTATCTATCTCTTCTAGTTTTTGCTCTACAGGGGCGGGGCAATCATTTCCTGACACCCCGTATATAACCATTAACATTAACCAGAAGTATCGGTACGATAATTGAATTAAGAAAATTAAGAATACAAATTAAAAATAGAAATCAATTATGCCTTTTAATGAACTAAACATATAGTATACTTAAAAATAAAAAACAACATAAATTTAGGTTATGTTCCATAGTACCAAAGAGAAATTAACCATGGTTGAACCATTGCTCTGGTTGACACTGGGTTCAACTGGGGTTGGGGTGTTAAAATAAAATTAAAAAAAAAAGTTTTGATTACTACATTCGGGGGAATTGAGTGACTAAGCAAGGGGTATAAGTCTGAAATTGACAATTACGTCTTTTCGTGAGCACTTTAAAAGATTGCTTGTCACACTACTTAGAACAAAAATTAAGAGAGTTCAAACAAAATGGAGGGACGACATGTTCCTCATATACATTAAAATAATTATCAAAATCGTTACAACCTTTGTAAAAACAGTTTTGGTTACAAATAAGAAAATACATAACTATATATTTATATACGCAACAATGGCATGAAAAGAAAAGACAAATCGGTCAATTTCCTTCTTACAAACAACAAAAAAAAAGGTTAAACTAAAGACGCAAACCGGTCAATTCTGGTTGAATTTAATTCTCTTTCACAACAAAAATAAAAGGTTGAATTAAATTCTTAGATTACATTTTCTTAAATTAAATTCTCTTAACTTGCAAAGAAAAAGTTGAATTCAATTGACTGCATTGAAATGACTTGGGACTTCAAAACTAACTTCTTCAAAACTAACTTCTTCAAAACTAACTTCTTCAAAACTAACTTCTTCAAAACTAACTTCTTCAAAACTAACTTCTTCAAAACTAACTTCTTCAAAACTAACTTCTTCAAAACTAACTTCTTCAAAACTAACTTCTTCAAAACTAACTACTTCAAAACTAACTACTTCAAAACTAACTACTTCAAAACTAACTACTTCAAAACTAACTACTTCAAAACTAACTACTTCAAAACTAACTACTTCAAAACTAACTACTTCAAAACTAACTACTTCAAAACTAACTACTTCAAAACTAACTACTTCAAAACTAACTACTTCAAAACTAACTACTTCAAAACTAACTACTTCAAAACTAACTCTTCAAAACTAACTCTTCAAAACTAACTCTTCAAAACTAACTCTTCAAAACTAACTCTTCAAAACTAACTTCTTCAAAACTAACTTCTTCAAAACTAACTTCTTCAAAACTAACTTCTTCAAAACTAACTTCTTCAAAACTAACTTCTTCAAAACTAACTTCTTCAAAACTAACTTCTTCAAAACTAACTTCTTCAAAACTAACTTCTTCAAAACTAACTTCTTCAAAACTAACTTCTTCAAAACTGACTTCTTCAAAAAAAAAAAAACTAACTTGAAATTAACTGAAAATGGAAAATGACTGCACTTGATCTCTATCAAGTGAGAGACGATTAACCTCTGTTTTGGTTGTCCCTCTTGGCGCAACATTCTGACGACCTCTTATCAAGTATTTCTATAAATCTCTGGGGCTGTTGTCCCTCTTGGCGCAACCTTCTGACTTGACCTCTTATCAAGTATTTCTATAAATCTCTGGGGCCGTTGTCCCTCTTGGCGCAACCTTCTGACTTGACCTCTTATCAAGTGTTTCTATAAATCTCTGGGGCGGTTGTCCTCTTGGCGCAACCTTCTGACTTGACCTCTTATCAAGTATTTCTATAAATCTCTGGGGCGGTTGTCCCTCTTGGCGCAACCTTCTGACTTCAAAACTGACTTGCAACTTATTTGCAACTAAAACTGACTTCAAAACTGACTTGCAACTAAAACTGACTTGCAACTTATTTGCAACTAAAACTGACTTGCAACTTATTTGCAACTAAAACTGACTTGCAACTTATTTGCAACTAAAACTGACTTGCAACTTATTTGCAACTAAAACTGACTTGCAACTTATTTGCAACTAAAACTGACTTGCAACTTTTGCAACTAAAACTGACTTGCAACTTATTTGCAACTAAAACTGACTTGCAACTTATTTGCAACTAAAACTGACTTGCAACTTATTTGCAACTAAAACTGACTTGCAACTTATTTGCAACTAAAACTGACTTGCAACTTATTTGCAACTAAAACTGACTTGAAATTACTTCAAGTATCTCTCTAAATCTATAAATTCTCTATAAACACACTTTCTTAATTTGCAAGTCAATTCAATTCAATAATTTGAAAAAAATTGTAAACAAAAAATAAAAATGTAAACAACATTTCACTCCGGTACTATTATGTTTGGTACATAAAATAAAATTATTCTCTACTGAATATAATAGTGAAATTAACTCTGAAATTAACTCTGTTACATTTAACTTCTGTGAAAATTACTGTTTCACAAAAAATGTATCACTGGTGTCTGAAATGTTCACTGTGTTTCTTGTAAATTCTGACTTGATACTCATTATTAACTGTTAATAATACTGACTTTTCAAGTGTTTATAAATTTCTTTAAAAAAACAAACTGTACTTAAAATTTCTACGGGCGAAATCCTCAGAGACGTGTCCTGAAGACGTCTTGCTGGCTACTTCTTCTTGGATGAAAACTAGGCGTGGAGAACTTGGAGTCATGACACACCGGTTCAAGGGTGGATGTTACGAAGTCGTGACACGCCGGTCAAATGGTTTTTATCCTGATGCAGGGTAATTTCTATCCTGGCCAAAGAGTGGCCATTTGTTAAAATCCTCTTCTTAAAATATTCTTCTAATCCTGGGGCAGGGTCGCCACTCTGTTAACCCCTACGTCTATGGCCCTGGGGTGGTTCGGAGTCGACGGGGGTTCTGGTTAGGAAGCAGCAACGGATATTTCTTCTATAACACTCTAATTCTTTTCCGCCAGTCAAATGGTGGGTCGCCACTTGTTAAACTCTTGGCTACTGACTCGCCAGACTGTTATGCCAATATCTTCTATGGTGCTTGGGTTCTCTTTCTTAATTTGGGCAAAGGGTCGCCAGTTTTTAATTCTTCTCTTTCTATAATACTCTGATACTTTCTCTGATACTAAAATTATCGACTTTTCTTTTATAACTTATCGACTTAACTGACTAAGTTTTTATGAAAGCACGGCTCGAAGGGGAAAATAAAAAGTTTCTCTTACTGTAGTTTACTTCTAAAAATGTACAGGTAGTGCTCTGAATTTACAGGGGTAGAGGGTTCGACCTCTTTCGACCATGGCTCAGGCCGGAATCTAAAAAGTTAAGGAGGCAAGGGGCCTCTGCCCCCTTCTCGCAGCGAGGCTGCTAACAAGGGAGGCTCGTAGCAGTGACCAAAGCAGAGTGCCGTAATCAAGTGCTGTTCATTTTACAAATACATGTATAATATAAGCCTAAATGTTGGGGGACGGCAGTTGAAGGTTAAGTTCCCCCCTTTTAAACACATGATCAGATGTTTGAAAGATTCCAAATAAAAAAAAAACTAATCGTATATATTTGCCGAATCTTCATTTCTGAAGGCGATATCATTTCATAGTAGTACAAAGTACAATTTAAGTACACGACTGAGTATGTATTAATTTTGGTTCATTGCAATTACGATTACAATTACCAATTAATTCATATTCACTTATTATTGTTTAATTACACTTCTATTAAAGTACATTCTTACATTATATTAAATCATTACATTTAATTACAGTTTCATTGAAGTACATTACGTCGTTTACCATTCTTACAGTTTTTATATATTTATGTATGGTTATAATATATGGTTATTATATATGGTTATTAGTACAACACAAGTACATGAGCCATGACACACATAATATAACATAATGCATGATAATGTTATAAATTCGAATCAGAGCGAAAGGAGATTTTTATCTTAGACGGGTTCACTTCTGTCATAGTTCGCGGAATTTGATCACCTACCTCAGCATTTTCGAGTTCATTGAGAGGTGATATAATTAAAAATAAAAATGAAAAAAAATAATACGAGAACGTATTTGTGCGTTTTCGAACGAATGCCTAAAGTTTTGCTTTTCATAGACTGACACGAGTAAAAATGAATATTTAATAAAATTTATATAGGGTAATGGTCAAGTTAAGATATGGACGTATAGTTGAATAGGGTTGAATAATAATATTTATACTACATAGCATATACATAATGACTTCTATAGAGTGTACACTTTTTATTATGATGTTAAAGAATTTTCACACATTGAATACTGGAGATATGATGAAGGAAAATGTGACGTCATAGTTATTGAATTTGTACGTATAGTACAAATCATTATTAGGAAGATTTACAAGAACGAATTAGAGACAAAGAGTGGGTATTAATGACTAAGAAGTACAACTACGGGTTCCAATCCTGTTATATGCAATGTGTATGCATAATGTAGGGTCGAGGGTGAGATGCAAGACAATCATAATTAATTATAATAACTTATATAACAAATGGAAAATGGATACGACTAAACCATAGATATGGTAGATCGTAGGGTTGTGACACGAACAAAAATAGGAAGCTACAAGTAAAATTATTATCCAAACTCGCGTTAAGCGATTTTGGTTCTTATGAAAAATGAATATTGATTATTCATTGTTCATTTTTACATTGCTCTCCCCTTTAAAATGATATGTATACAATAATATAATAGGATACAATTAATACAATACAAATGAGAAAATAACATCCTAACTAATTCAAGTTAGATGACGAATTTTTCTTTACATTATAAATTTTTATACTGAACAAGTGAGTTCGGGCGGTTGGGTACAATGCAGAGTAATCAAATCTTTACCATGACACTTGCTTACAAAATATAAAAAATTCAGTGATTAATACTTTAATTTAGACAAAGAATGATATTGTTAAATTTTTAACAATTTTTTTTTTTTTTTTTTTTTTCTGTGGGAAGAATTACATACATAATGAATAGTAGATAAAAGGGAAAAATGTAAATCGTACAATCTGTAAACTAATTGTTATTGACTAGTGTAGGTAAAAATCGAATTACGTAGTGGATGATGTATAGACCTGTGGTCTAGTGTGTATTTGTGTGTACTAGGTACAAAGTGTGTATCTTACAATTTCGAGGGACAGATTAGCCGATAGGATTGTTCAAGTAACTGAATAAATGCATGAGCAAGATATATTAGAAAGCAAAAATGATTAAGATTAAATTACATAGTTAGCACTTACGTGCAATGAAATAGTTTGTGATATTCAATGATGTTAGCATAAGGTTTGTATATATAGTATATGTAGTGTGCATACATGCATTTTTATTGACTTGTAGGTACAAATCGAATTACGTAGTGGAGGATGTATAGACCCGTGGTCAAATGTGTATTTATGTTTATTGGGTACAGATTGTAGTGGTTGGTGATACGTTCAAAAGGAGAAAGGGGATTTATAGTTGAATAGTTGAAGTTATACGTCAGTGTGCAGATGTATCTATAAATATTGGTAAGAAGCATCTGTAGATGAGTGAGTCGGTACAATAGTATGTAGAATATGAGAGTAATTGGTTCATCCCGTGAAGAACTAGATCATTAGGGGTCGTTGGTGGATTAGGATTATATATATTATAATATATAATATATATATATATATATACTATATATATATATATATATATACTTTAAGGAACAGATAAAATAACTTAATAAATGCATGAGCGAGAATTTATATATAGTAAGCAATAATTATGATGTATTATGATGATGATGTTTGCATACGAGTTTTAATGCAAAAGTGAATGGAGGTACGAAAAGAAAATGAATTCGAATATGTATGAAAAGTAATAGAATTCAATTAGGATTATCGATTTTACGTAATTAAATCAGTTACACGTATATTAAGGTAATAAAAAAACGTACTTAGAGGACCTTACAAGTAATGAAAGTAAATCTAGCGGTATTAAAAATTAAATTTTGAAGATGGAATTAAATTCGACTAGTAACATTCCTAGCTATATATGAACTATATAACCATTAACATTAACCAGAAGTATCGGTACGATAATTGAATTAAGAAAATTAAGAATACAAATTAAAAATAGAAATCAATTATGCATTTTAATGAACTAAACATATAGTATACTTAAAAATAAAAAACACAACATAAATTGAGGTTATGCTCCATAGTACCAAAGAGAAATTAACGATGGTTGAACCATTGCTCTGGTTGACACTGGGTTCAACTGGGGTTGGGGTGTTAAAATAAAATAAAATAAAAAAACAAAGTTTGGATTACTACATTCGGGGGAATTGAGTGACTAAGCAGGGGGTATAAGTCTGAAATTGACAATTACGTCTTTTCATGAGCACTTTAAAAGATTGCTTGTCACACTACTTAGAACAAAAATTAAAAGAGTTCAAACAAAATGGAGGGACGGCATGTTCCTCGTATACATTACAATAATTATCAAAATCGTTACAACCTTTGTAAAAACGGTTTTGGTTACAAATAAGAAAATACATAACTATATATTTATGTACGCAACAATGGCATGAAAAGAAAAGACAAATCGGTCAATTTCCTTCTTACAAACAACAAAAAAAAGGTTAAACTAAAGACGCAAACCGGTCAATTCTGGTTGAATTTAATTCTCTTTTACAACAAAAATAAAAGGTTGAATTTAATTCTCTTTTACAACAAAAATAAAAGGTTGAATTAAATTCTTAGATTACATTTTCTTAAGTTAAATTCTCTTAACTTACAAAGAAAAAGTTGAATTCAATTGACTGCATTGAAATGACTTGGGACTTAAAAACTAACTTCTTCAAAACTAACTTCTTCAAAACTTGCTTCTTCAAAACTGACTTCTTCAAAAAAAAAAAAACTGTAACTTGAAATTAACTGAAAATGGAAAATGACTGCACTTGATCTCTATCAAGTGGAGACGATTAACCTCTGTTTTGGTTGTCCCTCTTGGCGCAACATTCTGACTTGACCTCTTATCAAGTATTTCTATAAATCTCTGGGGCGGTTGTCCCTCTTGGCGCAACCTTCTGACTTGACCTCCATTATCACTTATTTCTATAAATCTCTCCGTTGTCCCTCTTTGGCAACCTTCTGACTTGACCTCTTATCAAGTATTTCTATAAAATCTCTGGGGCGGTTTGCCCTCTGTCGCAACCTTCTGACTTGACCTCTTTATCAAGTATTTCTATAAACCTCTGGGGGCGGTTGTCCCTCTTTGCGCAACCTTCTGACTTGACCTCTTTATCAAGTATTTCTATAAATCTCTTGGCGGTTGTCCCTCTTTGCGCAACTTCTTACCTTGACCTTCTATCAAGTATTTCTATAAAATCTCGGGCGGTTGTCCCTCTTGGCGCAACCTACTGACTTCAAAACTGACTTGCAACTTATTTGCAACTAAAACTGACTTCAAAATTGACTTGCAACTAAAACTGACTTCAAAACTGACTTGCAACTTATTTGCAACTAAAACTGACTTCAAAACTGACTTGCAACTTATTTGCAACTAAAACTGACTTCAAAACTGACTTGCAACTTATTTGCAACTAAAACTGACTTGCAACTTATTTGCAACTAAAACTGACTTGAAATTACTTCAAGTATCTCTCTAAATCTATAAACTCTATAAACACACTCTTTCTTAATTTGGAAGTCAATTCAATTCAATAATTTGAAAAAAATTGTAAATATAAAATGTAAACATCATTTCACTCCGGTACTATTATGTTTGGTACATAAAATAAAATTCTTCTATACTGAATATAATAGTGAAATTAACTCTGAAATTAACTTCTCTTACATTTAACTTCTCTTACATTTAACTTGTGTGAAAATTAGTTTCACTAAAAAAATGTATCACTGGTGTCTGAAATGTTCACTGTGTTTCTTGTAAATTCTGACTTGATACTCATTATTAACTGTTAATAATACTGACTTTTCAAGTGTTTATAAATTTCTTTAAAAAAACAAACTCTGTACTTAACAAAATTTCTACGGGCGAAATCCTCAGAGACGTGTCCTGAAGACGTCTTGCTGGCTACTTCTTCTTGGATGAAAACTAGGCGTGGAGAACTTGGAGTCGTGACACACCGGTTCAAGGGTGGATGTTACGAACAAGAAGTCGTGACCATGGGTCAGGTGGGTGTGGCCAATACGGAGGCGGGCCAAAGCCGCCACCTTATGGCGCGACCGATGGAAGGAAGAGGCCCAGCATCCCAATTTGGGTTTAATCTTGCAGAGTTTGTTATTTGTAGCGCCATCCCAGCGACTCTGCCACCGGGAGCGCAAAAACCTACGGAAGCCAGGGATATAATCGGAAAAGGGGAGGGACACGGGTGAAACCTGTAGTCGGCACGCGGAACGGGCAGCTCGATCGGCAGCCTCATTTCCAGCCACGTTAACATGTGCGCAGGAACCCAGCAAAATACCACCTCCTTCCACCAGAAGCGACAAGGATATGGCACAGTAGCTGGATTCGTCGGACCAGTGGGTGGACAGGGTCAAAACACTCCAGATCCAGGGCACTGCGGGAATCCGAATAGATGACAAACGACCCATCCGGATGCTCCCGCACCACCTCCAGAGCGCTCAGAATGGCATAGAGCTCCGCCGTGAAAACGGAAGCCTCATCAGGGAGACGGGTACATCGGGGAGCAAGGGCAAACGACTGGGGAACAGCCGCGGCCCCAACGCCCCCCGACGACCTCGAGCCATCTGTGAAGACCGCAACACATGCAGAGTGACACGCTGCATGCTGAAGGAACAGAGACCGAAGCAAGGCAGAGTCAGAATCGGCCCTGCGAACGGGGCGCAACGCCCTACAGCACGCAACAGCGGTGCTCTCCCAAGGTGCAACACCCCTGAAAGAGACCGGTATAACGGATGGAGGAGGAGTGCCCATACCATCGAGGAGAGGTCACCGTGTCTGTGAAATACCAACCCCCATCCCGGCAGAATGCCCTCTCAACCACCTGGAACAGAGGAGAGGTGGGAAGACGGAGGATCCGGAGATAGTGCTTAGCAATGAGGAACGACCTCCGATCCTCCAAGGGAGGGATGTCGCACTCAACCTGCAGACTATCAACCGGAGAGGAGCGGAAGGCGCCAGATGACATGCGCAGTCCTCTAGAGAGAACCGGATCCAGTATCCGAAGGGCCGTGCGGGAGGCGGAGCCATACACCACACTCCCATAGTCTAATTTTGACTACCAGGGACACGTACAAACGGAGGAGTGTCCGCCTATCCGCGCCCCATGTAGTATGCGACAGATGTCCCAGCAAATCCAGGGTTCGTCTCGCGGACTCGCGCAGCCGGCGAAGGTGGTGAACCCAGCTCAAACGGCTGTCGAAAACCATACCCAGGAAGCGTACTGATGGAACGAGGGCCAGAAGCTGACCCCCGAGTATAAGGTTAAAGGCCGGGATGGCGCCGGATCCCCGTCTCCTCGACGGAAGGAAGGCCACACACGAAGTCTTCGGGGAAGACAGCGTAAGGCCCACCGACGACGCCCAGCGTTCAACCCGATTGACCGCGAGTTGGACTTGCCTCTCCACGAGGGGGGACTCGTCCCCGCGGCATAGACAGCCAGATCGTCTGCGTAGATGGAACAGCGCACCAGGGCGGAAGGGCTCCCGGTAGCGCAGACATAACCAGATTGAAGCAGGAGACGCTCAAAACACACCCCTGGGGCACCCCCTCCTCCTGAACATACAGGTCAGATAGGGCCGCCCCATTACGGACGCGGAAAGTGCGACGGCAGAGGAAGTTACGAAGAAACGTAGGCAAAAAGCCCACAAAACCAAGAGACTTCAAACGGTCCATGACAACTCCCCGACGGGTCGTGTCATAGGCCTTTTGGACGTCGAAAAAGACGGCCAGAACAAGATTCCGGCGGGAAAATGCCTCCCGTACATCATGGCCAAGGAGCAGAAGGGGGTCCAGAGTACCCCGAAATCGACGAAAGCCATACTGGGTCGGGGGGTATAACCCAAGCGACTCCAGTGTAAAGGAAAGTCGGACGGCCACCATCTTTTCAAGGGCTTGCATAAGCAGCTCGTCAAGGCAGTAGGCCGATAGCCCGCCACCTCCGCCGGATCCTTCCCCGGCTTAGGTATCGGGACCACAATCGCCTACCTCCAACGGGAAGGGAACGACCCCTCAACCCACACCCGGTTGAAAAGATCCAGCAAGAAGTGCAGGGCCATCGGGTGCAGATTCCAAATAAAGTCATACGGAATGTCATCAGGACCAGGGGCGGAAGAACGACGGGTTGCCAAGGCAGCCCGAAGTTCCCGCATCGTAAAGAGACGGTTATAGGGCTCGTTCCCAGGGGGCGGGAACGTGACCTCCGATAAAGGACGATCCGCAGCTGAAGGCGAACGGGAAACCGCAGCAAAAGCACCGGCCAGCCGATCGGCCACAGCAGCAGGATCCGAAAGGAAGCCGTCCCCGTCCCGAAGGACAGGGCGACTAGCAGGGACCGGCTTCCCCTCGATACTACGTACCTTCCGCCACACAGCAGCAGAAGGGGTAGATGAGGAAATGCCGGACACAAAAGCACGCCAAGAGGCCCGACGGGCCAACTTGAGAGTCCGGCGGGCGAAAGCCTTCGCCCGCCGCATCTCAATCAAGTGGTCCGCGCGCCGGGTGCGGTGGAAGCGGCGCGTTGCCCTCTTCCTCTCGCACACCGCCTGGTGACATGCTGGAGTCCACCACGGGACGCTACGCGTCCGCGGGTTACCGGAAGATCGAGGAATACAGTCCTCCGCGACGCTCATCACCACCCCCTCGAAGAACTCCAAGTTCTCACCACAGAGCCAAAGGTCAATACCGAACGGACAATGACGGAACGAGCTCTGAAAGATGGCCAGTCAGCCCGCGCAAGGCACCACCTCGGTCGAGACGAGACGCCCGGCTGCGGTCCGACCGGCTCAAGACAGTCTGGGTAATGATCACTGCCATAAGAGTCCCCCAACACCTTCCACGAAAAATCGAGTAAGGCATCGAGGGACACCAAGGAGAGATCAATACAGGTAGATGAACCCATGGGTTCGTGGAAGTAGGTAGGTTCGCCGGAATTGAGGCACGCGAAGGAAAGTTCCTCCATTAAGGAGAGCAACATACCAGCAACATTAGTCGACCGGACATCTCCCCAAGCCGGTCGCGACTGTTAAAGTCCCCGAGGAGGAGAAACGGTCGAGGCAGTTGCAACACCAACTCGCGAACCGCGTCACGAGAAGGAGGGTCATGAGGAGGAATATAAATCGAGCAGGCAGTGTACTGGCGATCTAAAAAGAGCCGCACAGCCACAGCCTGCAAGGAAGTACGAAAAGGCACACCTCGCGAGGGTAATGAATGGTGTACATAAATCGCTGCACCCCGCCGGCGTGTGCGCTCATCCGGGGTGCAAGGGAAGCCAACATAGCCAGAGAGACGAGGGAGCCCACGCGCAGCCAGGATAGTCTCCTGGAGACAAACACAGGAAGGCCGCTCGCTCTCCAGCAGGGAGGCAAGGTTCTCCCAGTTAGCTAAAAGCCCCCTACAGTTCCAATGCAAAATGGAACTGTAAGGGGAAGAGGCATTATAAAAAGCAGAGAAGGCATAGAAAAGCCACGGACCAAGCTGAGCAGCAAACAACGGTCCGTAACCAGGGACGGAATCGGATTTCCCGACTCACCCCGAACGGGAGGGGTAGGGGCCACCGACCCGCAGCTGCTTCACCCGTAGTAGAACGAGAGGTAGAAAGTGGAACAGGGAGTTCAGAGGGGGGGGAGAGACGACGAGACGGGCCCAGCTGAAACCCCCGGCTCCCCACCAGAGGGGGGCCGGGGAGAACCAGATGCTCTAGGGCTCGTCACACCAGACAAGTGCTGACGGGGAGGGGAGGAAAGGTCCACCACAGGTGGGAGAGGTAGATCCAGAGAGAGACCCGACCACTCTCAGCAGGAGCCGAAGGGAGAGACTCCATGAAGAAGGGCCAGACTCCTCTCGACCGGGTCCACCATAGGAACCGAGTCAGTAATCGAGGGTGTCATGGGGCGGTGTACCTCAACCGACACCCGGACACTAGTCGGGGCACCGAGAGGTGACGCCTCACCAGCCCTCCGTATAGGAGGGGGAGTCCCGAGCGGACCAGGAGCGGCGCGCCGCTTCCCTTCCGGTGAGGAAGGGGAAGCAGGGCGAGCAGCGGTCATGATCGGGTCTGGAGGACTCCGACTCCGACCACGGCGACGCTTCCTCCTTCCCTTCGGGGCATCACCTTCCCCACCCGAGAGACGAGTAGGCAAAGATCCAGACCCCAAGGCCGGAGAGGGAGAAGGGGCACCTGTAGGCAGGGAATCAGATGGGATGTCCGAAAGTGAGGCAGAGAGACAAGAAGGTCCCGCGGCGCCAGGAGGACCACCAACCCCCGGAACTTCCAGGGGGGGCACCACTCCGGTAGGCGCCGGGGTAGCACGGGAGGGGCCAGAGGACCCGCCAGAGCCAATAGCCGCAGCATAGGACAACCCCCGCCGCGGCTCCCGGTCACGGACCCTATCGCGCGCCTCCCGCGCACTAAGGAATTCGGTAGCCCTTAAGGACCGCACCTCGAATTCAAACTTGAAAACGGGGCAGTCCCGAGAGGAGGAAGGGTGGGCCCCCGAGCAGTTCGAGCACAGCGGGGGTTCGTGCACGGGGTAGGGTGCGCAGGCCCACCGCAGCGGACACACAGCTTACCTTCACGGCGGCAAGCAGAGCTAACATGGCCGAACCGGTTGCAGCCAAAGCAGCGAACCGGGTCAGGCACATACGGTCGCACCGAAAACTCACACGACCGGCGATCACCCATGCCCCAGAACACCTGGGCCGGAGGCACAAAGGAGTCAAAGGTCAGGAGCAGACGAGCGGACGGGGTCAGAGCACCATCCCGGCGCGACGAAAAGCGGAAGACCTTCGTCACCCCCTGGGGGGCAAGATCCTCCTGCACTCGCCAACCGGGATTGACAGCAGGCGGGAAGCGAAAATGGTGCCCTGACAGCTATTCAATTGCGGATGGGGAGTCACAGAAACTCTGCAACCCAAAACATCCTGCAACTGTAGAAGGGACTCAGTCCCACCGAAGAACGGGACTTCAAAAGAAGAGACCCATCCTTCAGAGGGCGGATATCATAACGACAGGGAACTTCCACCGTCTTAAGACGCTGAAACACCCGTTCCGATTTGCCCGGAGGGGAGCCAGCGGAAGGGCGGAGAACAAGGAACCTGTCCACTGGACAGAAATTGACAGCAGGGACAGGTCCATCTGTAACGGTAACCGAGAGGGGCGAGAGAACGAGGGCCGCGAAGACCCCGCCCTACGGCCACCACGAGTCCGGCCACGAGAGCCAGACGCCGCAGAGGACGAGAGGGGGCCATACGGCTTGAAGGTCAATCCAGCGGAGGCAGAGGCCGCTGAACGACCACTTATCCAAGGGCGGGCCAGAGTCGTCAACAAGAGGGGATGTAAGTTTTGAAATTGAACCCATAAACAGTAGCTTTACAAAAAAGACAGCCTCGGACCCAAGGCAATGCACCATCCGCTGCTGCATCCTTCAAGGCGCAGGCCCAACGTCCCGGGTAGCCCGCCCCCCAACCTGACTGTCGTTTTAAAAACAGCAGATTGGCACTACGGAGATTTGTCCGTTAAGGGCCCAGCAAAGACCCAATCCAGACGCAGCAGCGGTCCGGGCGCCCAGACCGTCCCCGGAGCACGGCTCAGCCACGGAGCGATGCCCCCCGGCGGGTGCACCCGATGACCCCAAGACTGCAAAATACAAACATAGGGGGGGGGGGGATACTACAATTGACAGAGGCACAAGACCGAGTCAAGATAAAAGAAATTCCGGTTGAAACGGAAAAAAAGGGGGAGCGAAAAGTAAGGGGAAAAAAAAAAAAACGCAACTAGGTAACTCTTCGCTCACACCCCGCGAGGAGTTCAGGAAACCCCAACAACACACGAGGTGTACGAGCCCCCTCGGCTCGGCAAGCCGGAGTACCTAATCGAGGGGGATATATATATATATATAATATATATATATATATATATCGGCTATTGATTGGTGGCGCGGAAAACGCAGTTTAATAATAAACAGGAACACCAGAGAAAATACAAACATCCTTCAAGGTTTAATAGTACCAACGTTTCGGAATGCACTAATTCCATCTTCAGGGCTAAAACATCTCGGTAAATCGGTCCGTACAAATTTACCCCTTGGCAAACCACCTAATTCTCTCGTACGTAATCACTCGCACAACAATAACCACCCAATTTCACAGTCTAATTTCACCGTACTTGCTGCCGGAAGCTCTGACCTTAAGCTTAAAATTATGGAGTCTTTGTTTATTTATAAACTAAAACCAGACCTAAATTCTGACGAATCATCGATAGATCTGCTATGTTTTGGTTAAGGTACTAGTTTATTTTATTTACATTTCAGTTTTAATGCTTTTACTTTTTTATAATTTTAACTTTTTAACTTCACATTTATTTACCTTTTAGTTTTAATGTTTTACATTTTCTTAGCTACTTTTTATAATTTTTTAAGTTTATTTTAAATTGTTATTAAGCAATTTGTATTTTGTATGTGATTTGGAATTTTATTGTTTCAGCCCTGAAGATGGAATTAGTGCATTCCGAAACGTTGGTACTATTAAACCTTGAAGGATGTTTGTATTTTCTCTGGTGTTCCTGTTTATTATTATATATATATATATATATATATTATACATATATGTGTGTGTTCCTGTTTATTATATATATATTATATATATATATATATATATATATATATTATACATATATATGTGTGTGTGTATATATATATACAGAGCGTCCCAAAAAAATGTATACACACTTTAACAGCTGATAGCTCAATTGATGTTTCTTTCTTTCCAAGTTAAACCCATTAGAATTAATAATGGCAGTCAGACTAAGCTTTGAACAAAGGAAATTCATTCTAAAATGCTACTGGAAGTGTGAAAACGCAGTTGAAGTGCAAAGACAGTTTAGGAGGGAGTTTCAAACAGATCCACCAACGCGACTTACCATCACTCGAATTAGAGATAAGTTTGAAGCCGATGGAACTGTTCAGAATGTCCACAAGAAGCGTTCCGGAAGACCACGGACATCGACAAGCCCCACAAAGCAAGAAAGAGTACTGGAAACGTATCTCCAAAGTCCAAGAAAATCTGTGCGGCAAGCGAGTCGTGAGGTAGGAATTTCAGAATCGTCTGTCCAACGCATTTTGAAGCGCTGTCAATGGAAAGTTACATTCCAAGATTAGTCCATGCTATTAATGAAGATGATGATGATCCGGACCGAAGAGTGGAGTATTGCGAGTGGTACTTGGCACGATGTGGATGTGGATTGGACGAAGGGGTTTCGTAGAATACCCTCCGCGTTCACCAGACCTCACACCATGACTTTTTTTATGGGGATACTTAAAAGACAAAGTCTACGCTATAAAACCTGCAACAGTCGCTGAATTGAGAGCAGCCATTGAACGAGAATGCACACAAATACCAAACGAAATGTTTCGTGATGTTTGCGATTCCATTGCTTCGCGTTATCAGCAGTGCCTGGACCAGAACGGACGTCAGTTTGAAAATAGGCGTTGACAAAACAATTAAATAATGTCTGTAGATTCTATTACATTTTGAAAATGAAATGTATTTTAATAAACACTGTCTTTATAAGTATTTAAAGTGTGTATACATTTTTTTGGGACGCCCTGTATATATATATATATATATATATGTATATATATATATATTGTACACATATATATATATATATATATATATATATATATATATATATTGTACACACACATATATATATATATATTTTTTTTTTTTTTTTTTTTTTTTTTTTAGGAAGAACCGATTCGCCTCTATTTAAAGGGCATATCTCAGCGGAAAAACAAAGAAAAAGTGAGAGGAAAGACAGAGGAAAAAGAAAGGGTGGAGGGGACAGTCGAAGTGGAAAAAGACCAAGGACTGCAGGGTCGAGCCCCATCATCCTTGGGTGCTAGGGCCGGGAGGGCGCACGTGAAACCTCCAGGAACAAGCACGTACAAACGAGCACAAAGAGCACTCAAGAGCACGAGCTTAGAACCCCCTTGCGGGGTATATATATATATATATATATATATATATATAATATATTATATATATACACACATATATATTGTACACACATATATATATATATACAGGGTGGGCCGTAAGTTTCCATACATAGCAAAAATTAAACGTTTGTTTTTATGTTTCAGATACCCTAAGAATATGCGTTTGACGAAAGAGCAACGAATTGAAATCATACTGATGGCTGGGTCGGGAAGCAGTCGCATGGTTGCAATGAACTTTAACAGACAACATGGAACGAACATCACACACGACACTGTGGCAAAACTTATTAACAAGTTTCAGAAAACTGGAAATGTTGCAGATCAACCGCGAAGTGGTCCAAGACGTACAGCCACCGATGAAGACACAACAGCTACGATACTTACAGCGCTTACACGGAGTCCCAGAAAAAGTACACGACGGTTGTCTGCAGAAAGTGGTGTCAGCAGATCGAGTATCAGGCGCATTTTGAAAGCAAACAAATGGCATCCATACAAATTGCATATGGCACAGCATTTGAGTGAAGACGACCCGGATAGACGGATGGAATTCTGTGAATGGGCATTAACCAAAGTGAACGAGGATGCAAACTTTTCAACTAAGATCTTGTTTACTGATGAAGCAAATTTTTACGTCAATGGAGAGGTTAATCGGCAAAACATACGTTACTGGAGTAATGCTAACCCTAACTGGCTGAGTCCGACGAAGATGCAAGGTGCCGGTAAAGTGATGGTGTGGGCCGGGATATGGGGTGACAGAATTATTGGACCAATTTTTGTCAGTGGAAATCTTAATGCCGAAAGGTATCTTAACATGTTGCAAGAAGAGATTTTCCCATCCCTGCTAAACGAGGAAGGTAACTTCCCAGTTTACTTCCAGCAAGATGGAGCTCCACCTCATTATGGTCTTCATGTGCGTCGGTATTTGGATCAGCAGTTTCCGGATGCTTGGATTGGTTGGCGTGGTCCTGTGGAGTGGCCTCCCAGATCCCCAGATCTCACCCCCCTTGATTTCTATCTTTGGGGGCACTTGAAGGCCATGGTGTATCAGGAAAAGATACGAGACATAAATCATCTAAAGGAACGTATCACCAACGCCATTACAAGCATAACGTCAACTGTGCTAATGCGTGTTCATCAACAGTGGGGAACACGTATTGAAATGTGTTTTCAAAACAATGGCAACCATGTAGAGCATATTATATAAATAAAAATGGTTGTCCATAAAAATGTTTATTTTTCCTATGTATGGAAACTTACGGCCCACCCTGTATATATATATATATATATATATTGTACACACATATATATATATATATATATATATATATATATATATATTGTACACATACATGTTACACCCCCCCCCCCCCCCCCCTTTATGGCCCTTTGTCGGTTCGGATCGACGGGGGTTCTAGTTACGGAGGCAAGCAACGGATATTTCTTCTTTATACTTTTCTATAATTCTTTTCGGTCGCCTTAAATGGTGGGTCGCCACTCTGTTAAACCCTTGGCTACAGACTCGCCAGACTGTTATGCCAATATCTTCTATGGTGCTTGGGTTGTCTCTTTCTCTCGCTTATTAATTCTTCTCTTTTTATAATTCTCTGATCCTTTCTCTTATACTAAAATTATCGACTTTTCTTTTATAACTTGTCGACTTGACTAAGTTCTGAAGAGAGCACGGCTCGAAGGAAAAGATAAAAACTTTCTCTTACATTTAGTTTACTTCTAAAAATGTACAGTTCTCTGAATTTACAAGGGTAGAGGTTCGACCTCTTTCGACCATGGCTCAGGCCGGAATCTAAAAATATTAAGAAGGCAAGGGGCCTCTGCCCCCTCCTAATGAGGTGCTAATTTGAAGTCTAATGGAGAAGTGCCTTAAATGAAGTGGTAATCTGAAGTGGTTCTAATTTTACAAGTTCATGTATAATATAGCTTAAATGTTTGGGGGAGACAGTCGAAGGTTAAGTTTCCCCCCTTTTTTTTTAAACACATCAGATGTTTTTGAATGATTGCAAATAAGAATTTAAAAAAAAAATAAAAACTAATTTGTATTTTTAGCCAAGTCTATATTTATGGAGGTGATATCATTTCGTAATAGTACACAAGTACAAATTTAGTACATGACTGAGTACGTATTAATTTTGGTTCATTACAATTACGATTACAATTACCAATTAATTCATATTCACTTGTTGTTTAATTACACTTCCATTTTGAAGTACATTCTTACATGATAAATTAAATCATTACATTTAATTACAGTTTCACTGAAGTACATTAAAAGTTATTATTAATTACAGTGTTTTTATATATTTATATATGGTTATACTAGATGGTTATTAGTACAACACAAGTACATAAGACATGACACACATGATATAACATAATATGTTATAAATGTTATAAATTTGAAATCAGAGCGAACGGAGGTATTTTTTATCTTTGAGGCGCTCGATTCTGTCGTCGTGAGTGGAATTTTATAACTTCTTAACTCAGCATTTTTGAGTTCAACTCGGGAGGTCATATAATTAAAAATAAAAATGAAAAAAATAATACGAGAATGTTTTTTCGCGTTCTCGAACGAACTGCGAAAGTTTTGCATTTCATAATTGACACGAGTAAACATAGACTGATAAGTTGATAGGGCATAAGTAGACAATAGGTAGATGAATGAATAAGTAATAAAATTAATAAAGGATAGCGGTCAAGAAAGAACATGAATGTAAGAATGAGTATGGTTGAATAATAATTATATTTATACTACATAACATATAAAAATGACTTCTATAGAGTGTTTAGTCCTTAGGGAAATAAATGACGGGAAAATGTGACATCATAGTTATTGAATTTTTACATATAATTAGGAAGATTTACAAGAACGAATTAGAGACAAAGAGTGGGAAACGTAAAGAGAATAAAGTTATTTTATGATGTCATAGTGTATAAGTCATTATTAGAAAAGATGAATTAGAGACAAAGAGTGGGTAGTAATGACTAAGAAGTACAACTACGGGTTCCAATCCTGTTACATGCAATGTGTATGCATAATCTAGGGTCGAGGGTGAGATGCAAGACAATTCATAATTAATTATAATAACTTTTATAACAAATGGAAATGGATAATGGATAATGGATACGACTAAACCATAGAAAGGGTAGATCGTAGGGTTGTGACACGAACAAAAATAGGAAGCTACAAGTAAAACTATTATCCAAACTCGCGTTAAGCGATTTTAGTTCTTATGTAAAAATGGACATTCGAACATAAAACTATTCGAACATAAGTTCTGCATGAAGACAATGAATCCATATGGTGTAGGAATTGTTCATTGTTCACTTTTTACACATATATATATTGTACACACATATATATATATATATATATTATATATATATATATATATATATATATATATATATATATATATATACAGGGTGTCCCAGAATTAACTATTTCAATGAAATCGGACAAATTTTTTAAAAACACTTTTATTTATGTTTATCATGTTTAATATGTGTTGAAAATGTATAAATTTCTAAGTTTTTTTCATAATTTTATTTTCATAATTTTTTCATTATCTGGTCCAATGAAAGACCGTCTGAAGTCATAGAATGGCAAAGAGACTCTCCAAAAGTTAACGTGTGGCTTGGAATGACCAAATCCTAAATTTATGGCCCATTCTTCTTTGCGGGAGCAACTGTAACAGGTACCGTCTACCTTGATATGCTTCAGCAGTTTCTCGAACCAGAGCTTCTTGATGATGGCATTCTTGATAATGTTGTGTTTCAACAAGAAGCATTGATCTTTTGGTGATAAACCTTTGTTTTTATGAAACCCCATGCAAAGAAATCCAGGGGTGTCAAATCCGGAGAACGCGGAAGCCAAGGTCGAGGTCCTCCACGTCCAATCCACCGATTCGGAAGGCATCTGTTGAGGTAGTCTCGAACAATTAGAGCATAATGACATGGTGCTCCATCTTGTTGAAACACAACATTATCAAGAAGGCCATCATCAAGAAGCTGTGGTTCGAGAAACTGCTGAAGCATATCAAGGTAGACGGTACCTGTTACAGTTGCTTCCGCAAAGAAGAATGGGCCATAAATTTTGGATTTGGTCATTCCAAGCCACACGTTAACTTTTGGAGAGTCTCTCTGCCATTCTGAGACTTCAGACGGTCTTTCATTGGACTAGATAATGAAAAAATTATGAAAATAAAATTATGAAAAAAATTTAGAAATTTATACATTTTTAACACATATTAAACATGATAAACATAAATAAAAGTGTTTTTAAAAATTTTGTCCGATTTCATTGAAATATAGTTAATTCTGGGACACCCTGTATATATATATATATATTATACACACACACATATATATATAATATATATATATATATATATATATATATATATATATATATATATATACTAGTGATGTAGCGGATGTCATTTTTTTCACATCCGCGGATGCGGATGAGGATGAGGATGTTTGATTATCCGCGGATGCGGATGCGGATGTCTACATTTTCGTTATTTTTAGGATATATTCGAGATTTGTTGTGTTTAACGTATATAATAAGTTATTATATAGAGAGAGCTGTAGCTATAATGTAGTATAATTGATTAATTGTACAATAATTGCTGTACTTTTCTCTGAACATATAAAATAATATCAAGCATCTAACTAATATAGAAATCAATTAGTGAATTCGTCTGCAAATAAATTCGTTATATTTTGTTGAGTTTCAGCCACAATTAGAAACCATAATTGTGTTACCAGGATGCGGGACGTGAACCCAACTCAAATGCACCCCACCGACCTCTTTCCCCAACCTCCACCCTTATAGAAAGAGATCTTTAATTAGCTTGATAACTATTTATATTAAGTTTAAAGTTTTATTAGGCATATTTATAAATGAGTAATTAAAATAAAGTAAACTAAGATGTTCATCATTTAATGTTCAAACTTAATTATAGGAAGGTTATGCTTAAGGAACATTAATTTTTCTGCCTTTTCTGCTGCCAGTCTGTTTCTCTTTTCATCATATATTAATCCAGCACTGCTAAATAATCTCTCACTTGGTACGTTTGTTGGAGGACAGGCTAAATGTTTCCTTGCAAGTTTACTCAAGTATGGATAGATATTCTGCGTATTTTTCCACCAACTAATAGGATTGTCACATGCAGCCAGGCGTTTTTCTTGGTGATAGCTCTCGATCATTTTTACTACATCTTTTGACATCGCGTAGGTCTCATCATTGCTGCTTGACTCAAGAAACTGAGAGACAGATTCTGTGATAGATTTGCTTGTTGAAGGTGTTGGTTCTGTCACTGAAACTTTTATTCTTTTGGTGGGTGGCGAAGCGACAGATTCAAGAGATTGAAGCTCTTCAACTGCTTTGCCAAGTGATGATTTAACTCGTTCTAATGTACTAGGTGAAAATAACTTAGCTTTGTAACGTGGATCTAAGTAGGTTGCAAGAGAGTAACTTCATACAAGAACAGCCTCTCGTCTTGTCGCTTGCATCACTTTTGCGCACAATGAACTAGTTCTACTAATATAGTAGAATTTGATAATTTCCGCTTATTAATGACGTTTTATCTCAACGGTCCACATCCGCACGACATCCGCAGTCCAAAGTGCGGATGCGAGAAAATGTGCGGATGTTCCGCGGATGCGGATGTGACCTACATCACTAATATATATTATATAATGAAAATACACAAGAAAAAGGACGAAATTATTCCAAGGCCTTTCATGTATTCAGCAGGACACCTCATCAGGGAATAAAGGGAAAAGGCAAGATGAGAAAAATATGTATATGTACATTAAAACAAAAAAGTAAAAAGAGGTTAGCACAAGGTTAACAAGTATACATACCTGAACTGTTATTGAAATTTTTTTTAAAATGGATGAATGCACATTCTAGAATATTCCTTTCAATTGTGTATCTGTTTTTAACAAGAACTTCAAAACTCTCCCATTTAATACTATGATTACATCCATCCACGTGGTTAAGCAATGCATTAGAATTACTTGCTGTTCTATATGCATATTTATGCTGGCTGTGTATATTTGATGGGATGTACATAATATAACATAATTTTTATAGGTCAAATGGGAAAGACTAGATATCGGGTAAATTGGCATAAATACAGTAAATCGATAAGTCAGACTATATAGGGCTCTAGCCAGTCCGACTCATTGAAAAGTCTGACTCATCGCAAATTACCTTAATTACCCCCCTATTTACCCATAAAGAGGCATAAATACACTCTAACCCTTTTAAGTTTGATTAGTGAGAATCTAATACAATGTTCAAAATAAACATTAAAAAACAATAAAACTTTGTTTCACTTACTGTTGCTGGAATTATTTTGAGCGTGAAACACAAAAAAAAATATTGTTTACCTTTTCGTACAATACAGTATTGAAAAAACACCACTTAGTAAAAGAAACAAAATAATAATGGCACTTGACATAGGAAATAAAACACTTCTCTCAGTAAAATAAACAAAAGAATAATAGCACTTGACAGAGGACGAGTCCGACTCATCGAAGTCCGACTCATTGAGTATTTACTGTATGTGTGTAGAACAGCAAATAACTCTAATGCATTGTTTGACCATATGTATAGATGTAATCATACTATTAAGTGGGAGAGTTCTAAAGTTCTTGTTAAAAACAGAGATATAATTGAAAGGAATATTCTAGAATGAGCATTCATCATTTTAAAAATAATTTCAATAACAGTTCAGGAATGTATAAAATTGACAATAACTTCTTAAAATATCTTTTGCCCTTTATCAATACTTGTTAACCTTCTGCTAACTTCTTTTAACTTTTTTGTTTTAATGTACATAAGCATATATTTTTGTCATCTTGCCTTTTCCCTTCATTTCCTGGTGAGGTGTATTGTTGAATACATGAAAGGCCTTGGTTTGGTATAATTTTTTTCTTTTTCTCGTGAGTTTGTATCATTCATTTATTTTGTATGTTTAATTGTGAAATTCATCCTGTAAATTTTTTTTTACTGTTGAAGTTAAGTCTGTTTTCATTTTTTTCAGTGGAATGTCCGAGGAAAGCGAGAGAGATTATGTGAATTAGTTTTTGAAAAATATCAAGTAAGTATCAAAAGCAGAAATAATCTTAATTTTCATTTTAACCTCTTTCGAGTGTTGAGTACAGTAAGGAAACCCTTTTGGTTACTCCCTCATTTAATGCTTTGTATTTAGTCTCATTTTTCTCATAATATTAACTAAAATGGCTAAGTGACATTTACCTGTATGTAAGTTTTTGCAAACTAAGATTAATTGCTAATAATTATACCATATCTGATTGGGATACGTCATGGCCAATGTTGTAACACCACTTCCTATCAATCGGGGAGTTTAAGTGATATTGGGTCTGGATAGTAGTTGGATGGGGGTCCATCCTCTCCATCTACATTATGTAGTGACCCAGATTCTGCATAAAACTATAGACCCCCCTTCATCATATGATCTTAGATGTTGCGAAGGAGGTTAAACAAACAAACCTTGCCCGATTACTTGGCTAACATTTAATATTTCATAGTGCACTGAAGGAAGGGGTATCAAGAAATTTTAAAAGAAGCTCCATTATAGCATCTTGCTGATTGACTCCTATAGTATTTATACATACTGTTTCAGTGTACAAACTCTTTTGGATAAACACTTGTTTTTTATGGTTTAAAAAATAATAAAGCACTGTACTTTGGTGTGACTAATTTGCAGGATGAAATTTTCCTAGGCAGAACATTCTTATCATTGATAAATGTGAAGCGAGTGACTGTAAATATACTGGTATTTACTTTCATGAAATATTTTATAGCCTAGATCATAAAATGATTAAATATAAAACTAATATAAAATGTATAAATACAAAACTACAACTTTTGAACTGCTCAACATAAATTGATGAAACTTGGCACACACATGGATCATCACAAGAAGAAGTATCATGAGCATGAATCAGGTTCCTGCACCAAAGATCTAATGAAGGTCTGCCCTATAACTTTTGAATCACTCAACATAAATTGATGAAACTTCACACACGCATGATGGTCATAAGGCAGTGTTTTTAGCAAGACTCAGGTTCATGCATCAAAGGTCAAATGAAGATACACACCATAACTTTTGAACCACTCAACATACATTGATGATCCTCCACACACACGTATATCATTACAACACTATGTGTTATGAGCAAGAATGGAGGTTCTTCATTAAAGGTCAGGGTCAGAAGTATACAAGAGGACATTGATGTCATTTAGACAGTTCTTTGGTTTGTGGTTTTCTTCATGAGCCCATTACAACAAAATGTAAATTGAGGCCTTAAAATAAAAGTAAAATGTAAAATCCCTACTCACGTGTCTTGCTATATATTAAGTCTATACTTTTCACATGATGTACTTTTTATGAAGTTTGATTTTGTATATGGTAAAAAAAAAAAATAGGATTTGTAGAGTTTGGAGTAGAATTGAAAATTGACCTCCATTTAATATTAAAATAGCTGTTACATCAGCTATTCCTTTGTACCCTTTTATAACAATGAGGCAGAGAAATGAGATTGGTTTCTAATGAATGTTATAACTGAAAACTATTAATTGTACCTGAAGTAAAATAATGCAATATTTAAGGAGAAACTGAAAAAATCTATGAATATTGTTTTAAGCTCATATACACTTAATATCCTGCCACTAATGATAAATGAAATTGTTTTCAAAAAAATTTAAGGCCGAGAAAAAATTTTCTTCATGCAACATTATTATACTGAGTAGTTGCGAGAGCATAAAGCTATATTTTTTTTCCTCCCCTGTTGCCAATTTTGAGCATGAATTTGGGGTGTGTGGGGAATGGAAGCTTATTTGTTTAGTAGTTTTCTATTTCTAACCACCTATTTTTCTATTTTTCAGGTTCCTGCATTTTTCTTAGTGAAATCGGCTGTTTTATCTGCTTTTGCAAATGGAAGATCGACTGGACTTGTTTTAGATTCTGGCGCCACTCATACATCCGCTGTGCCAGTCCATGATGGTTACGTTCTTCAGCATGCCATCATTAAGTCACCCTTAGGAGGTGATTTCCTTATAAATCAGGTACAGTTTTTTCTTCTGTTTAACCACTGTTCTTTAATGGTCTTAAGCAGAAATGAAGAGTCAGAAGTTTCCATTTAAAATATTGAGTTCTCCATAAACTTTCACACACATGCACATTTCAACAAAAGTGGTCTTATTATCATTAAGGTAGGTATCTTCATACTCGAAAGCATGATGGAGATTGGCGGGGATAGATAGCATCCTAGCATCAGCCTTCTAGTTTTAACCGTTTATGAAAGAATGGGATAGCTTTATTCTAATAATCATAATAATATTGATCAAATAAGCTTTATTCTAATAATAATAGTGATCAAATAAGCCAAAGTGGCACCACTTTTTACAGACTAATTGTAATTCTAGGTATTTTCTAATAATTTCATTTGGTCATGCTTTCAAATTGGTTCCGTGTGTTTGTTTACTCGTAGATTAATCTGTTACATCTTCACATTCATTGTTATATACTGTAGGACAGTGTAGGTCCTACTTTTCATGTCCCAACCAAGAACTTTGGAGGGACCATACTGGATTGCACTTCTCTTCATCACACTTTTGTGTTTGAGCTTTAAAACTTTTGAGCCACTCAACATAAGTTGATGAAACTTCCTCCACACATGGATCAAGGCAAGATTGTGTCATGAGAGAAAAAATCGGGTTCCTGCATCGAAGGTGAAGGTCACAAAGAGAGTAAAGGTCAAATGAAGTTTTTTTTTGCCCGGGCTATAACTTTTTAAACTCTCAACATAACTTAATGAAACATGAATAGACGATGTGTCATGAGCAAGAATAAGGTCCCTGTATCAAAGGTAAAATGGTGGTCTATGTCATAACTAACTTTTGAACTGTGCATATATTCACGAAACTTATCATACAACTCAGGTTCATGCATCAAAGGTCAAGTTACAAATACAGTAGAGGTCCATGCCATAACTTTTCAACCTCTCTCCATAAATTCAAATCTACAGAAGCTAAGGCTAACAAAGACCCTAAATCCACTCTAAGGTTAGCCCGAGAGAAAGGAAAGAGTAGGGGGTTAAGAGAAGAAAATAAGGGTTAAGTAAGTAGCAACACCTATCACTCATGGGTTAACATTCATTCAGAAAAAGAGAAAAAGACTCACCATCATCATCCGCCGGCCATGCCGACAAGTCAGAAAAATAGTCGGAGAGAATAGGAAAGGGGTGAAAGATGAAAAGAAGTAAAATAAGAACGCTTACAAACCATGCAAACACAGTCTTAACTCAGTCATACCATGCAAACTACAACATGCAAGTAAAGAGAGTTACAGAATGCAAGTAAGGAGAGGATAAGAAAAAAAAATAGGTAAAGTTAAACAAAAAGTGGGTTAGTTTACTCTACGAGCTACATCTACGTTCGTGTTAGTCTTTTTTTTTTTTTTTTTTTGCTGGCATCAACAAGCTGGCATTAATCGTCAACAGACTCATCCTCCGAACACCCCCAGAGCTCCTGTTGTAATTGTTTTTTTTTTTTAAAAACACGTTAATATTTTTAAAATGCCTATCTAAACGGTTCTTAAACATATTAACGCTGGTAGAGTGAACGACTACGCGGGAAGATTATTCCATTTATCAATTACTTTAAACGTAAAAGTTTTTAGCGATATTAGTAATGAAACGTCTGCCACGCAACTTAAATCCGTTATTACGAGTATTGCTATTATCGAAAGTGAACAGTTTGTCAAAATTTACGTTATCATGTTATTAACGATTTTGAAAACTTCAATAAGCTCCCCCCTTAATCTCCTAGTTTCGAGTGAATGCAAGTCTAACTTTAATCCTATCTTCATAAGGCTTGTTGCGCAATGACGGAATTAGTTTCGTGGCACGACGCTGAACCCTTTCTAACCTATCAATATCCTGCGCAAATACGGCACCAAAACTGAACGGCATATTCTAAATGAGGCCTGACTAGGGACTTGTAAAGGGGCAATAATATCCTTCGATTTAAATTCGAAATTACGCGCTATGAAGCCTAACATCCTATTAGCTTTTGCGCAAGACTCCAGGCACTGGTTCCTAACTTTAAATCCTTAGATACGCGTACGCCTAAATCTACTTCCTCGTCAACGCTCGCTAACTCTCTATCATCCATCGTGTACGTGTAATTATTGTTACGAGAACCTATATGCAAAACTTTACATTTGTCTACGTTAAATTGCATCTGCCACTTATCCGTCGACTCCATAATCCTATTTACATCGTCTTGGAGCCTATTTCTATCGTCCTCGTTAACAACCTTACCGCCTATTTTAGTATCGTCCGCGAATTTTGACACGTTACTAGTCAATCCTATATCTATGTCATTAATGTAAATTACGAATAGCGATGGGCCTAACACTGAACCCTGTGGAACACCGCTACCTACATCCAACCACCCCGATTCACTACTATTAACGACGACCCTCTGTCTCCTAGCACGAAGCCATTCCTCTAACCAGTTAGCTACCTGACCGCGTATACCGTGCGCTTTAACCTTCGCAATTAATCTTCTATGCGGAACTGTATCGAACGCCTTTTTAAAATCTAAATAAATAACGTCAGCCGCTCTATGCCTATCATATTCGCGCACTATTTCGTTATAAAATTCCAACAAATTAGTTAAACAAGATCTATGGCGTCGAAACCCATGCTGACTACTATTAATCAAATCTCTACTTTCTAAGTGATCGATAATACGATCCCTAACTACGGATTCCAAAAGTTTACCTACAATTGACGTTAAGCTAATGGGCCTATAATTACTAGGTACCGTGCGGTCGCCTTTTTTAAAAATGGGCGTGACGTTAGCTAATTTGAAATCCTCAGGAATAATCCCCGTTTCGAGTGACTGATTAAAAATCTTCGTTAAGGGGCCTACAATAATGGCTTTCAAATGTCTGGGATAAAAAGCGTCAGGGCCTGGAGCCTTGCTAACTTTTAGCCTATCGATATAATGCGCAATCTCACCCTCGTACACAGTTATTTCATCCAAAATAGTCTCGCTACTAAATGGAACGATATCGTCCACGTCGGGGACATTATTTACGTCTTCTACGGTAAAAATTGTCGCAAAAAAGTTATTGAAAATACCCGCCATCGCCTGAGCGTCAGAAGCCAAAGCGCCGTTAACATCCACTAGAGGACCTATGTTATCTTTTATCGGCTTCCGATTATTGACGTATTCAAAAAACTTTTTTGGATTATGTTTACTATCCGCAGCTATAAGTATCTCTAAATTACGCTTAGCATTCCTAACTGATCTTTTAACCTTACGTCTAAGCTCGATATATCTATTAAAGTTAGCTGCCGTGCCATTGCGCTTATTAAGTCTATACGCTCTGTTACGCTCGTTTATGAACTCGCCTATTTCCCTAGTCCACCACCTGGGCGTATGAGGAATAAACTCTCTTTCAGTATTCACAAAACTTTCTTTAAACGCCTCCCAATGCAAATTTGTGTCATTACCCATAAATAAGTTATCCCAGTCCACTACTCTCATCCTATCCGCAAAACTATCAAAATTAGCCCTACGAAAATCAGGGACTTCTATTACGTTACTATCCTTAGTGTTTTCTATCAATAACTTAAACCTAAGAATTTGATGATCACTACATCCTAAACTCTCGCCTACTTCTAAACTATCGACTATATTTTCGCCGTTCGTCATCACCAAATCTAAAGTATTGTCACCGCGCTTTGGTTCGGTAACTATCTGTCGTAAAAAATTATCCTCCATGAACTCAATCAATCTCAAACCCTCCTTATTACCAGTAAAAGTCTCGTAATTAACATTAGGGCAGTTAAAGTCTCCGACAATTATACTCTTCCGATTGCCAATAAAGCTACCAAGAAGTAAGTAAAATCTAGTATCGGTGGTGTCGAAGGGTTGAACGGGAGGTCTATAAACAACAACAAAATTAAAACTAACACTACGCGCCCTAACTTCAACGCATATTAATTGCTGCCGGAAAATCTATCTTAACTTCGATAGCCCTAAGGGAATTACGAATGTACAGCAAAACGCCGCCACCAAACCTATGTAACCTATCATTAGTAAAGAATTTAAAACCCGGTATATCAAGTTCCCCCAACAAGTCCCGAGTCACGGTATTTATCCACGTTTCAGTGATAGTAACTATATCGTAGTTGCCGGAATAAATTATCGCCTTAAATTCATTTAATTTATTTCTAATACTACGCGCGTTACAATAAAAGACGTTTAAGTTATTTTTTACCATGGGCCGGCGTTTTAAACTATTTTTTACGTCGGGCCCGCGTTCCCCGGACCCACAACGTTTAAAGAAGGCTTCGACCTATACAGCTTTCGCACGTTTTCGTCTATTAACCTACCTAGCCTAGCATTACCTATTTCATTAAAATGCACCCCATCTTTTATAAAAAGGCTAGGATCACTGAATTCGGACCACAGCTTTACGAAGGGTACATTTTCCTCAGCACAAATCTCTTCTAATTTATTATTCAAAAATATTGTTTTTGACGTAATCCTAAGACCCAACCCGTGCTTAGGGGTAATACCTAGAACTAAAGACCTATCTGACCTCGCCTTCAGGGACCTAATTAACCCCCTATATCTCTCCAAAAGGTCAGGCACTCTCGTATCGGGCCTATACGAGTCGTTGCCTCCTACCATCGTCACCAACATCGAGTGACGGGAGGCAACGTCAATCCTATCCACTTCGTCTCTAACTCTGTCAACCCTGGTCCCTGAAAGACAGACCCTCCTCCTCTTGGTTGGATGCCGTTCAACGAACTCTTTGTCCATGTGGCGCACTAAAGAGTCCCCAATTAAAATAGTTTCCCCCTCATTCACCTCCCTTTCCAAATGGGCGAAAGGGTTCGAAACCTCGATAGGGGGGGATTCCTATCACCTAACGTACGCGGCCTTGCTCCACCCTTAACTTCTCTAAATCCCTCCCCATCTACTACTCTCGGACCAACCTTAACCCCTTCCTCAACTCTATCCACCCTTCCCGACAAGCTACCTAAACTAGAAACTAGATTACGCACCTCACCCTTCAAATTACTAATATCTTCAACGTTAGTATTGGTTCGGCTTTCGTTAACCGTAGCCTTACCCCTGCCTTCATCAAGCGTTGCAAGTCTTTCCGTTACCTCACGTACACTGCGTTTTATGTCAACTATTTCCTCCATTAACTCGCAAAAGAAACAAACTGATCTCTCGGTAATCGCCATTGGACTGCCGTTATAATCTTTAAATTCCAAACACCACCGGTTTACCCTACACCTAACACACGATGCTTTCTGCGACGGCATCGTGCAGTTAAAAATTAGTTTATAACCGTTACAAGTTTAAGTTAAATTAAGCCGGCACGCTATGAAAACTTCTAAATCGCTAAAAACCACTAATATTCAATTACTTAACTATAACTGTGTGAATATAAACGCAAGTATATAAAATTCAAAACTTTCCAAAAGTAAAATTCTTAGCAATATGCAAAAGTAGATGCAATATCAGAGAGCTCAGGAAATGCGTTCGTTCAGTACAGTCTGGCTGACAAATGATGAAGCTTTACACGTGTATGCATGATTAGAGTACACTGTGTTTTGAACAAGACTCGGGGTCCCTGCACTAAAGTTGAAGGTTGCAAATAGAGGTCTCTGGTCAAGTGGAGGCCCATGCCATAGCTTTTGAACCACTTAACATAAATTGATGAAATTAAACACATACATGGATGATCATAATACAATATGTTTTTGAGCAAAATTTGGTTACTGCATGAGAGGTCAAATGGAGGTACAGGCCATAATTTTTTAACTAAACAAAAATTCATAAAACTTCACAAACACATGGATCATTACGGTGTGGTGGGATTGGTTAACCTAACGGCCACACCAGACAAAATATAGAAATTTTTTCTTTAGGGCCTTCACACAACCAGGCTGCCCACCTTGAAGAGTTGTTGGATCCAGGCTCGCCGCCCAGACCGCCGATTCCACAACTGCTGGCTTGTACCGCCAACTGTTTCTCACACAGCATTGGCCATTCACAATTTCTTTCCGGAAATTTTCGTGTTGCAATAAATCTAAAAAAATAAAGACACGTGGGATACTTGAGATAGCTGATAAAGTTTGGTTCCTTAAAATAACCTCTCTGGGCCAGATAAATTAAGTAATTGGGATTTGCTAAGCACTGAACAAACTCAAGTTCAACTTGAAATCTTAATTTCTGAGCTTCTTCAATCTCCACTGCACATTGTCAAGGAGAAATGAGATGCTTCCTTTTATCCAATTTTAGATTTGTGCTCTACATACAATTGCTTCAGTGCTCAGATCACTCTT
Organism: Bathynomus jamesi; assembly: GCA_023014485.1. Taxonomy (NCBI): domain Eukaryota; kingdom Metazoa; phylum Arthropoda; class Malacostraca; order Isopoda; family Cirolanidae; genus Bathynomus; species Bathynomus jamesi. The sequence goes on along the minus strand of JAJOZX010004814.1, from coordinate 35,084 downwards.
TATTATTTAAGAGAACTTCACTTTGCTAAAATGTTTTATCAAACAAGTACTTTATTACTCTTATAAATATTCTGCTATTTATTTTCTGTTTTAACATTTGATTCAGTTTTTTCACCTCCACAAACACCAGATTGTTTTCCCCACTTCTCACAGCCCTTTCCCAAAAAACTCTAGTTTTGACACACACGCCGATTCTTGGAATTTATTAGCTTGTAAACACTTCTGAATATCACAAGCTTCTCTCTGACAAGGATCACCTTTCATGTAATTTTACTTCAATTATTAATTTTTATAGACAATATTCGTGGATAGGTCCCTCAAGCAAATAAACCAAGGCTTTGCTAACATGTTTTAACAAACAAGTTCTTTATTCCTCTTTATCTTTGAAGTATTTTTTAAGTTCAGATATAGAGGGGCTCATTCCAAGAGATCTCATTATCACAGTCAGCTGGTCCAAACTTCTGATTTGCCCATTCCGTGCATACAGTGAAAAGCACTCTCTATACTCATGATCTACGATAGTAGGGTTTTCAGCAATTTCCTCTTGATCTTGATTTTCTTGGGCTTTGAGAATTACTTTCAAGTTTATAATATAGATCCAGCTGAGTTCTTTATCTTACAACTTACAGTATGTTATTTTAACAGGTCTAATATTCTTTGCTAACATGTTTTAACGAACAAGTACTTTTTTCTGGAAAGAAAGAGAGAACCATGAAAATCCTATCTATAACAAATAACTTAATAATATTCCTATCACAAACTAAATAAATTTAATACATAAATAATAATAATAATCAAGGCCAGGGGGAAAGGGCTGACAACTAAAAGGGGAAAAGGGTCCACCCTCCACAACGGGACAGTATGTTACGAGCAAGACTCAAGTTACAAATAGAGGAGGGAACATTGTTGTCGTCCTGACATTGCTCTTGTTTTTCTTGCTTCTGCAGTGATCATTTTCGCACCAGTGAGTCAAGCTTCTCAGTCTCTAAAACCACATTCGTTTTTGAAGAATCACTATCACAGCACTCGCTGATGATATGCTCATGATTATCATTATTATTAATTTATATATATATATAAATGCAGAGCTTTTATTTCATCCGTCCTCAAAAGTTTGTTTTGAGGCGGCGACTTCATCGTATCTCCAACTTGTGTACTAAACTCCATTTCCACTGAAGTTTTTCTATTTAAACCAATATCCATTTACAGGTTTGGAACCTGTGATATACAGTATTCACATTTCCCATAGGGTAACACTCGAAATTCCTTTTCTCCCACACGGAAGAAAATGAGTCTGAACTTCGGAAGTTAGCTGAAGGTGAATATTACGGGTGCATTTGCAGATGTTAACTGCTGTTCTCGTTTGTCGAAGTTCAAATGGTAAAAGATATTCGCTACGTTATGTATATAAAAGGTATCCCTCCTGCCCCATAACGTACATCATGGTATCAGCCTTTAGGGGACAGCACATCTGAGACACCCTGGTAGAAGTTCGATGCGTTGGTCTCTCTTCACACGAAGGTCAAGCTGGTGGCCTCACCTCTAGACCTGGCCTGATCCGGTACCATCCTGCAACAAGCATCTAGTCTTTTGAAGAGTTCAACTTTGACCCCTCTCATTTTCCTGAGGTCTATGGAAAAACTATACATACCTGTCATACACTACATTACAGTTCACAACAAAGCCTAATTCAAAACCCAGGCTACAATATGGTATCGTATATGGTACCTTTATTTCATAATTGAATAGAAATTATCAATTTATTGTATTAAATAACTACAAGATTGCCTCAGGATTGCCGACAAAGCCTATTGGGAATGGAAAAAATTGCCATGCATAGAACTAGGGATGCACCGGATACTGGATCATGATCCGGTATCCAGCCGATCCGGCCACGTCTTCAGTATCCGGCCGGATACCGGATAATTAATTAACATTTTAATCACATTTCGTTGATAAAAAAACTTCATATTTCAAGTTTTTGTGTGTACTTTATTTTATTGTGGCTAATGCCAGATGAAAAATATGAAATTATTGTGTTAACCCCTCCGTCTATGGCCCTGGGGTGGTTCGGATCGACGGGGGTTCTGGTTAGGAGGCAAGCAACGGATGTGTGACTTGAAGTGGTTTTCTTCTATACTACTCTCCGAGTTCTTCTTTAGTGGCTCGGAGGATTCTGAGAGGCTTATTAAATTCTTTGGGGTTTCTCCCCGATTCTTCTTGTAACTTATCGGGAGATTCTAATGACTAAGTTTTCTGAAGAGAGCACGGCTCGAAGGAGAAGATAAAGACTTTTTCTTACTGTGTTTTACTCCTAAACTGTTACAGGTAATGCTCAGCCTCGTAGTTGGAATCAGAATAAACGTGGAAGAAATTGGTGGGCTTTATATACCCCAATTCTACTAACATCATCATTATTAAATGTGAAGAGGCTGCATTATTTTTGCACAATATTTGAAAAGAAAGTAAATCTTTTAGCTGTGGTAAGGTTTAAACGAATAAACAAGATATTTGAAGATGAAGCCATATTTTTATCTTAAATTGCGTATTTTCAGATCTGATGTTATCATGATCTGCCAAGTTAACTAAAAGTGGAAATTGAACTATGCATCTTTACAGTAAAATATGCATATGAGTAAAAATTAAAGGTTTAAGATTTACAATTAAATGCTTAGGTAAGAGATGACTTCATCTTTTAAACGAAGAAAGAATGTATACAAAACATGACATGGCAAAAGTTACTCAGGATTCATTATTCAGCTAAATCTAAAAAAATGATTATGAGATTTTAAAAAAAGAACAGGTCATCAATTATTTGGCAAAGTAGAAAGCACATCAAAATTAATTCCAAATGAAAAATAATAATAAAAAAATAACAGTATTGCTGATTCTACATTCCTTATGGCGACATAATGTCGGGTCGGACATTGAGTACATTGTAATTTTGGTCTACTGTAACTATGATTATAATTACCAATTCATTTATTATCGTTAACTACAATTCCATTAAAGTACATTGACTACGTCATTTAGTACATTACATCATTAAGTACAGTTTCATTAAAGTACATTACATTATATTAAATTAAAAGTATTACAGTTAATTATAATTAAACAGTTACTATAACTTTTTGTTTTTACAGTGTTTCATATTAATAGACAATTAAGATGTTTAGAAATATAATACGAGAATGTTTTCGAACGAAGGCAAAAGTTTTGCGTTTCATAGATTGACACGAGTAAAAATAGACTGATAAGTTGATAGGGCATAAGTAGACAATAGGTAGATGAATGAATAAGTAATAAAATTAATAAAAGATAGTGGTCAAGAAAGAACATGAATTAAGATGAATTAGGGAAATACAGTAATGAATAAAGAAGTATAAATCGAAATTCTATCCAAAAACTCGCTTAGGCGATTTTGGTTTCTTATGTAAAAATGAACATTCAACATAAAACTATACGAACATAAGTTCTGCATGAAGACAATGAATCCATATAATGATGGTGTAGGAATTGTTCATTGTTCACTTTTTACAATTGTAAACATAATAAAAAAATACTATATATTTTCACACAGTTATATTTATCACACATTTGTCATTTACAGTTAATAGTTATATATTAAAGTGAAAGGGTTAAGAAAGAAAATGTTTGTCACAATATATAATATATATATAATATATATATATATAATATATATATATATATACAGGGTGGGCCGTAAGTTTCCATACATAGGAAAAATAAACATTTTTTTATGGATAACCATTTTTATTTATATTATGCTCTACATGGTTGCCATTGTTTTGAAAACGCATTTCAATACGTGTTCCCCACTGTTGATGAACACGCATTAGCACAGTTGACGTTATGCTTGTAATGGCGTTGGTGATACGTTCCTTTAGATGATTTATGTCTCGTATCTTTTCCTGATACACCATGGCCTTCAAGTGCCCCCAAAGATAGAAATCAAGGGGGGTGAGATCTGGGGATCTGGGAGGCCACTCCACAGGACCACGCCAACCAATCCAAGCATCCGGAAACTGCTGATCCAAATACCGACGCACATGAAGACCATAATGAGGTGGCTCCATCTTGCTGGAAGTAAACTGGGAAGTTACCTTCCTCGTTTAGCAGGGATGGGAAAACTCTTCTTGCAACATGTTAAGATACCTTTCGGCATTAAGATTTCCACTGACAAAAATTGGTCCAATAATTGTCACCCCATATCCCGGCCCACACCATCACTTTACCGGCACCTTGCATCTTCGTCGGACTCAGCCAGTTAGGGTTAGCATTACTCCAATAACGTATGTTTTGCCGATTAACCTCTCCATTGACGTAAAAATTTGCTTCATCAGTAAACAAGATCTTACAAACGCATATTCTTATGGTATCTGAAACATAAAAACAAACGTTTAAATTTTCCTATGTATGGAAACTTACGGCCCACCCTGTATATATATATATATATATATATATATATATATATATATATATATATATATATATATATATATATATATATTTGGGGAACAGCTTTTCTTTTAAACATGGTTGGTTGAACAATCGACCGTAGTTTTTATTTTGAAGAGCGTGATGCACTTGAAAATCAACTGAGAGAATCTCAAATCAGTAATGATCTAAGAATACGGTTTCATCGAAAGTTTAAAAAAAAAGTCATATGAAAAATTGAGAAAACTAATAACAAATTAATAAGTAAAAACTATGGTCGATTGTTCAACCAAACATATATATATATATATATATATATCGTAAAGAACGACGCTTGTATAGGAGATATTCCGCGCAAGACGAGAAAGAGAAAACAACAAATGAAAAAATGAAGTACCACCTGGGAATCGAACCCGGGATCTTCCGATTGCCGGTCAGACGCGATAACCACTACACCATGGACTCCACTCTTCCAAATGCCGTAATTCCTCTACATACTCGCAGAAACCAATGCCCCAAGGGGGCACCTCCCGCTTGCCGTAACATTATATACATTCAACTGCAAAGAACACGCAGTATAAATAACGTAAAGAACGACGCTTGTATAGGAGATATTCCGCGCAAGACGAGAAAGAGAAAACAACAAATGAAAAAATGAAGTACCACCTGGGAATCGAACCCGGGATCTTCCGATTGCCGGTCAGACGCGATAACCACTACACCATGGACTCCACTCTTCCAAATGCCGTAATTCCTCTACATACTCGCAGAAACCAATGCCCCAAGGGGGCACCTCCCGCTTGCCGTAACATTATATACATTCAACTGCAAAGAACACGCAGTATAAATAACGTAAAGAACGACGCTTGTATAGGAGATATTCCGCGCAAGACGAGAAAGAGAAAACAACAAATGAAAAAATGAAGTACCACCTGGGAATCGAACCCGGGATCTTCCGATTGCCGGTCAGACGCGATAACCACTACACCATGGACTCCACTCTTCCAAATGCCGTAATTCCTCTACATACTCGCAGAAACCAATGCCCCAAGGGGGCACCTCCCGCTTGCCGTAACATTATATACATTCAACTGCAAAGAACACGCAGTATAAATAACGTAAAGAACGACGCTTGTATAGGAGATATTCCGCGCAAGACGAGAAAGAGAAAACAACAAATGAAAAAATGAAGTACCAATTGCGGCTACAATCCGCAATTAGAAACCACAGTAATGAAAACGACCATCCCCTTCACAAAACTCAATTTGAAATTTTAACTAGATCCAATAACCTTACAGAACTCCAAATTTTAGAATCTTTGTACATCTATAGAAACAAACCCCCCTTAATAATAATAGCTCATCCTACAAATTACGACTCTTTTGACTAACCAACCGTTTTTCACAGACATACCCTTTCTAATCCTCTGACCATCCAGTGTTCCGTTAGACTTTGCCAAGTATGGAGGTGGATGTAAACATTGTGTATTTACCTATTGAGGTAATTTAATTTTAGTTTTTATAGTGATGAAATTTAATTTAATTTTAGTTTTTATAGTGATGAAATTTAAATGATTTTAATTTTGTATTGATGCAATTTTCATTTTGCTTTAAGGTTTTAATTTAATGGTTTTAATATTGTATTGATGTAACTTTCACTTTTCAATTTTGTTTTAAGGTTTTAAGACTTAACTCACTGATGATGATAAAAGATTTGTCGAAACGTCTGATGCACAAATAAATGAAAATGTTTGCCGTTGTGTTGATCCTTCTTTTCATCTGTAAGCTCCGGTTCCCTAAGGAGAAGTCAATAGCTTTGATATATATATATATATACACACTGAAAACACAAAAATTAGACATCTGGAGACTGTAAAGTCAGCGAATTTTTAAGACAAAGGAATTTATATTAGCAGCCAGAGCTGCCTAGTCACGAGCGTTGCTTTAGGTAAGGGAGAAGTGCTTAATCTTCCTAGAAGTTCTGAGTGAATATCTCATAATATAAAACTAATAACTCAAGAAGGATAGGCCTATTCCTTCACGTATTTAAGTGTACTGAATGCCTATATTAATCAGGGTTGGCAAAAACCCAACCCAACTGGGTTTTTTTTTTTTTTTTGATGGGTTGAAATTTTTTTTAGAATGGTTCGATAATTATGTAGTGCCTAATATATCTATTATTTTATTCATTTATTTATCTAATCTACAATATATATTAAAAAGACATCTTTATTTCACAGAAAGTTCAGATTTGAGAGATAATAATGACATATTAGAATTTTCTCCATTTTAATTTTAGATCTTTCCTTTATTTCTTAACAGCAGATTTCAGCTTTATTTAGACCTAACTCAAATTTAAATTTTTAAGATGCTAAAGAGTTATAGAGGTGGAAGATCTAAAGCTAGTGAATGGGACGAGGTGACTTTATTAAGTGATCAGCCTACTAGAGTACTATGCAATTATTGCAAAGAAAGTATCACTCGAAAAATTGAGAGAGTGAAACATCATCTAGAGAAATACAGTAAAAGAAAAGTGGAATGTTTTGAAAATGAGGCAAGAGGTATGCCGAGACTCGAATTTGGAGCATCAGTTGAAACTGATTCACTTCCTCAAACTTTGGCTTCTGGCAAAGATGATCCAAAGATTATAAGTGAAAATGTGCCTGAAATGAGTGAGACCAGTGCAGGTTCTTCATCATCCACATTCTGTCATTTAACACGAATAAAGCATAAAATGCAAAGATCAATTACACCATTTGTGGTAAGAACGACTGTGGACCAAAAGGAAGAATTAGATTTACAAGGTTCTTTTTTTCAGCTAACATACCCTACAACGTTTTAGAAAATAAAGAATTTATAAAATTAATCAAAGCTCTAAGATCAGGATATAAACCACCAAACAGGAAAAGGTTGGCATCTGATCTGTTAATAAAAGTTAATGATGAAGTAATCCATGAAATGAAGAATGACCTTAATCTTGATGATTGTACCATTACCCTTATACAAGATGGCTGGAGTTCAGTAGGTAATGATCCTATTATTGCGCACAGTATTCATAATGGAAAAAGGCCATATCTGATTTCAGCAGTAGATGCTAGAAGTACAAAAAAGACAGCAGAATATTGTGCACAGTTAGCTAGAGAAGCAATAACAAAAACTAAAGAAATATATGGCATTGATGTAAGTATAACTATTTTGTAGGTACATTTTATTTTAGTTATAAACTGAATGTAATTCTCCGCCTTGGTATACTCAAATGCTCAGTTCCTTATGAGTTATGACATTTTATTTTCAGGTATTTGATATATGCACTGATAACGAAAACAAAAGGATAAGAATGAGAGAAATTCTTGAGGAGGACAACTACAGTCTTATTACTTATGGCTGTTCAGCACACCATCTAAACTTGGTAGAAAAAGATGTCTCCCCAAAATCAGTTCTCAGGCACGTTGTAGAAATTAACCAATATTTCCGAAACCATCACCAACTTCATGTAAGCTAAAAACAAATCCAATAAATTAGCTACTGTCAGCTTTACTTTTATGCATTAGCGCTGTCACCAGTGTGAATCCTAATTCGCGATTCATTAATAAGTTGCATAGGCTATTTATTTTTGCTGTCAAATCCAGCAATATTTGTAATAAAAATTTATATTTTAGGGTTGGTTAATGGAGAAAGGAGGTATGATGCCGCAACTACCAAATGAAACCAGATGGAATTCTCAGTTAGAATGCATAAAAACCTATTTCTCAAATTACTCTCTATATATAGAAATAAGAGGAGACCATATTGAAGACATTGATCACAACATCGGAAAATTGATAGATAACTTATCAATACAGAGAGAGGCACTCAATTTACAGTCACAACTCTTACTTGTTGGAAATGCTCTAGATAAGGTGTGTTTATATTATGCAGTTAAAATTACTTAACTTTAAATACCAATATTAATTTCAAGATATTTTATAGACTTATAGTGCACATTTTATTTATAGAATCCTGTACTAAAGCACTACTAATAAATAATTAAAATACACTTCATTTTATGTGTGTTGTAACTTGTAACACCAAAAAAATAAATTCTAACTGCATAATTCTAAATGTTTACAGGTGTTTTCATTCAGCCATATATAACTTTATAGTTTTTATTTTTTGTTACAGTTGCAGGCTGATAATACAACATTATCTGATGCTGTTGAAATTTGGCTCAATTTAATCCAAGATGAAAAATTAGCTCCACACAAAGAAGATATTGTTAAGAGATTTAAAAAAAGCTATGGAGCCATGTCATCTTTTGGCAAATATAACTGACCCAAAGTATGAAGGTAAATAGGACCTAAATGCTTAACTACTATCAATATATAAAACATAGGTAACTCAACTGTATGGGCAGAAGAGTTTTCTCTAATCTGAATCAAATCATCTGGCATTGCCATATTAGATAACAATTAGCACAAATTAGATACCATAACATAAATTATATAATCTATATTATTAGCTTTATTTTTGTTTCCACACAGTTCTATTATTTTTCAGGACAAAAACTGAATAGAGTTCAAGAGGAAGAGGCTGAAGAATGGCTGATTGAAATAAATTCAGAATACATGGCAGGATATTATGCATTCCGCTTAAAAGACGCACTAATTTTTCCTCCTTATTTATTCAAAGATAGCATAGCGAGCTCTACATCAGCTAGTAATTGGTGGAAAATTGTTGAAATGAAAGAAATAAAAAGAGACCAGGTTACCATTAGGTTTTGCTAAATTTATGAGATCTATTCATAGTTGTCCGGCCAGTTCCGGATCATTGGAAAGATTTTTTTCAACGTTTGGCTTGGTATGGAGTAAAATGCGAAATAGGTTAGGGAAAGAAAAGGCAGAAATGTTGGTTCGAATCTACCGCCACCTAAGGTTAAAAGATGCTGAACATACTGATCAATAATCAATATTAGGTACCACTTAAATTATTTAAATTATAAAGCTGAAAAGAAACATGATTTATTTTTAGATATAGGTAGCCAATTAGAAGATAGATAAATTAGATACAGTATTAGATATATAAGGTTCATAATGAAACGTCAAATAAATAGTTTCTGGAAATTTTAGTTTATATTGGCCTTATCACATTAATTATAGTTTATAGTTGTTAATATATAAGACTGCATAACCATATTATAAAAAATGCCAAGTTAAAAATAAGTTTATGAGAAGTAAATTGATGTGGGTTTTTGGGTACCAACCCTGATATTAATTAAACCGAATAAACTCGTTGCTTAACTCTATCGCCTACATCGAAAGAGAGCCGCGCACCCTACAACCAGAAGCGAGGCCCAACAAAATAATAAGGTATGGTAATTTCCTTTTTACCCTTAGGCAGCGCTAAATACCAAAGGCATATAAATTAAACATTAACAAAAAACTACTTAACAAAGTCTTTTGAATACCTCCTCAAACACGACTTAACGAAAAGACGTAGGGTTTTTGTCGTAAACTCTCCAATATCTGCTGGAAATTCCAACAGATGAGGGTGACGGCAATCAAACATAACCCTATATGTTTTTATAGTATGGTAATTTCCTTTTTTCGAAGGCAAATAAATTTAACATTAACCAAAAAACTAGTTAACGAGGTCTTTTAAAGACCTCCACAAACACAATTTTTTAACGAAAATACGTAAGGTTTTTGCTATCGACTCAGCACCAAAGTCTGGCGTTAATTTTTACTGGATCGCCAAGTTGATAGCAATCAACCCATAACCCTATAATATATAGTTTTTCATAAAGTTCGGAAGCTGGTTAAAAAGTCTTGGCCTCCAGACAACCAAACTATTTTCCTTCAATGTTGAGGGTGTCCCTTGTCGCGCCTTTAGTTTGGGAACACTACACATTCTGCCTTTCCTATTTTCCAGTGTTGTTTGAATGTTAATTGGGTTTAGTTTGAGGTTAGGTACCAGTTTTTCGATAATTTTCTATATGTAAATTATGGTGTATATATATATATATATATCTCTCTCTCTCTCTCTCTCGATGTTGGGCAGTAATATCGAGGTGACTGATTTAGAAAAGGACTTGGGTGTGCTAATTAGCAGCGACCTTAAGTTTACGAAACAGTGTGTAGAGGTGGAAAAGAAAGCCCAGAAACTATTGGGTTATATCAGGAGGCAATTTCAGTTTCGGAACAAGGAGATTGTGCTCTCACTGTACAATTCCCTTGTTCGGCCGTACCTGGAGTATGCTGTGCAGTTCTGGTCGCCCACCCTCAGGAAAGATATTGAGAGGCTGGAGCGAGTGCAGGCGAGGGCCACAAAGTTGATCCCTTCCGTTAGGCATATGGGCTACAATCGACGGTTACGCGCCCTGAACTTGTTTTCGCTTGAAACTCGGAGGCTGCGCGGTCAACTGATCGAGGTTTTCAAGCTCTTACGAGGGTTCAACGATGTCGATTTTAGAAGTATGTTTAGTTTAAATGATAACCCAACTCGCAACAATGGTTGGAAGTTGGATTTGAAACGGTTTAGGACTAGTGTGTGTGGGAATTACGTTACGTATAAGATCTGTGACACATGGAACAGGTTACCTTCGGAAGTTGTGAACAGTTCCTCTGTGGATCAGTTCAAGAAAAGGTTAGACGAAATCTTGCACACTATTTGAGTGTGTAAAGACATGTAGGACCTCAGTCTGCGGAAATTTCTTTTCCTATAAAATAGTTAATATCTGGAACCAACTTCCCTCAGAGGTTGTTTCCAGTCAAAGTGTAAATCTGTTTAAAAATAGGCTAGACAAAGTACTGAACACACTCATAGTTTAAGATTAAAACCTCAGAAAACTCTGCAGGAGTTCGCTTGCTCGGTGTCTCTGTGAGCAAGCTAAATATAGAGCTATTTATATATTCTCCACTTTCCTGTAAAATTTCCTTGGCTACTTTTCCAGGGTCAAGGTATTTTCTTCAACCTTTTTCCGTACCTGCCTCTGGCAGGGAGGGAGCGGAGGGTGGGGAGAGAGCCTTCTACTTTTCTATCCAGTTTTCTACTACTGCTAGGATAGTTGAAAGAAAAATAAACTTTTACAAATTTTCCCTGGCACCCGTTGCCATTGGTACCACCTCGGTATGGGCCGCAAGGCCTTTTGAGGTACTTCTTTTCCTTGTAACTCTCTCTCTCTCTCTCTCTCTCTCTCTCTCTCTCTCTCTCTCTCTCTCTTTAAGAAAGGGGATCACGAAAGTCCAGGGAACTATCGTCCATTAGTCTCACTTCAGTTGTAGGTAAATTATTAGAGGGATAATAGCGGATAGGATCGTTGACCATTTGGATTCCTACAAGCTGCTTGGGGACTCCCAACATGGGTTTAGACGGCATAGGTCGTGTCTCACCAACTTGCTCGAGTTTTTCCACGTCATGTTGGTGAGTACGATAAGAGTAGGGCGATTGATATACTTTATCTCGACTTTCAGAAAGCCTTTGATAAGGTACCTCACCGCCGGCTAATGGCGAAAGTGCGCGCGCTGGGTATCGGTGGGGAAATAGGTAGGTGGCTTGAAAACTGGCTGAAGAATAGGCGGCAGAGGGTGGTAATTAAAGGGGCTAGTTCGGGTTGGGCCTCGGTCACTAGTGGGGTTCCTCAGGGTTCCGTTTTGGGGCCTGTTGTTTATCATTTACATAAATGATATCGACGGTGGCATCGTCAGTCGGATCGCCAAATTCGCTGATGACACCAAGCTTGGGGCCAATGTTGGGACGCCCGAAGCGATCGAGGAACTGCGTGCGGACCTAGGTAGGATAGGAGAGTGGTCCGAAAAATGGCAAATGCCGTTTAACTTGGGTAAATGCAAAGTGATGCACATTGGCTACGCCAATCCCAAGTCGGACTACTCGATGTTGGGTAGTAATATCGAGGTGACTGATTTAGAAAAGGACTTGGGTGTGCTAATTAGCAGCGACCTTAAGTTTACGAAACAGTGTGTAGAGTGGAAAAGAAAGCCCAGAAACTATTGGGTTATATCAGGAGGCAATTTCAGTTTCGGAACAAGGAGATTGTGCTCTCACTGTACAATTCCCTTGTTCGGCCGCACCTGGAGTATGCTGTGCAGTTCTGGTCGCCCACCCTCAGGAAAGATATTGAGAGGCTGGAGCGAGTGCAGGCGAGGGCCACAAAGTTAATCCCTTCCGTTAGGCATATGGGCTACAATCGACGGTTACGCGCCCTGAACTTGTTTTCGCTTGAAACTCGGAGGCTGCGCGGTCAACTGATCGAGGTTTTCAAGCTCTTACGCGGGTTCAACGATGTCGATTTTAGAAGTATGTTTAGTTTAAATGATAACCCAACTCGCAACAATGGTTGGAAGTTGGATTTGAAACGGTTTAGGACTAGTGTGTGTGGGAATTACGTTACGTATAAGATCTGTGACACATGGAACAGGTTACCTTCGGAAGTTGTGAACAGTTCCTCTGTGGATCAGTTCAAGAAAAGGGTAGACGAAATCTTGCACACTATTTGAGTGTGTAAAGACATTTAGGACCTCAGTCTGCGGAAATTTCTTTTCCTATAAAATAGTTAATATCTGGAACCAACTTCCCTCAGAGGTTGTTTCCAGTCAAAGTGTAAATCTGTTTAAAAATAGGCTAGACAAAGTACTGAACACACTCATAGTTTAAGATTAAAACCTCAGAAAACTCTGCAGGAGTTCGCTTGCTCGGTGTCTCTGTGAGCAAGCTAAATATAGAGCTATTTATATATTCTCCACTTTCCTGTAAAATTTCCTTGGCTACTTTTCCAGGGTCAAGGTATTTTCTTCAACCTTTTTCCGTACCTGCCTCTGGCAGGGAGGGAGCGGAGGGTGGGGAGAGAGCCTTCTACTTTTCTATCCAGTTTTCTACTACTGCTAGATAGTTGAAAGTAAACTTTCACAAAATTTTCCCTGGCACCCGTTGCCATTGGTACCTCCTCGGTATGGGCCGCAAGGCCTTTTGAGGTACTTCTTTTCCTTGTATATTTATAACTCTCTCTCTCTCTCTCTCTCTCTTCTCTCCTCTCTCTCCTCTCTCTCTCTCTCTCTCTCTCTTCTCTCCTCTCTCTCTCTCTCTCTCTCCGTGCAATGCTTTTTAATGCTAGGTCAATTAGGAACAAGTTTTGCGAGCTACGGGCGCTCTTAGCATCAGAATACCAGGATATCGTTGCTATCACCGAGTCCTGGATTCATACTGATCGTAGGGACTACGTTGGGGAGTTCGAAATTCCCGGGTATAGAATGTTTCGCAAAGACCGCACCCGTGGGGAGGGGGGTGGGGTACTAATATACGTCAGAGACACGTTGAGTCCGGTTGACTGCCAGTTCCGGTCGGAACGGGAGCTGCTTGGCGTCGATCTGAACGTGGGAGGGACGAACTATAGGTTAATCTTGGTGTACAGACCTCCGCATCTCCTCCTCGAGGACGATACAGCCCTGTACACCGAACTCAGTAGCCTGCTAGGGGATAGGGTGTGTGTAGTTTTAGGAGACTTCAACTGTCGCGGCATAAAGTGGGAAAACAGGACTGCCGATGCTGAAGGGAGGAGGCTAGTTGACTTTGCTGATGAGAACTTCCTCACTCAGTGGGTCAACGAGCCTACACGAGGCGAAAGCGTTCTAGACTTAGTATTCACGACCGAAGACAACCTCGTCACTGGCCTCACCGTTGACGAATCGTTGGGCGGGAGTGATCACGGTCTTATTAGGTTCCGTGTGCGCGTCCCTCGGGTGAAGCGTAGTAACTCGAGAGGCAGTAAGCTCGATCTCCGGCGGGCGAACTTTGTTAGCCTCAGGGATAGCGTAGAGAGATGGGGTTAGAGGTTGGCGGCGATGTTGAGGGAGTGTGGAGTGCATTCCGGGATGAGTTTATGGTGCTGCAGTCTGCTGCCATACCCTCAAAACCGGTCACCCCTGCTTCAACGCAGCCTAAGTGGTTCAATCGTGGCATCGCTTCGGCTATCCGAAATAGGAAAGTAGCGTATAGGAGGGCGAAGGCCAATCGTTCCCACGAGAACACTGAAGCGTATGTCCGCCTGTGTAGGGAAGTGAAGGCGAAGGTTAGGCTAGCGAAACGTAACGAAGAACTACGGGTGGCAAGCCTCTGCAAGGGGAACCCTAAGGAGTTCTTCAGTTATGTTAATAGTAGAAAGCCCATTAGAAGCATGATAGGTCCGTTAAAGGACGGAAGCGGCGTTCTGCGGACCTCCGACGCGGACATCGCTAATGTGCTTAATGAGTACTTTGCGGGAGTGTTCACCAGGGAGGACCCGCGTCATCCCCGAGCCAGCGTGAGGCACGAAGTGCTGGCCTGGATAGTGTTCGATGTACCGCGACAGTCGTTGCCGATAGAATAGACAAACTGAGCGCGTTTAAGGCTCCTGGGCCAGACCAGTTTCTCCCCAGAGTGTTGCGAGAGTGCGCGACCAGGTGGCTCCCCACCTGGCTACAGTCTTCAACAAATCGTTGGAGACGGGCCAGGTGCCTGGTGACTGGAGGGAAGCCAACGTGACCCCTATCTTTAAGAAAGGGGATCACGAAAGTCCAGGGAACTATCGTCCCATTAGTCTCACTTCAGTTGTAGGTAAATTATTAGAGGGGATAATAGCGGATAGGATCGTTGACCATTTGGATTCCTACAAGCTGCTTGGGGACTCCCAACATGGGTTTAGACGGCATAGGTCGTGTCTCACCAACTTGCTCGAGTTTTTCCACGTCATGTTGAGTGAGTACGATAAGAGTAGGGCGATTGATATACTTTATCTCGACTTTCAGAAAGCCTTTGATAAGGTACCTCACCGCCGGCTAATGGCGAAAGTGCGCGCGCTGGTATCGGTGGGGAAATAGGTAGGTGGATTGAAAACTGGCTGAAGAATAGGCGGCAGAGGGTGTAATTAAAGGGGCTAGTTCGGGTTGGGCCTCGGTCACTAGTGGGGTTCCTCAGGGTTCCGTTTTGGGCCACTGTTGTTTATCATTTACATAAATGATATCGACGGTGGCATCGTCAGTCGGATCGCCAAATTCGCTGATGACACCAAGCTTGGGGCCAATGTTGGGACGCCCGAAGCGATCGAGGAACTGCGTGCGGACCTAGGTAGGATAGGAGAGTGGTCCGAAAAATGGCAAATGCCGTTTAACTTGGGTAAATGCAAAGTGATGCACATTGGCTACGCCAATCCAAGTCGGACTACTCGATGTTGGGCAGTAATATCGAGGTGACTGATTTAGAAAAGGACTTGGGTGTGCTAATTAGCAGCGACCTTAAGTTTACGAAACAGTGTGTAGAGGTGGAAAAGAAAGCCCAGAAACTATTGGGTTATATCAGGAGGCAATTTCAGTTTCGGAACAAGGAGATTGTGCTCTCACTGTACAATTCCCTTGTTCGGCCGCACCTGGAGTATGCTGTGCAGTTCTGGTCGCCCACCCTCAGGAAAGATATTGAGAGGCTGGAGCGAGTGCAGGCGAGGGCCACAAAGTTAATCCCTTCCGTTAGGCATATGGGCTACAATCGACGGTTACGCGCCCTGAACTTGTTTTCGCTTGAAACTCGGAGGCTGCGCGGTCAACTGATCGAGGTTTTCAAGCTCTTACGCGGGTTCAACGATGTCGATTTTAGAAGTATGTTTAGTTTAAATGATAACCCAACTCGCAACAATGGTTGGAAGTT
This sequence comes from Bathynomus jamesi, assembly GCA_023014485.1. Taxonomy (NCBI): domain Eukaryota; kingdom Metazoa; phylum Arthropoda; class Malacostraca; order Isopoda; family Cirolanidae; genus Bathynomus; species Bathynomus jamesi. The sequence continues at coordinate 18,960 of JAJOZX010004814.1, read as the reverse complement.
GGATTTGAAACGGTTTAGGACTAGTGTGTGTGGGAATTACTTTACGTATAAGATCTGTGACACGTGGAACAGGTTACCTTCGGAAGTTGTGAACAGTTCCTCTGTGGATCAGTTCAAGAAAAGGTTAGACAAATCTTGCACACTATTGAGCGTATAGAAAACTTTCCCTGGCACCCGTTGCCATTGGTACCTCCTCGGTATGGGCCGCTCTCTCTTCCACCTCTTCCGCATTGCCGAGTTTTCTGCTGATCTTACTGTTGTTTGCTTCTTCTTTGTTTATCATGATTGTGAATAAGAGTGGAGCTAATACTGTTCCTTGTGGAAATGAGCTGCGTACTTTCGATTCTGATGATTACGATATACCTTAGATTTTTACGACTTACTGACGTTCTCTTTGGAAGTTGTAGATCTATTTAACCACCTTGCCTGTTATTCCAATATGTTTCATTTTATGTGCTATTATGTCATGATCACACTTATCGAATGCTTTAGCAAAATCCGTGTATATTGCATCGTAGTTACCATTGTTCTTAAGTGCATCTATGTTATTGTTATAGTGCTCTATTCGTTGTGATAGATACAATTTTCCGATCGGAATCTGTGCTGGTTCTCATTGAATCTTTTCTGTCTCCCCAAAAATTATATATTTTCTCGCTGATTATAATTCTTTCAAAATTTTGTTGAGATGTGATATCATTGACACCGGTCTACAGTATAGTTCTTTGCTCGAGACCTATCCCCCCTCTTTATGATACAGTATAGGGACAATGTTCGCTCTTTTTAGTATGCTTGGTATTTCCCCCGTGTCCGAGGATCTTCTCCATATCTAATAAAGGGGTGTAGTTATTTCATTTTTACAGTTTTTAATCAACAAAACATTCCATTTTCCGGGCCTGCAGCTGAATGTGATTTCATTTGTCAAACGCTCCGGCTATATCTTCTGGGGTAAATTCAAACTCAGTTATACACTCTCCATTTGATTCCTCTTCAAAAAAATTTGTCAGGTATTGCTTTGTTTTGTTTTTTTCTGGGGAGGGGGGGCACTGAAAGCTGATTCATATTGAGCTCTCAATATTTCGGATATTTCTTTTAGATCGTCCGTTAGCTCATTATTTTCTTTCCTTAACGGTACGATATTGGCCCGCGTTTTCGTTTTTCTTTTCGCGAAGCTCTAGAAGTATTTTGAATTATCTTTTATTGCTTTCGCCACAACCTCTTCTTTCCTCTCTGAATGACCCTTAATTAGGGTTTGTATTTGTCTGTCTATACTCTCTAATTTCACTTTTATCACTTTTCTGGTGGTGTTATCCGTGCAATTAATTAACTTCGTACTTACTTTCCTTTGCATCTCGAGTTAATTCCTCTTTCTCTTTCTGTAATTTCGGAACATATTTTTCTAAGATTTCCAGCGTCTTTTCATCCGAAGTTATTAGCATTTTTTCGTTGTTTTATACACCAGTTAAATGCAAAAAACTTCACTTTTTTCTACGTGAAGGTCAAAATATGAAAATAAAAACCCACTCTAATAGACAGAGTTTATTTCCACGACAGTTTCGACGACCACTGGCATCCTCCTCGGGTGCAGAAACACGAATGAACCAAACAAGAGGGAAAAACAGTCCAGGGACCGACCGTTAAGAAATTCGCACCTAGGTTAGATCCCATTCTCCCGACACCTGAAGGGCATTTTCATTAAGTACATTCGCGCAAATTTAAAACTATCTTCGTTCTAAACATACAGATTCTATTATATTTTTTTTCTTACATAATTATTGAATTTATTATTAATTTTATTACATTTAATATTGCATAATTATTTATTACAGAAATTATAAATTTATTATTACATTGGTTATTACATTATTGTTTATTATACAGAACTTATAAACCGAAAAACGAATGAAAAAAGCCGATTAGGAAACAATCCAGAGAAATTCGCACCTAGGTTAGATACCGTTCTCCCGACACTGGAAGGGCATTTTATTACAGGGTCCGCTTATAAGTACATTCCCACAAATTAAAACTATCTTCTTGTTCTATACATACAGATTCTAATATTTTGACATAATTACTGCATTTATTATTACATGTACATTTTTTTTTTTTTAACATTTATTATTATTACCTTTACCCTAATTATTAAATTTATAATATTACCTTTATTATTACATCTGTTGCATTTATATTTATTTCCACATTTATTACTTCCATTATTACATTTACTAAAGGCGAGTAAGGAAACATTCCAATCCAGAGACATTTAAGAAATTCACACTTAGGTTCGAACACGTTCCCACGACTCCGTAAGGGATTTTTTGACCAAGAATCTCATTAAAGGGTCTAACTTATAAGTACCTTCGCACAAATTAAAATTATCTACTTTTTCTATACACACAGATTCTATTATTTTTCTTTTGACATAATTATTACATTTATAAAGTACCTTACTTGATTCCCAATCTATAGCATGATTATTTTGGCTGGCGTGATAAAAAATGGCATTATTAATATTACAACTTCTGAAGGCGTATTTGTGTTCTTTAATACGGGTTTCAATATTTCTTCCAGTTTCTCCCACGTATACTAAATCACAACTTTTACAGGGAATGCTGTAGACACAGGCTTGTTCCTCTTTTGCCACGTTATTCCTAACCAATTTACTTTTCACGGTAGACGAATATTTGAACGCCAAAGCAAACTTAAAATCTTTCGTCAACGGTTTTACTCTTTCTAAGCCGGCAATGTAAGGCAAACTCACGTATTGTTTTTGGTTAACTTGAAGGTTCCCGAGGGGCATAAAAAGATTTTCTGGCTTTAAAATACGCCTTTCTGATAAACCACTCGGGATATTTTAAATCCTTAAAAATGTTCCAAATCTTTGAATTTTCCGGGTCCAGCAATGTGGGCTACAAATCCTGAGTGCTCTTAGAAACATGGAAGAAATAATTGAGCTTTTAACCCCTTCATCATGATATGAAAAATAATGAATGTACGAATTACAATGAGTAGGTTTTCTATAAACCGTGAAATTGGGCTTTCCGCTTTCGTTAATGACCAAAACATCTAGAAAAGGTAATTGTTTGTCGTTCTCCCATTCATATTTAAATTTAATAGAGGGAACAAGATTATTTAATGACTGAAAGAAAGTGTCAAAGTTGTTCCAGTGGTCAGGCCAAAATGAGAAAATATCATCTACATAACGAAACCAAATTAGATTCCTGGGACATATTGTTTGCAACAATTCCGACTCATAGTATTCCATGTATAATGTACTCAGTATTGGGGATAAAGGAGACCCCATTCCCATACCAAAACGTTGCAAATAAAATTCTTCACCGAAGGAGAAGGCATTATTGGTGACACAGAGTTTTATCAGTTCTAAAAATACAGATGTGGGCATGCCTAGTTCTACGTTACATGTTGGCAATTTTCTATCTAAAAAACTAAGTACATCATCAATGGGAACTTTCGTAAACAAGGACTCAACGTCAAAACTGATCATTCTTCCCCGTTTTAAATCTAAGGACATAACTTTGTTAATAAAGTCACAGGAATTAGTGATGTGCGAGCCTGAAAATTTACCAACTAATGGGGATAATTTATCTGCAAGAAATTTAGATAACCTGTAACTAAAGGAACCCCTGTGTGAAATAATGGGACGGAGTGGTATATTAATCTTATGGGTTTGGGTAGGCCGTAAATGTGGGGGAGTTTGGGGTTAATCTGTAGAAATCTTTTAGGATCAATCGCCGGGACATCTTTTAATAAGTTCCTGATGGTTTTGTTGAATTCGGCAGAAAGACGCTTTAGGGGGGACGATCTCACTTTGGCGTAGGTAGAAAAATATAATAGAATCTGTATTGTTTAGAACAGGAAGATAGTTTTAAATTTGCGCGAATGTACTTAATGAAAATGCCCTTCAGGTGTCGGGAGAATGGGATCTAACCTAGGTGCGAATTTCTTAACGGTCGGTCCCTGGACTGTTTTTCCCTCTTGTTTTGGTTCATTCGTGTTTCTGTATCCACCCGAGGAGGATGCCAGTGGGCGTCGAAACTGTCGTGGAAATAAACTCTGTCTATTAGAGTGGGTTTTTATTTTCATATATCCACCAGTTGTTGAACTAACAATGAAAAACCGTACTAATACGTCAAATGCAGCGAAAGTGTTAAGTTGGTGTTATTCATGAATACCAGATCTAAGCATTATTTTTTCTGGTGTTATCTGTTATATTCTGCGTTAACATAAATTTATTTGTTGGAGCTATTAATATTTTTACTTGATCATGGTCTTCTCTTGTGACCCCTTTGTCCTGGTGTGTGTATATGTTACAGTAAGATCGTGAAACTAGCGATTTCATGAAATCCCTATTAAGATTGTGAAACTAGCGATTTCATGAAATCCCTATTAAGATTGTGAAACTAGCGATTCATGAAATCCCTATTAAGATTGTGAAACGAGTGATTTCGTGAAATCCCTGAAATTTTCAATAATTTTGCCTAATTACTGTTTCACTCAGGGACCTCAGGAAGTTACTGAAATCTTAAGAATTTCACCTAACCTAACCCAACTTCCTGAAGTCCCTAAGCGAAACAGTAATTACGTGAAATCACTCGTTTCACAATCTATCTTCGATTTCATGAAATCGCTAGTCTCACAATCTTACTGTAACATATATACATTTCTTCTTATCCTTTTGTATTTTATAACTGGGAGATTAAAATCGCCGCAGAGTATTATCGGGAATCGGGTATTTAATCCTTTCAGTGCGTCATTTGGATATTTCCCAACAGTTTTGTTCGGATATATCCGAATTACGTAGCGAAAGGGCTAATTAAGGACTTTATTAAGTTATTGATGTCGGCAATGGCTTCAGAGAACTTTGCAGTTGGAGTGTTCAGAAGTCTGTAGATGACTATTGGTATCACGTTAAGTTTTTCAAATTTTACTGCTAACTGTTTCACGTAGATGTTTGTTTTATATATATCGATAGATTTAATAAATTATTTGTTAGGAATTTTTTCCATGTGGAAATAGAGACGGAGCAAAGAATGGAAAGGTATTATATTAGAGAGGTTTTATCTTCCGAAAATTTGAGAGGGGGAGGGAATGATAAGGTATAAGGAGCAGGGCCGTACAAACCTGTGATGGTGCCCTATGCGAGACATTCCTTACGTGCCCCCCATCCCATTAAATTTGGAACATATACAATTGATTATGATAGAAAAATACATAATTACATAATACATAATTAATACATAATACATAATTAATACATAATTCATTAAAAATCCAAATTTCATTCTACGTGGAAGCTCTAAGACCAAACCAACAATGGCCGGCTGCACCGCTTGCCCCTGCCTTGGTACGGCCGTGATAAGGAGAATTTTAACATATTTCAGATGTTAGTGATATCAGCAACATTCAGTAGAGGCCACAAGTTGTATTTAGTTTTGTTTGTTTCAGGCCTTGAATTTCTTGAAAGATTCTGACATAGAAGTTACCCCTCTATATATGATTGATAAAGTACCTGTGAAAGAAGGAGATAAACCAAAATTTACCAAGAAAATAATCTTCCTGAAGTTAATCACTCATGGTTCAACTATCAACAAAAGGAAGTTGTAAAGGATTTCACTAACACGATGTTACATTGCTCAGAATCGCCTTATGACTATGATACCATCTTCAGCATTCCGACCGAATCTTATGAGTTCCCTAATGGATGCAATAATGTAAGTAATTTAGGTTTAGGCTTATTGAAGCCTACTTACTGAAATTGTAGGTTCTTGTGGAAATAATTTTGAGATATATAGGTACAGCTATGGCCAAAAAATGTTGAAACCTTAAAATTACCTATAACATCACTGATGTATGTTAAATACTGATGTAGATAATTTTTCAAGATGTTTGAACTCGGAAAGATGTGGTGTAATTATTACTTGCTATATTAGTTTTAATGTCATATTTTTGCAGTTTTTTGGTAAGTATATTGAAACTACAAAGTGATATGAAATTCAGTACATCACCGGCACATCGCCTCGCCGGTGGGCATCTTGTCGTGGTGGATGGGCTCCCGTGTCACATTGGGCTATGTCGACCGGGGCTTAGCCCCCGGAAGGGTCACCCATGCCGGACAGGCTACTGGGGAGACTGGGCTAAGAGCCACTAACGTCTTTGGTCTCCAGAGCTGTCCTCCGGTCCGGAGGACAGCCCTTAGGGCGTCAATGTGCAGGGTGGTTGGGGGTCTGGGGTCTTTGCGCTTGGGGGCAAACTTTCGCATCACGGGGCCCCGTTTTTAAACCGACAGTGTGTCCCCTGGGGACGATGCGCTCGGCCTCCCTTTCTCACCGGTAGGCGGTTTATCGCGTCTCCTGGGTCCTTTTTCTCTAACTATTAGCATATGGATACTTCTACTTCTACTTGTCCTAGAACTAGGGTGGTGGGCGACCAGGCCCCCGAGTCCTCAACCACTGGAAGAATACGTCTTTAGGGGATCGCCCCTCTTCATGCGGCGGAACACTCGCACTCTCTTCCGTTAACGACCCCAGCCTGTACCTTGAACATGCCTTTGGATAAACACACACTGGAGCAGGGGTCCCGCCCCCCCAGCAGCCTTCGTGCAAGTCAACAAGTTCCACCAAAGACTTGCCTCCAGAACCAGGCCTCCTGCTTTCCCCGTATGTCCCCCTCGCCAGCCGTCGACCCGTCACCCCACGGAGAGAGCCCCGCGGCGGACGGGGAAGTCGGCGCTCACGTCTGTCCTATCGACCGTTGGATGTCCCAGTCCACCTCGAATCTACAGCTTCCATATCCCTCCCCAGCACCCACAAATTCCTAGTGATCCGGCCTACCTCTGGGTCCCCTCCCGATCAACTCCGAACGGACGTTTCAGGCGATCCGAGCACGCAGCGCCTCCAGTCGCTATGATGTACGACCACAAAGGGATGGTTCCCTCCTCAAAATCACGTTCAGCTGCGGAGACAAAAGGCCTACTCTCCCTCACTGAGGTCCTTGGATGCTTGGTGTCCGTCTCCCCTCACCCTCGTCTGAACCAGAGTCGGGGCACTATTTACGCCACCCGCCTATTGTCGATCCCAGTGAACGAGCTCCAAGAGGATATGGCACCCCAGGGTATCACTAGCTTTATCGCTTCATATCTCGACAGGGGGGCATCTCCCCCCCACCCCGCGCCTGCTTCTCACCTTCAACACCTTAGCCCCTCCCGGCCGCATTGTGTAGGGCATAGGAGATCGCGCGTCATGCGAATTCTCTGTACGCCCATATGTTCCCGACCCGTTGCTTCAACGGGTCGGGTCAAGTTCGGGCACGTCAGCTCAACCTGCCGATAACCTCACCAACTGTGCGTTCGCTGCGGAGAAATTGTTCACCCAGACAAGTGTCCCGACCCGCCTCAATGCTCCAACTGCGGCGGCGCACACCCATCCTCGTCCCCAGAATGGTATTTTCTTCAGGTTCGAGGAGGTGGTTCGGGCCTTACAGGTGGCGGATTTCCTCAGCCTCCGAAAGGCGCGAGACAGGGTGCGGAGTCAGGAGGTGAGGCCGGGGGTTTCCTACGCAGCTGCCCTTGGCTCTGTCTCATCGGCAAGCCGCCTAGATCCACAGCTACAGTTTCTCCCCCCCCCCCCCCCCCCGATTGAAACCCTCGCCAGATCCAGCGACGTCCTGTCCTACCCCCATCCCTCTTCACCAAACGCCCCCTCAGCCAAAGACCTTCCAGGACTCTGGAACCAGGGCACTCGGGGCCCCGTTCCCCCCAAACCTCGACCTCACCCTCCCAACACACTGCACACATACCTGACCCTAGCGCCCGGAATAAACCGACGAGGCGGAGACGCCGGAGTGAGTCACCAGATACTCTGGCCATACAACATGCCTCTCCTTCCCCCAGATCTAAGAAGAAGGCCCGGGCTCCTACACCCCCCACTTCGTCTACGACGTCCCTCTCACTCAACCGTAGAAGCCCCTCCTATCCAGCCCACAGCTTCTGACAGTAGTAGCTGACCTACATGACCCGCCGTCCAGGGTAAGACCCAGTGCAAACAACCTCTCCCCAAGGGATCCGGTGGACGCGGCATTGGCGCGCCTACATAGTATGACCGAGGTGAGCTCGGCCGTGCCCCCGGGTCTCATGGATCTACCCTTACCCCCTGACGCCATCTTTACTACCCCTCCACGGGGTCATTCCATGTCAAATCAGACACCAAAAATGTCAACCGTCTCCGATTTTGTTTATACTTAATACACTTAAGGACCCTTATGAGAAATGTAGATACCCAAAATTTCACACCTCTGTGACCTCAGGGTGTCGAGATATGAGGTCACGGAAGTTGACCTTTTGACCAGATTTTTTTGAAATTTAATATATCTAAATTGACATATATCGGCTTCTACTGGACCGATTTACTTCATGTTTGTGTCATTTTAAAGCTTGAAACGAGTAAAATCTTTTGTCTATCTTGAAATATATCTCATAAATGATTCATAAAAAAGTTATAGAAGTTGGAAATATTTGAACTTGAATAAAAAAAATATCGTCTCCGATTTTAAATTTTTTTTGTCCCAAGGTACTTCTCTCCAAGCACAACATTGTGTAAAAATTTCATTGTTCTCTGGTAAATACTTGAGAAAATATAGCACTTTCAGTGTGACGAATTTTTAAAAAAATATATAAAAAAATGACAGAAAATGAAAACTCGTTGCTATTCATATGAAAAATGATGTGAATTAACTTTTTTTTTTAAAGTATATACAGCATTATGACAAATAAAATAACTAATTTGAAGCTTTAAATTTGGCACCTATAGGTGTACCTATTTTTGTCTATGTAGGGGAGATTTTTTCTGAAATTTTCCAAACATATATAAAAACTAATTAATTTTGTTTTGAGTGTGGTACTTTCTAGTAATTTTAGCATTTATTCTAGAAGAATAAATGTTTGAATTTATTTGAATTGAATTTAATATTATTTTCATCAGCCCAGTTGAAAAGAGATCTTGCCGCCTTGTAAAATTTTGTGATTCCCTTTAGTTGTTGTTAATCCGTAAAAATAATTGAAGTTTGTTACATAAAGAAAAATTATTGACTAAATCTGAAATTAAATAGAGAAATTATGAAAGCGAATTGCTAGTGATTACATTAAATTATTGGTATATAGCATGGGTTAAAGGGTTGTTAATTTGAAAATTTAAATTTAAATAGGTATTTTAAGTTATCTTTCTTTGAAGTAATTCTTTATGAGATTTAGAGACTTTTGGTACGTCTTCTTTTACTAAATTGTACACACTCCCATTTCTCGTCATTACATCGACTTTTCTGATGACGCTTGAAAATCTTATTGTCAAAATATCTGGATGTTGGGGATAGAAAAACGAAGGATTGGGACCATGAGAGTGTAAGAATGACACCTTGACCTCTGGATTCTGTTGATTTTTCCAAAACATATGATAACCGCCAGTGGTCATCATAATCTATAGCAACAAAACCATTTATATAATTTTCTTCTATCATTTCCTCTTCCTCGGTTACTTTTACGATTGTTGACTCATTAGATGCCGAATATCTTTTAACAGTAATTGATGAAAGTGAAACAGGTTTCACATGGTGCAATTTCAGAGTTCCGGAAACGGTTTTGGCTTTTGAATTTCGGTCTTTTAAAAATTCTTCTTCTCTTTGATGGTCTTCAATTGTTAAAAATTTAAAATTTATGTTTTTAATGTTACAGCTAGCAAATTCAAACAAATTTCGGAGTGTTATTATTTGGTTATCATATGGTCTTTGGAGGCTTGCTTTTGCAGCTAATCTTTTAATAGTGCCCCCCAATCCATCGCATGGTCCTTTTCCATGACTTGTAGTGAAAAAATTCCAATTCGCCTCCAAATTAAAATCCTTTTTATGGTAACAGAGGTTAAGGAAATTTTTACAATTTTTGTATTAGGCAGCACATCCGTCCGAAAAATTAAAAAAAAAAATTTATGAATGGAATTTTTTCTTCTATAAATTTACAAGGTGGCGTTGAAAATGATGAACCGCGACAACATTGTGGTCATTACATTCTGAAATAATTACAAAATTTAAGTTCTTTAGATTTCCTTGGGCCTTGGAATATACAGGGTGTCCCAAAAGTCTCCATACATAGGGAAAATTAGCACTTTTTAGCAAAATGTAACTTTCCTGGTACACCATGGCCTTCAAGTGCCCCCACAGGTACAAATCAAGTGGACTGAGATCTGGGAACCTCGGAAGCCACTCCACGGGGCCATGGTGTACCAGGAAAAGATACAGAACATGGATCGCCTAAAGGAACGCATTCGAAGTGCAATTACGTCCATAACACCAAATGTGTTAACACGAGTTCACCATGAGTGGGAGAGACGCATCCGTGTGTGTTTACAAAGAAATGGCAATCATGTAGAGAATGTTTTGTAAATAAAGTTCCATTTCGCTAAAAAGTGCTAATTTTCCCTATGTATGGAGACTTTTGGGACACCCTGTAGAATGAACGGATGAATAGTAGTCATTTGGTTGTTCCACTGGAACGACTGAACTTCATCTTGGAGAATAGCTAAATAATTTTCTGAGAAGTCGCGTACAGCCAAAACTTCATCGTTTTCCAATGATAGTTTGATTGCATATTTGTTAGGAAATCATGGATCTGAAAGTAAGTATGTAAATTAGAATTTAGAAGGGCTTGTAGATATATTATTTTTGTTAAAAACTAATTAAAATTCAGCCTTTTATTTCATTGGATTTTTCAAATGATATTCCTAGTACAAGGTTATTTTGTCAACATCAAGATGTATTATTTTTATATGATTTTGTAATAATTATACATGATATGTTCAATAAGTGTTATTAAATTATTGTTATTATTACCTGATACTGCTTCGATTTTTCACAAAATTCTTCTTTGTAATCATCTGTAGACAACTGCATCAATTCTAAATTTGACCTATCGGTGTTGGTCCATTTTTTGAATTGAATGTTGTCAACATAATTTTTATCGAATAACGTTTGGAGCCGAGTGGTTAAATAGGTGGTATCACCACAGAGATTACATTCCATTAGGCAACGTACTTGCGAGGGAGGATTGCACGTTATGGAAGGTAACAATTGGCGGACGTGACTGATTTTAGGCTCTATAATTTTATCAATTTTTGGCCCAATGAACATACGTTTTAGGTTTTGGTGGATAACACAAACGCATACTGAGTGCGTACCAGATCCGCCCCTAATTACACATTGTTTAGGCCTTAACGAGGCAAATTTACTAAATCCAATTTTTATCCTTGGGTATTTATTTTTAAAGGCCTCATAACTTATGCCTCTTAAGTTACAGAGAAGGAGGTGCTTCTGTTTATGTTCCCTTTGACCTTGTTCGTTAATAACACTCACAAAATCTTTTTTACACGGCATTAATCTACTTATGGTTTCATTTAAACAAAATTTTTTAACTGAATCTTCTATTTTCATTTCCAGAACTTTCCCACATTTTGGATTTGGTTCTGACAAAATTCCAGAACTTTCTACCATTTCTTAGCAATGCATTCAGTGTGCTTGGTAGTATTGAATTCTTGGCATATTTTTCTTATACTCCAGATTTTGGGCAGAACTGTTAAAATTTTAATTTTTTCACTTCTTTTAGTGCTTGAATCGTTAAATTTTTCTTTTAGCTCGTCTAAAATTTCTTTATAATCCTTTTCTTCCTGCGATGTTTCTTCCTCTTCAACTATAGTTTTCCCACTAGCAGCTTCTATTTTTCTTTTGAACGTATCTTTAACTCGTTTAAATTTTTTCAGTCCATATACCTTTTGAGTATCTAATTTTTGTTTTTTAACTGGACTCTCTCCTATTTCTTTTAATGAACTATTCAGCGTCGCTAATTCAAAATTTACCGTTAGAGACGCTGAACTTGAGCCTGACCCTGATGACGCAAGTTCAAGTGGTCTTTCGGATATGACAGATGCCAGAGGGATGAGATGAGTCACTGTTTGAATTTTCAGTATTTTCTTTTAATATTTTATCAACAAGAATTCTGCACCGATTACATAGTCTATGATTTGCAGTTAATTGAAGATCAGGCCGCTTAACGATTATTTCAGGTGAAACTACTCTTAGTCACTTAGTTCGCCATTTCCCTTCATGCTCATTGAAAGGATCAGCACATTTTCTTTTTAAATTAAGCGAATCCATTTCAAAGTTTCCTAATTGAAATAGAATAGGTACCTGGCTAGGAATTTCTGAATATACAGGGTGTCCCATAAGTCCGGCATCATAGGAAAAATAATAAAAAAAGGCAAAACAAAAGGTTTTATTTATAGAACGTGCTCAATATGTCCACCATTGTTTTCAATACACAAATTCAGACGTGATACCCAGTCAGCAAGCACACGGTGAATGATGTCAGGGGTAATGGTGTTACATGCCCCAATAATGCGCTGCCGCAAATGTTCAACACACTTAATTTTCTCTGCGTATACCAGCGCTTTCAAGTGGCCCCAGAGATAAAAATCTAGTGGCGTGAGATCCAGGCTTCTAGCTGGCCATTCCACAGGCCCTCGACGTCCTATCCAATGACCAGGTATTCCCTTGGGTGTTGTAATGTGCAGGAGCGCCGTCTTGCTGGAACCATGTTGGGAAATGTCCTTCTTCGTTCAAGACACTGGGAAATGCTTCTTCTTTGAGCATACGTAGGTAGGTGCCTTCAGTGACATGTTCATCGAAAAAGAGGGGGCCTATGATGCGATCCTTCCAAATGCCACACCATACCATCACCCGAGATGCACCTTGTTCCTTTGAAGAGGTATACCAGTGAGGGTTGTTTTGAGACCAGTAGCGGGTGTTCTGTCGATTTACCTCACCATTTCCATAAAAAACAGCCTCGTCACTGAACAGAATGGTGGACGGGAAATTGGCATCCCGAGCATAAGAAAAATATGAATTATGGTTTGTAGAAATAGAAAAATATGAATTTCTCCTATGACGCCGGACTTATGGGACACCCTGTATTACATATAGATGATTTATTTTATAGTTTCCCAAAAGATCTGAAAAAAAGAAAAAAGTACATGTACGCATAAAACAGTTATTTGTACTAGGAGTTAATGTTTGCATACAAAAATAGGTATACCTAATAGGACGTGTCAAATTTACAGCTCAATTAGTTCTTTTATTTGTCATAGTGCTATACTTTCAAAAAGAAAAGTTACGCCACATCGTCCCATAGGAATAGCAACGATTTTTAATTTTGTCATTTTTTATATATTTTTTTTAATTTGTCACACTGAAAGTGCTATATTTTCTAAAGTATTTGCCAGAGAATAATGACATTTTTACACAATATTGTGCTTGGATAGAGGTATCTTGGGACAAAAAAAAAAAAATAATAGGAGACTTTTTTTTTTTACTCAAGTTCAAATATTTCCAACTTCTATAACTTTTTTGTGAATCATTTATAGGATATATTTCAAGATAGACAAACGATTCTACTCGTTTCAAGCTTTAAATTGACACCAAAATGAAGTAAATCGGTCCAGTAGAAACCGAGATATGACAATTTAGATATATTAAATTTCGAAAAAATCTGGTCAAAAGGTCAACTTTCGTGACCTCATATCTCGACACCCTGTGAAATTTTGGGTATCTACATTTCTCATAAAGGTCCTTAAGTGTACTAAGTATAAACAAAATCGGAGATGGTTGACATTTTTTTTGGCCTTTATGTGTCTGATTTGACATGGAATGACCCCCCAAGAAAACCATGATTCGCCCCCCCCCCCTTCCCCCTTGCACCCCCACCGCATCTACCGCCTTCATGCCCCCGGCCACCCCCCTGCCAGCCGCTCTGACTACTACTACTACTACTCCCACCTGTCCAGTCCTTCTGGTGCCCCTTGTCACTGCCCAGGGTCCGCCGTGAGAACTCGGACAGGTTGGGAACTGCCACTATAAGAAATAGAGCACTCCCTCCTGGCCCGAGCACAGAATCCTGCCTGGAAACTCTTCACCCACTGAGTTCTCGACGCCTCCCTACCTGCCGTGACCCACGAGTTAGGTCCCGTTCAGCCGACTCGGCCCCGCACCACTAAACTGGCCCGGCCAAACTGTTCTGGTACCGGAGAGGTCGATCGTAGCCAGAACCAACTTGTCCTTCTTCCAAAACAACACCTCTACATCCCATACGACGGCCCACTTCCCATCCTCCGACGAATGTATCACCCACTTTGAAGCAACCGTCATCGGGGCTGCATGCACCAGTATCCCCCGATCCTTCGTCAACCCCTGCCCCGGCGAGTACCATGGTGGACCCCAGAATGCTCAGAGGCCATACGCGCCAAGAAGAGGGCTACCCGACGCTTCTACCGCACGCGACTTCCCACCCATCACATAAAGATGCAGCGGGCTAGGGCCGTAGCCCGCCTTTACAATGAAGCGGGCGCGCCGAGCTTCTTAGCGTGCCTTCGTGTCTGGGATCACTTCCTCCACACCTTCGACTACCATCTGGAAGAAGGTACGGGGTGTCGAGGGGCGACATACCCCTTCCCAACCACCAGTATTCCGGACTAATAACGGACTCCTCTACGAACCCAATTCGGTAGCAAACTTATTAGCTTCCACCTTCGTCTGTCTCCGCCTCGGACGGTTCCTTCGTTTCCGCGACTAAAACTAACCCCTCTTCACTGTATCTAGACAGCCCATACAATCGATTGTTCACTATGCGTGAGCTACAAGCGGCACTAGCCTCTTGACAGTCTCCTTCCCCCTGGCCCGGACGGCATCCCTAACATCATGATCCAGCACATCCACCCTACCATGAAGATTTTCCTACTGGACCTCTACAACTGTATGTGGATAGAAGACGCCTTCCCCTCCCGGTGGAGGGAGGCCCATGTAATCTCGATTCCCAAACCCGGCAAAGTTCCCCTCGACCCCCAAAACTATAGATCGATCGCCCTACCATGCTGCGCCTGCAAGATACTCGAAAAAATTATCGCTACGTGACTCCTTTCTCCTGAAAAATAGTGACTCCCCGCCTACCCAGTCCGGTTTCAGATAGTTCCGCTCCACTATTGATCCCCTCCTGTTTCAAAGCCGAGAAATACAGAACGCCTTCGACAGTGAACATTTCGTCCTGTCCACTTTCTTTGATATAGATAAGGCCTACGATACCACCCGTCGACATCTTTAAACAGCTCCAAAGTTTGGGTCTCGTCGGAGCCCTGCCGACCTTCATCGGGGGCTTCCTATCCTCCCGAACCTTCAAAGTGCGAGTGGCCCCAGTCCTTTCGGACTCTTTCGTACAGGAGGATGGGGTCCCACAACGAAGCATCCTGAATGTGCTGTGCTTCTCAATAGTTATGAACATAGTATCAAAAAGCCTCCCACTCACTGTCCGTTCTTCCATCTATGTGGAATATTGCGGATGATCTCGCGATCTTTCGCTTGGCGGGAACCGGCCGTCGTTCAACGGCAAATCCTGCTCACCATCCATCGGGTGGAAAGATGGGCGACTTCGGTTGGATTTCGTCTGTACACCTCCAAGACCAAGTGCATGCTCTTTAATACTTTAATAGGAAAAGACACACTGCTTTCCCCGCCCCATTTGTCATGCTATATGGCGAACCTCTCGAGGTGGTGCCTTCTGCGCGGTTCTTGGGCATGATATTGGACCAACGGCTCATTTGGGCTCCCCACCTCAGGTACCTAAAGAACTCCCTCCAACGTCCCCTCGCTCTCCTGGATCATCTCTCCCACGTGGAACGCCGACCGACGCGCTCTCCTTCGCCTCTACACTGCCATGGTCCAGTCGAAGCTGGATTATGGAAGCGTGATATATGGCTCTGCCTCCGGCGCTCGCCTTCGTATTCTGGACCCGGTCCTTAACAGGGGCCTCCGCCTCTCCACCGGTGCCTTCCGCTCCTCTCCTGGCTCCAGCCTCCAGCCTCTGAGTGGAATGTAACTACCTCCCTCTCACTCTGACGGGATCTGTTACTCATGAGAACTTACCTCCGCACACAGAGCTACCATCCTCGCTTCTGTGCGCGACAATTTCCGAACTTCTCCCCAGGGACGGAGCTGGCATTTCACCGAAGCGGTCCGCTCTTTCCTGGACCTCTCCAACATGCCCCCTCTCTCAGTCATGCCCATCACATACCACATCTATCCCCCTTGGCTCCTCTACCCAATCTCGTTCTGCAGGGACTTATGTGCCCTGCCAAAGACCACCACTACCACCACGGCATATAGGTCATTTTTTCGGGAACACACAACTCTACACTCGGGCACTGTCTCCATCTACACAGACGGTTCCTGCTCGGAGGCTGGCACGGCCGCCTCAGCGGTAACACTACCCAGCTCTTTCCCGAAGCGTCCGCCTCCCCCGCGAGGCCTCTGTGTTCTCAGCAGAACTCTTCGCCATTTTAGAGGCCCTCGATATTGTGCGCACCCACCCGGCCCGAGATTTCATAAAATATTCCGACTCCCAAAGCACACTTCTCTCCTTCGAAAGATTCAACCCCCACCCGCTCCTCTGCACTATCCAACGGAATTTCCACTCCCTGACGACTTCCAGACACTAGACGGTCGCCTTCTGCTGGGTCCCGGCACATGTCGGAATCCAGGGTAACGAGGAGGCGGACCGCGCGGTAATAAAGGCTGCTTGTTTGCTTGCTACCAGACTCCTCTTAATCCCTCCCTTTCACTGACTTCTTCCCGATTTTGCGAACCCATTTCCGTTCCCTCTGGCAACGGGAATGCGACCAAGCCACAGATAACACTGGTATGCATCAATTTTGCTGTCAAGGGTTTTGTAAGTGATTCTTATAGAGTTTTTCCTGCTGATTTCGAATATACAATCCGTTTTTCTCAATCAGCTCAGGTTATCCGGCTATGGCCTCATAAGTAAAATAGAATTTTTCGTGATTTTGTCAAAGCGGAATTGGAACAGTAACATCTATCATCACTTGTTTCACTTGTATAATATCTTTTTTTACTTTTCAGGGATATAGATAAAACATTTCATAATGAATAGAGCGTGTAAAAATGATCCCAATAGATTCTGCTACATATGTGGGACGGTTACCATGCCAAATAACCAGTCCCAAATCACTAAATTTGTGAAGACAATGTATAGAGCATACTTTGGAATTAAGCTAGGGGACCAGGACAAAAATTTCGCCCCTCATATGTGCTGCAAGACGTGCATTGAAAATTTGAGAAGATGGAGCAAAGGCAGAGCGAAATCTTTGCCTTTTGGAATTCCCATGATTTGGAGAGAAGGAAAGGATCACGTGACAGATTGCTATTTCTGCATGACAAACCTCCAAGGTGGGCTTATAAATTTATTTTTCTTAAATATTTTGAAATCCTCGTATGAAACTTGACATAATATTCACCATAATGTAATATTCACCATATATAGCATAATATTCACCATAATGGTAATCATACATTTACATATACATATTGTTATAGAAAATACATTTACACATACATATTGTTATACAAGTTACATTTACATATACAATGATTGTATATTTTCTTTCTTTTTCATTCATATTGTCCCCGAAGGGACAATATGAATGAAAAAGAAAGAAAATATACAGACTCCATCGACCTATTTCATATCTTACAGACCGCAGCCTTCCCTCACGAGCCGCCACTGTCTGAATGCTTCTTCTATTTCATATGCAAGTTTTATATCCATGTTTCTGTGTTTCTATTTTCAGGAGTTAACAAGAAGAATAAACACATTGTTGTATACCCTGACATTCCTTCTGCTATGAGACCTGTACCCCATGGTCCTGGAATTCCAATACCGACCCACCTCAAACCCTGCACTTCGATGATTCTGATGATGAATCAATGCCAATGACCAGTCCCAGTCGTATATACCTCAAAATACCGCTTCAAATGAGCCGAGGTCTCTCAACCAGGCCAAACTTAATGATCTTACCAGGGATTTAGGACTTTCCAAATTAGCTGTCGAGATCTTGGGCTCACGACTTCGAGAGGACAACTTGCTGGCTCCGGGAACAACATTCTCCTGGTATAGGAAACGAGAGGAAGAATTCCGCAAGTTTTTTGCAGTGCACGAAAATACCTCTTCCTTAGTGTACTGCTGCAATGTTGAGGGGCTAATCGAATCCTTGGGCCTGCCATATAACGCATCAGAATGGAGGCTATTTATAGACTCGTCTAAACGAAGTTTGAAAGCAGTACTTCTCAACATTGGGAATAGGGTTGCATCAGTCCCTGTAGCACATTCCGTACAACTTATTGAGAGCTACGATAACATGAAAATTTTACTGGATGCTCTCGTATACGACCAACATAACTGGAGGATCTGTGGAGATTTGAAGGTAATACTAATATCATAAGTAAACTATTGCTATTGACTATGTTGTTTTTCCAAAGGTTATTTGAGAGCGTATAAGAACACTTAACTTCCCCACAGAAGTGATACAGTCCAATGCATAGATTTTTTTATCTGATAGAACAAATTCTCTAAATTCTTTAAATATTTTCATTTTTTTCAGATTGTGGCATTTGTATTGGGAATGCAAGGGGGATTCACGAAATACCCATGTTTCCTCTGCAAATGGGATAGCCGAGCGGATGAGAAGCACTATGCACAGCGTGAATGGGCATCCAGAGAGAATTTGAACCTGGGTCGCATAATGTCGTTTTAGTGCCCCTTGTACCACCAACAAAAATTTTGCTCCCACCACTTCATATTAAGCTGGGCTTGATGAAAAATTTCATCAAATCAATGAATAAGGAGGGTTCAGCATTCCGATATCTCGAGAGTAAATTTCTCATATATCTGATGCTAAACTAAATGCTGGGGTTTTTGATGGTCCTCAAATTCGAACTTTGATCAAGGATACTCAGTTCGAAAACGCAATGACTCCAACTAAGAAGAATGCCTCAGGCATCAAATCAGTT
>JAJOZX010004813.1:325000-337362 GCA_023014485.1 Bathynomus jamesi | reverse complement strand
ACGGTGATGTCGTACCCGTAGATCATGTCTTGAACTTCTTCAGACCCCATACTACTCCAAGGCCTCCTGTCTGGTGACTGAATAGTTGCATTCAGGCTTGGACAACAAACGACTAGCATACGCTATGAGAATTTCGTCACCATTTACTTCTTGAAGCAGGACGGCGCCTAGACCATACTGTGATGCATCAGTCGCTAGAATGAATGGTTTGGAATAGTTCGGGGACTGGAGGATGGGTTCTGCTAGAAGTTTGTCCCGAAGGGTCTCGAAAGCGACCTGTTGAGTTTTTGTCCATTCAAACACTACATTCTTTTTGAATAGATTGGTGAGGAGAGTAGCGATTTTGGAGAAATCAGGAATCATGTTCCTGTAGAACCCACAGAATCCAATGAAAGATCTTACTTCATCAGTGTTACGTGGAACAGGGCGGTTCTCCAAGGTCTGGAAGAAGTTACATTTCGAGAGCTTGAGCTTCAGATTGGCCTTCCGAAGTCGATCGAAAACTTGGAGACGCCGAAAATGATCTTCCCTCGTCTCGCTGAAAACTATCAGGTCATCGAGGTAAAGAAGGACTCTTAAGCCGAGAATTCCCGTTAAAAGATGTTCATGAGTCTCGAAAAACACGCAGGCCCATTCTTACACCCAAACGGCAAAACTTTCCATCGTAGTGGCCGCGTGTTGTCGAAAAGGCCGTGTAGGGCTGGGATTCTGGGCTAACCTCGAATTGCTAGTAACCTGAGGCAAGGACCAAGGTAGTGAAGTATTTAGATCCTCCAACATTCTGGATCACGTCTTGCATGTTGGGTATAGGGAATCGATCAGGAATAGTTATCGCGTTTAATCGACGATAGTCTATATATGGACGGAAGGTGTTGTCCTTTTTGGTGGCCAAAATCATAGGAGCAGACTAAGGGCTTGTTGAGGGTCTTATTAGGTCTTGCTCAAGCATCTCCTGTACATGTTGTTCAATGATGGCTTGTTGCGAATGAGGGATGCGATACGGCGGAACGTATAGCGGCCGAGTATGAGGTTCTAATTTAATTTGAAAAGGAGCTAATTTGATTCGTCCTGAGGGATCACCTTTGAGCGCGATCACGTCCTGATTAGCGACTAAAAATCCTAAAAGCTGATGGTACAGTTTAGAATTTCGAAGTAAGGGGGAATCTGGAGAATTATGTTCGATCAACTGGTCGAAGATTTTCCGATATTCCGCGTGGAACTCTTCCGAAGGCAGCTCGGCTGAATCAAGACAAACCTCGCTACAAGGAAGTCAACGAATCCGAAACAAAGGTCGGATTTTAGAAGAGAGGACCGTTATATTGTCGTCTGTTTCGACCGACCACAACGAAAATTATTATTGGGCGCGCGGATAGGAATTTTACGAATTAAATTTCTCTTGGAAACGTCATATGCGACGCATAACATTGACGTAAATCCCCACAACGAAGAGTGAAGGAATCATCGAAATTGGAGAAGATTTTGAGTCTTTAATCATCAACGAAAAACGTTCTTCAAAAAAAAAAAAATAGAAAAAGAAATTAAAGAGTAATACTTTAATTTATACAAACGCAATAAAAGGATTAATACGTTAATTTAGACACACAAAAATATTTTTAAATTTTAACAAAAATTATTTTCCTGTGGAAAACCTTTTCCACACACACACACACACACACACACACACACACACACACATATATATATGTATATATATATATATATATATATATCATAAGTGGGCAAATCCAGATTCAAAGGTATATGATATGGTATGGATTCGGAGCTTCGTCAAAACTATGCTTGCATTAGATTGGATTCACTATTTATATTGAAACATAATTTCTCATTACATTTGTATTGTTGTGTTTTATTATTTAGTGTTTTCATTTTGTTTACTCGATTATTTAAAACCGCAAGTTTTACGCTATTAATAGTTTTAGTTTAGTATGTGTTTCATTTCGGGTTACGACATTTGATCGATTTCATAACAGCGACAAGTTATTGTGGGTAAGATTAATTTAAGTTTGGTTAGGTTAAGTTAGTTTTTTTGAGTTGATGTTATTATGTCTTGACGACCAAATGGATATACTGTAGATGCTTTTGACGATAGATAAAGCAATAAAACTAACCAGTACACGCAACTCTCTCTCTCTCTCTCTCTCTCTCTCTCTCTCTCTCTCTCTCTCTCTCTCTCTTTCTGAAACTATAGCAGTTCGTTCAAGATTAATTAAAGATGCCAAACATACAGATTACGTCAAATACATTTTAGATTATTTTATCGGTGGTGTGTCCAATAAGCTAATATACGTAGGAGTATATTTCCAAGTTTTTACGTCTTTGTATACATTAATGTCTCCGTGAGATTCTGTGAATGAGGCTGTCACTATATGACAGTGTCGATATCATTTCTTGTATGTTGATAGTGGTGAATGTAAACACTTGTCTATAAAAGATTTTTACTTAACTTTCATACAGTTTTGTAAGAATTTATATACATTAGACATTCGGTAATCCGACCAGAAGGAGACCAAAACTCCGTCGGAATACCCGAATCGTCGGATTAAACGATGAGTTACTGGAAACACCAAGCCGCTCTCGATTTATGAGCACTATTATACAAAAAAAAAATGCCATAAAGAGTTCAGTAAATGATTAAATAAGTATGAAATTAAGAAAAGTCCTTTCTTATTCTCACTGTTGGTCGGATTAAGGGATGAGGCGTCGGATTGAGAGATGAATTTTCTCAATTGGTAATAGACGAATAAGCGAAATCGGAAAACCCGTAAGTTGGATTAGCGAATGGGTACTAGTGTTAACCATATCTAGGCAGTTGATGGTATCTAAAACATTATCTCTTTACGATAGGTTAAATTAAGTAAAAAAAAAATGGTAAAAAATTACCAAAGATAAAAATGTTTAATTTCTTTATCCATTAAATAAAATATATTAAAAATTATGTTAATAAAAGAAAATAAAAAGAGACAAATTTGCAAAAGTAATAATAATTATTTAAATGTGATAATAATAATAATAATAATAATAATAATAATAATAATAAAATACTAGGGGCACTCACTATATTTTGCTCCACCTTTTTTCTTAGCTAAATAAAAGACTATGGGGTTGAAATGTCTTTTGGGCCGTAAGTTTGAACTTTCCGCGCTTCACATAACCGGATTTTTCCAGTCTGAACCTCCCCTCCTTGTATAAAACCGCTTTTAAACGCCCTTGTGTAAAACCGATGATTAACGCAGTTTCAAAAATGGCGTTTGACAGTGATGTGCGTCGTAAACAGAGAGCTGTTATCGAGTTCTTAACCGCAGAGAAGGAAACAGTTGGAAATATTCACAAACGTCTTCAAAACGTTTATGGAGATGCTGTTGTTGATCGAAACACAGTTGGACGCTGGTCTAAACGTGTGAGATCATCGGAGAGAGGGAGAGCCAGCCTCGATGATGAGCCACGCAGCGGTCGCCCGGTATCGGCTGTGACATCTCACACTGTGCACCGTGCTAACAGCATCATTTGATCAAATCGACGTGTCACATACAAGGAGCTATCACTGGAGCTAGGAATTAGTGAAGGAAGTGTGAATATGATAATTCAGCAACTGGGATACTCAAAAGTGTGTTCACGGTTTGTTCCTCGCGAACTGACTGAAGGTCACAAAGCCCAAAGAAAAGAAATTGCTTTTGAGTCGTTGGTTCGATACGAGACAGAAAGGGATGACTTCCTTTCACGAATTGTAACTGGGGATGAGACTTGGATACACCACTTTGAACCTGAAACAAAACGCCACTCCATGGAGTGGCATCACGCAGACTCCCCACGCAAGAAAAAGTTCAAAATGGCTCCGCTTGCAGGAAAGGTTATGGCCACCATCTTCTGGGACATAAATGGGGTGATTCTGTTGGACATTATGAAGAAGGTATATATTTCTACCCTACATAGACTCCAGAGACGTATAAAGCGAGTTCGACCAGAGAGAAAACAGGAAGACGTCCTTCTTTTGCACGATAACGCAAAACCACACAACAGTTTGCAAACAAGAGAGGCCATCACAAAAATTCGCTTGACTGTGTTACCCCATCCTCCCTATAGCCCGGATCGGGCACCTTCAGACTTGCATTTGTTTGGGCCAATGAAGAATGCTATTCGTGGCAGAAAGTTTCAGTGACGATGAGGTTGTTGAGGAGGTTAAGAGGTGGCTCCAGCGGAACTCAGCGGACTTTTACCAGCAAGGAATAAAGGCCCTTGTTTCGAGGTGGAGGAAAGCCGTAGAAAAGGATGGAGACGATGTGGAAAAATAAAAACTTGTAAAAAAGGTATGTAACTACTTGTGTACAAAATTTCTGGAACTTACAAGGAAACTTGGAAAGGAACAAAAACGATGGGGCAAAATATATTGAGTGGCCCTCGTAAAATAATAAAATAAAGTACGAAATTAGAATTTTTACATTACCGGACAATATTCATGTAATATATTCGTCCATGAGCACTGTGAGGACCCCCCTTACAGCATAATACGGTCTGCTGTTATCCAGCATTCAATATCAATGACTCGTTAAGGGTCATGAACAGTGTCATAAACCAAAGGGATTGTGTGCTTAACTTGAGGTAATAATGACACATCTAGTCATTTGTTGTTGGACATGGCTACGTCCTACATGACCACGTCACACCACCACTTCCCGTTAGATCAGCGAGGTTAAGTGACGTTAGGTCTGTTCATTAGATAGATGCGTGACCATTCTCTACGTTCTGATTCCGTAGCGACACAGGGCTCGGATCCACGTAAAGCTGTAGGTCTCCTCCGTCACATGACATTTGCCATGACGAAGGAGGTTAAACAAATCGAAAATATAATAATAATAATAATATATAATAATAGTAATTGTTGTTGTTGTTGAACAATCAAATGAACAACCTCAAGATATCTCAAGATATGTCAACTGGGTAAAACTTGGTATAATCACACTTCATTTCCAGAAGGGTCCGCGACATTCAGATAGACATAGAGACAGCTAGAAAAAATTTAAAGAAAAGGCTCTATAAACGAAAGCATATATATATATATATATATATATATATATATATATATACGGTGGCCCATAAGTCAGGAACCATAGGAATAATTGTATTTTTTTCTAATAATGGTTTTTTTTTTTCTTTTTGATGAATTACCTTGATAAAACGTTCCCCAACAGATGGATTGGCCGAAGAGGTCCTATCGAATGACCACCACCCAGGTCACCAGATATCACTCCACTCAATTTTTTTCATCAAAAGAAAATGAAAAAAAAAACATTATTAAAAAGTACAAGAATTATTAGAGAAAAAATACAATTATTCATATGGTTCCTGTATTATGGGCCACCCGGGTGAGTATATATATATATATATATATATATATATTATATATATATATATACAAGGACACCTTCTGGAGATTTATCGCCCTTTGAGGTTAAAACTCAATTTAAAAATTCTTTAATTCAGTAGGTAAAAAATAAATTCTGAAATAAGTCGAAAGACGAACAAAAACAAAAACAAAAACAAAAAAACTCAAAAATAGACTTAAAACAGAATAGAAGATTCTATTATACTTTGATGGGTCAAAATACCTAACCATATGTAGAAAATATTTATGCATAAACGTACATAGAAAATATTCATACATAAACGTACACAGACAATATGTATACATAAACGTACATAGAAAATATCTATACATAAATGTACACAGAACTTACTGAAAAGACCCGATATTACTTAGGTATCTCGACCTGAAAATGATATATATTTTTTTTAAGATAAATGAAAAAAAGGTTAGGTCAGTTTTCGCATATGTTAAAAGAAATAAAAAAATATCTAAAAAAAATTCTATGCATACAAATGCCATAAAAGAAAAATCATCAACCAAAAAATCTGTATAAATAGAGAGGAAAAGAGATAAGGGCGACCCCTTTTTCTCTCTCAGTAAATTCATATATATATATATATTATATATAATATATTATTATAAAAGAGTACATTCACGCCATAAGAGATAAAAAAAGGGAGAGGTGTATATATATATATATCAACGTAAAGAACGACGCTTGTATAGGAGAATATTCCGCACAAGATGAGAGAGCAAGAACGAAACAAATGAAAAAAATGAGGTAACCACCCGGGAATCGAACCCGGGATCTTCCGATTGCCGGTCAGATATGATAACCATTATACCACGGGCCTCACTCAAACAAATGTCATAATACTTCTACATACGCGCAGAAACCAATGCCCCAAAGGGGCACCCCACGCATGCCGTACATTATATACATTGTAACTGCAAACACGCAGTATAATTAACGTAAAGAACGACGCTTGTATAGGAGAATATTCCGCGCAAGATGAGAGAGCAAGAACGAAACAAATGAAAAATGAGGTAACCACCCGGGAATCGAACGCGGGATCTTCCGATTGCCGGTCAGATATGATAACCATTACACCACGGGCCTCACTCAAACAAATGTCGTAACACTTCTACATACGCGCAGAAACCAATGCCCCAAAGGGGCACCTTCCGCATGCCGTACATTATATACATTGTAACTGCAAACACGCAGTATAATTAACGTAAAGAACGACGCTCTCTCATCTTGCGCGGAATATTCTCCTATGCAAGCGTCGTTCTTTACGTTAATTATACTGCGTGTTTGCAGTTACAATGTAAGTATATAATGTACGGCATGCGGGAGGTGCCCCTTTGGGGCATTGGTTTCTGCGCGTATGTAGAAGTATTACGACATTTGTTTGAGTGAGGCCCGTGGTGTAATGGTTATCATATCTGACCGGCAATCGGAAGATCCCGGGTTCGATTCCCGGGTGGTTACCTCATTTTTTCATTTGTTTCGTTCTTGCTCTCTCATCTTGCGCGGAATATTCTCCTATACAAGCGTCGTTCTTTACGTTAATTATACTGCGTGTTTGCAGTTACAATGTATATAATGTACGGCATGCTGGAGGTGCCCTTTGGGGCAGTGGTTTCTGCGCGTATGTAGAAGTATTACGACATTTGTTTCAGTGAGGCCCGTGGTGTAACGGTTATCATATCTGACCGGCAATCGGAAGATCCCGGGTTCGATTCCCGGGTTTACCTCATTTTTTCATTTGTTTCGTTCTTGCTCTCTCATCTTGCGCGGAATATTCTCCTATACAAGCGTCGTTCTTTACGTTAATTATACTGCGTGTTTGCAGTTGCAATGTATATAATGTACGGCATGCGGGAGGTGCCCCTTTGGGGCATTGGTTTCTGCGCGTATGTAGAAGTATTACGACATTTGTTTGAGTGAGGCCCGTGGTGTAATGGTTATCATATCTGACCGGCAATCGGAAGATCCCGGGTTCGATTCCCGGGTGGTTACCTCATTTTTTAATTTGTTTCGTTCTTGCTCTCTCATCTTGCGCGGAATATTCTCCTATACAAGCGTCGTTCTTTACGTTAATTATACTGCGTATTTGCAGTTAGAATGTATATATATATATATATATATTATATATATATATATAATATATATATATATATATTTATTTATTTATTTATTATATATAGAGAGAGAGAGAGAGACACACACACACACACACACACAAAGAAGGTCAATAAATGAAAAATAAATAAAATAGATGATAGATAAATAAACGGATAACGAAAGAGGAAATATGAGAAAAAGAGAGATAAACAGATTTCGCCCGAAAAGACGGATGTAGTATTGCATCATTACTCACAAATTTCCCTTAGGTATGACGTCATTTATGACGTCACGGTTACGTGATTGATGCCATCAATTACTTTTCGTCCTTAATTTCTTATTGCTATATAGTTTTGTTGTATTTTTCAGTTTGTAAAGTTCATTTCTATAGAAATTAAACTTTTCACTTGAACAACTTGAAATATTGGGGATTAATAACTTTATATAAAAGGAAAATCTTAACTGTTTAGGGTATTAGAATCTATAGGAAATCATTCAAAGTTTGGCTTATGAAAGGAATTAACGAATGACAAACGTGATTTTGGAGTCTCCCAAATATTTCTTTCTTTAAAATAAATCTAATAATTATTAGGGACAAGAACAAGCCAAATTTGGAAGCGAATTCAGTGTTTTTAAGGAGAAAGTATATCTGAGCGATAAATTTTTCGCCAATTTATTTTAACCCTTTCCGGCCTAGTGTATTATATATATATAATATATATATATATATATATATATATATATGTTAACCCGCCCTTCTATGGCCTTGGTTGGTTCGAAGTCGACGGGGGTTCTGGTTAGGAGGCAGCAACGGATTTGTTACTCGCAGTAGTTTATTCTGTACTACTCTCCGATTTCTTTTTATAGTGGATCGGAGGATTCTGTAAAAACTTACTAAATTATCTGACGGTTCACCGATTCTTCTTATAACGTATCGGCAAATTATTTTTCTCTATTTTATTGACTGAGTTCTCTGAAGAGAGTAAGGCTCGAAGGAGAAAATAAAAAACTTTCTTTTACTGTAATTTACTGCTAAAATGTACAGGTAATGCTCAGCCTCTAAGTTAGATTAGACTTTTACAGGGGGAGAGGTTTGACCTCTTTCGACCATGGCTCAGGCCGGAATTTAAAAGTGAGGAGGCCCTCGGCCTCCTCGTTGAGGACTCTGACTCCTCGCTGAAGGGCTGCTAAGACAGGAGTGATTGAATTTACAATACAATAATTAAATAAGTCTAAATTTTGGGGGAGTGCAGTTGAAGGTTAAGTTTCCCCCTTTAAGTGAAGATCTAAACACTTCTTGGACGTTAAGCATAATTTTAACACATATCAGAATTTTGAAAGATTCCAAAATAAAACGAAAACTAAATAACAAAAAAAAATAATAATAATATCGCCGAGTATTTATTCCTAAATGGCGACATAATGTCGGAGCAGTACATTGAGTACAATCCCAAATACATCACCGAGTACATTGTAATTTTGGTTTATTACAACTATGATTATAATTACTAACTAATTCACATTCGCTTATTATCGTTAATTACAGTTTCATTAAAGTACATTAATTACATTATATTAAATTATTACAGTTAATTACAATTAAACAGTTAACTATAGTTTTTTACAGTGTTTCATATTTATAGACAATTAGGATGTTAGGAGTATAATACAAAGTACATGGGCACATACGGTATATATATATATATATATCAGTGGCGTGCGGTCCATGGAAGCAAGGGAAGCAATGCTTCCCTATTCAAAGAAAGAAGAAAATGCTGTATTATACTTTAAAGTTTAAACAGTTCAATATGTGTTAATAATTAGTACAAAATCATTTTATTATACTATTTATAGCATTTGATTGGTAATCAGGTGGATACATAGTATATACATTGGTTGCCGTTCGTGCAAGAACCTTTAAGAAAGCCGACGCAAAAAATCTCGAGTTGGACAACAATTGACGAAATGCATCCTTTTTCCAATGACTTTCGCTTTTTTTTTTACTGTTACAAATTGTTTCTTTCCATTCTAAAACTCATTTAATGTTTAATAATGTAGTATTTATTGAATACACAAGTTTCATATATAGTTTTTCTACTAAAAAATTCCATGGCCATGTTAAGCGAAAAAGAATATATATTTATCGTTATTTTATCCTTCCCTATGTCAAAAAGGAAGCAATTTAGATTTCGCTGTCCAGATCTTATAGTTAATTTTCTTGAAATATCTGGCAACTTATACGTGGTGTCTGCTGTCATTCTCTCATTTAAAGCGAATACATAACTACGCTAGAAATGCGCAAGGGAAAGAAAGGCTTGCAAGTTTAGCTTTAATCTCAATTGAGAAAAAGCTTCTTAAGGATATGAAAACTGATGCCTTTTACGAAGAAATAATAGATATATTTAATAAAAAAGAAAGAAGAATAGAATTAACCTATAAGTAAAGTAAGTAGATGATTATTTTATATGTGTTTTGTTCTTATTATATACGAGTATTTTAAAGTTTTATTTTTATTTTATATAATTTTTGTTGTTTTTTGCTTGAATTGCTTCCCCTTGACGAAAAATCACCGCACGCCACTGATATATATATATATATAAAACATGACACACATAAGAATGGTTTATGATTAGAAGCAACAAGAGAGAAGGTGTCGGACTCAGAAGCTCGCTTTTGGCGACGTCAGCGGAGTTCGAACACCTTGAATCAGCATGAATGAGCACTGTACATTGCAGCCGTGTCACGGCAAAAAGAGAATATTACAGAATTTCATACAGTAGAATAGAAATGTTTATAAAGAGACCACAATAGTTTCTTAAACTTAATGATAGGTTGGAACGGAAAATCTATGAGTCACTTCTTAGTTTTTATTAATGAAATTGATTAACCCTTTTTTCGCGCAGTATGACTTTACTGATTTTGTTCTGGCTAACGCCAGACGATTCTATTCAGTCAAAGACACCTGTGCAGTAAAGGGTTAAGAGACGTTTGCTTAATCCTTTACTACACAGAGGTCTTTCCGAGACTGAATAAATCGTCTGGCGTTAGCCAGAACAAAATCACTAAAGTCACACTGCCCGATAAAGGGTTAATATAATCAAAATTTAAAAGACAGTAATCCAACAGTTTAATTGATCGAATTATTGGTGATTAGAAGCGAATTTTTCGTTCTTTTTTTCCTTCTAAACAAAAATTTTATAAATGAAACATTTATGAATGCGAGATGAAAACAAATTAAGTGTTATATATATATATATATATATATATATATATATATATATATGAAAATTATTTCACGAAGGTAACACGTGAAAAATATTTATGGATAAAACCACGAAGGAAAGGAAACACAAAATATATATATATATATATATATATATATATATATATTATATATATATATAAACCAAAAAGCAAATTCAGTGAAAGGACTTATAATTTGTAAAGTGACAGAGTACAACAGGAACTTTTTCAATTAATTTACTGTCAGTTTATATTTATTGTAAATTAACTATAAATTAACTGTAACTGGGCAGATTTAACGGAAAAATAGCGTCACCAGTTTTCATAGGGTCTGCGCGGTCCTATTCAAAGGAGTGACATAACGAAGGAGTGACATAACAAAGGAGTGACAAATCGGAGATAAAATTCAAAGGAGTGACATAACAAAGGAGTGACAAATCGGAGATAAGTTGATAAGGTTAGGTTAGGTTAGGTTAGTTAGGTTAGGTTAGTTAGGTTAGTTAAGGTTAGGTAGGTTAGGTCAATTATATGTTTATGGTGGGTTAGCTTACCTCTCTTAAATAATTATTGAAATCTACTGGGATTTGTCACTCCTTCGTTACGGTATTTATGTCACTCCTTTGTTATGTCACTCCTTTGAAATGTCACTCCTTCGATACAGACCCGGTCTGCGTGATCAAACAGCAATATCGATGCTCTTCGATCTTTTATAACATTCGAACGTGAAAAAGGAAGAGGTTCGAAGCCCACCTACCTTAATAAGGTGGGGTTTCACTCCTATGCGCTAATAAGAATGCATTTCGTCATGCCTCGGGCGGAATATTTCATAAATTTCAACTTTGATTTGAAGGAGGGGGAATGGAGAACTTCCTGGGGTCAACGAATGGATTCTTTAATATAAAATACTCTAGGCTTAGACTTTCTTTGCTGATGGATTTGCAAAAATTAAGGCTTCAGGGCAACGGACTGGCGGGTATGAGAGTGATATTGAAGTTATT
This sequence comes from Bathynomus jamesi, assembly GCA_023014485.1. Taxonomy (NCBI): domain Eukaryota; kingdom Metazoa; phylum Arthropoda; class Malacostraca; order Isopoda; family Cirolanidae; genus Bathynomus; species Bathynomus jamesi. The sequence goes on along the minus strand of JAJOZX010004813.1, from coordinate 325,607 downwards.
AAAAAATCGTTTCAGTTTGAGAGGAAATAAGTTTATAAAAAGGTTTCTATAGGGGTTCTATTCCTTGAAGGGGTTCTAAGGCAGAGGGAACATTTTTGGTGAAATTAATGGAAGGTTACAAAGTGGTCGTAAAGGGATGGACTTTATAATATAAAGAGGGCATTATAAGTGGAGTAGAATTATATAAAGTTGTACTCAATTAACACTTCTCTATGGGAATTATAAGAGAGTTTTATAAAGTCATTAAACAAATGAGCATCAGTATTTTCGAGATGCATTCTTATATGTAATTGCGAAAGTGGGGGGAAGGAATAATTTATACGATATGTCGGGGGATGAGATCGCATGAATTACGTGCGAGTCGCAATACTCTGAGCCGACATGATAATTGAATTTACGTTATATGAAGGGAAAACCAATTCGTCATGGATGAACTAATTTGTAATATGGGATTTATGAATTTATGACCATGGAATATATAACCATGTGATATATATAATATATATATATATATATATATATATATATATATACTGTATATATATATATATATATAAACAGAACTCATGAAATTGTACAGGATAATCCTAACATAAGCATCAGACGT